>CAJHZI010000424.1:630000-745000 GCA_905160935.1 Enchytraeus crypticus | reverse complement strand
TTTGTATTATATCATTGCTGTGAAACTTGAAGTCAGAATAGCTACTGTTTATTTGAAATCGTTGTAGCATAACTACCAGAGCCATGCTACAAAAATATAGTGCGAGTGCTCCTGAGCTACATAACGATAGGAGCCAGGCTGCAGAAATAAATGCAGAAATATAGTTAGGGTGCCTCTGTGTTGTTTAGAGCAACTACCCGCTCCTTTGCTTATGCTGAAGATAAAGCTAGGTTAACGTCTTTTTCTATATCACATGGGTTACTGTCTGAGACGGTCCGACTGAGATTCGAACAGAATCTTAGTCTTCCTGCTTTCCAGGCAAGTGTTCTATCCAATCGGCTATCTTGTCAATGGGTATCTAACCGATGGTTATCTTACCAATGGGTATCTAACCGGTGGCTATCTTACCAATGGGTAATGGGTAACCAATCCAATGATTCTTGATTAATTACTCATATTAAAGTTGAGTGTTTTTTGCTATAATGATATTATTAGATATGTTCTCTCTTATTCATCTGAATTAATTTTTAAATACGTCCATGACAAGGAAGTAGGGTATTGCAATCTTACGCATTATTGCACATACATGAAGGGTAATTCAAGGAAAATAAAAGTGACGGTGAAAAATCGAATGTCAGTGTGTTCAAAGGGATTTGAGAGGGGGAGAGGGAGAGAGGGAGAAAGAGAGAAAGAGAGAGAAAATAGAGAATAAAGTTACCGATGGAGAGGGAGGGAGAGACGAAAGAGAGAGAGAGAGAGAGAAAGAGAGGGAGGGAGGGAGAGAGAGAGAGAGAGAGAGAGAGAGCAATATATCGAATCATTGATGTAATGTAGCGTGCGGAACTATGAATACATTGAGAGCTCTCCACGGTTACCACTCTCTGAAACAAAAAACTTCACTGACCTTATGAGGCAGTCAATGTATCGACGCTGTGGAGACAAATTCAACGATAAATGGACTGACACAGCAATGCACAGAGTAAGTTGACCCTACAAAACTGAACAGTAATGCAGTGATACTTGGTGTAATTCAAATTTTAGAGGATATTGTCTAACGGCTAGAGTATTCCCGTGGATGCAATTGGCCTGGGTTCAAAGTTTTAACAAGTGGATTGCCAGATGTGTAGGTTCTATTGCTTAATTTGCTCGTCGATGAGTTATATCTAGATAGAAACAGACTTTACTCTCGCCTCTCTAGGTTTACGGGCTAATATTCATTTTTATTCATTGTAAAAGGAAGTCAAAGCTTAATTCTCAAGTTTGAAAAATTATTTAAAGTTAGCCAAAGTTCCTAAGACATCAAAACGGTATTTAGAGAAGGCAACATAATATATTACGGTGGTAATATGAATTTTTTGGGTTTTAATAATTTTACAGCAATTGATAAGGAAAATTCTGTTCTGTGAAATCAATTTCATTCAGTATTATACTGGTTGCGACTTCTCGTGTTGCTTAAGACTCCATGCAACTGTTGTAAAAATGCAACGAATGAAATATTTTGAAGAAACGTTAATTAAATGCGTTTTCAAAAGTTAAAATGGCATGATATTTTATATAGAACACTTCATGAGCCACTTTCCTTTTCCACCGTTCTGTGTCTATACTATCAATTAATCTTTCTTTCTCTCTCTCTCTCTCTCTCTCTCTTTCTTTCTTTTCCTCTCTTTGTTTTTCTCTTCTTTTATCTCTCCTTTTCTTTTTTCTTTCTCTATCTCTTTTCGTATCTTTATTTATCTCTCTCCCTTCTTCTCTCTCTCTCTCTCTCCCTCTCTCTCTTTGGACAGAGATAAACTGGAATTCGCCGGACTTTGGAAGGAATTGAGGGAACTGGAAGTCGATATCAGAGTTGGAGGAGAGGAATGCTGAGAGCCAGTGAGGGAGGGTGACTGGGAAGAGAAAGAGAGGAATAATTGCCAGTGGGGGTAATTTAAAACAATTTGCTTGATCTTTACGCCCTCTACAGTTTCAGTGCTACAGTATTACTGACGCCTATAAACTTCAACGAGATTGCAAATCTGACTGGATTCGACGGGAACTAAAAACAGACCATTCGAAATTTGTGTGTCTTCGTTGCGACTGAAATAAATGAAGAATAATAGTAAAGATCACTGAAAGAGTGTAGCATTCATAATTTCGTAAACTACACATGCAACAACGTAATGGGAATAAAAGGACGCAATGAAATAACTAATACCGTAATAGAAAAATAAATATATTAAGCCAGGTTATATCTTTGTAAATTAGGTCTACCTAACTATTTAGCTGAGGTCACTATATTGAGATAGAAGCTTACGATATTTATCATATTTTAAAAAGCTATAAAATATATGTAAGCATTACAATGCATTCTTTTATTTTCAACAATCAGTTTCTAATCGCGAAAGCATGTCAGAGACGGGACGAGGGCAGGATTAGAACCTGCACCTACTAATCCGCAGCCTTACGCCTCATCGATTTGCTACCTGCTCGGCGCAATCTTTTTCTGTCTTATAGGTAAATGTCAAGTTATCACACTAAAAGTTCAATAAAGTCAGCAAAAAAGAGAAATAACACAAAAATCTATTGTTAAAGTATGAACATTTATTAGCACTATACTTAATCTAAACTTCGACATTAGAAACTCTGACTGGATTCGACGGAAACTAAAAACAGACCATTCGATTTTTTGCGTCTTCGCTGGAGCGACTGAAGTAGATGGAGAATAATAGCCAAGATCACTGAAAGAGTTTAAGATTCGTAATTTCATAAACTACTCAGGCGACAATTGCAGCTCCAAGATATATTAATACTTAGCTGTTACTGAGATTAACCTCAAATAAGTTCAGTATTTTATATCTTGAAGCTGCAATTGTCTTGCAAGCATCCTCAGACAAAGACGAGATCACTGAGAGATGAGCAAACAGATCAAGGGACAGTGGGAGGAAGGGGGATGTAGTTCACACGAGCTTAGTTCAATAATGTTTCCGGTCACTAACGAGTCCATGGATTGCTCGGCTCGTGTATTTGATAAGCCGCTCTGAACCACCAGGGGGCGCTGATGTGATACAGGCTCCACTGAACACAGCTGAGTCCAACGTAGAAGAGAGGAATGAAAGAGAAGTTAGTTCTCTAATGAATTAAAAAGCTGGTAAAGCTAATGTTAACGTCAGTTTCCTTACTCGAAAGCGATGTCAATGTCGGGCGAGCCCAGGATTCTAACCCCACACACACTGATCCGCGGTCGAGTGTCTTACCGACATCGCCACTGGCTCCAGCCAGTGGCGATGTAATTATTTTATTTTATTAATTACATTATTTCATTATTTTCATTATTAGTTTATTATTTCATAAATTATTTTAGTAATTACATTATTTCATTCTCACTTTGCGGCCAATTGGCAGGTCCGTGTCATATAATTCTTCCACATACTTCCGTTCTCTTTTTTCCATTTTCCTTTGTCTCGTCTTACGATATGCGCAGTTAGCATTTGGAAAATGTTACTGAGTCTAAGTCTCATCACGGGTGTGTTCTACTGGGTCAATATCTGGGTCATCGTCTTTCACACATTCTTTCTCCCTCCTACTTTCACTCTCTCTCTTTCTCTCTCTCTCTCTCTCTCTCTCTCTCTCTCTTTCTCTCTCTATACTATTCTTTCTCCCGTCCCTCTCCTGACTCTCTCTCTTTTCTCTTCCTCTCTCTCTCTCTCTCTCTCTCTATCTCTTCCTCTCTCTCTCCCTCTCTCTCTCTCTCTATCTCTTCCTCTCTCTCTCTCTCTCTCTCTCTCTCTCTCTGTATGTCTCTCTCTCTCTTCACTTCCTCTCTCTCTCTCTTTATATATATATATATATATATATATATATATATATATCTCGCAGTTGTCTCGCATATCTTATGACAGTTTCAGAGAATTTACGAGATGTCGCGAACTAGAGGAATTTATTGAAGTAATAAGATTCGTGATTTGTGAGGTAGATAAGATAAACCAGACCTAAGTGCACATTTGGTTTTTCAGCAGTATTTTCTCTCCCTTTCTCTCCCTCTCTCTCTCTCTCTCTCTCTCTCTCTCTCTTCAGTACACTGCCAAGTGTCAGGTTCAAGGTACATATTCAAACTCAAAGTCTCCTTTCTCACTCCGTAAGGGCACTCCTTAAATCAACAAGTTAATCCCTTCACTAAGTCTATGCCTTATCCATACCTTATGTAGCCAATAGCTTGGTTAACTATGGCTTCTGTGGTGGTTTCTCCTTGCCCTCCTCATTTAGATGGATTTATTACCATTTAATCCTGGGGAAAATATATCATGGTGAGGTGAGGCCTCTCTTGCCATCCTCAGCTTCTGTCTTAGTCGCCTCTTACGTACACGCAGCAGATTATTTGCGGATGCTCTATTTTGCAGTGGTTTAACCACACCCGAGCACAAGACTTGCTCTCTGTCTTTCACACACTACGGGGTTTGCAGGTTTTTGTAAACTCTAAGGACATCCCAGGCATCATGCATGCATGACGTCCCAGATATCGTGCATACATGACGTCACAGTATCATGCGTGCATAACGTCCAATGCATTATGCATTTATGATGTCACGGGTTACATGCATACATGACGTCACAGTATCATGCATACATGACACCCTAGGCATAATGAAGACATGATAAAAGCAATTTTACACGGTAAGAACTTGTACACTATTGCTATTATTCTTATTAAAATTATAAAGACACTTTTTCGAATTTCGTCAACAAATAATGAGGAGTGTTGAAGAATTGAAGTTCGAAACGCGGTTACAAATTTGAAACTGAGTTGCCAACTATAAATCCAATGTATAATAATGTACCTTACAACCTGATTTGCAGTTACTTATCGTTACTTACTTTTACTTACCGTAACTTATCTCTATTTATCGTTACTTGGCGTTACTTACCGCTATTTTTCGTTAGTTTACTAAGCGACTTAAGTATTGCAAGTATATGAAGCATTGTTGACTAGTATTGGTAAACTATTTAGCCATTATCAGTCTCTATTTAGTCTCTATTTAGTCTCTATTTAGTCTCTATTTAGTCTCTATTTAGTCTCTATTTAGTCTCTATTTAGTCTCTATTTAGTCTCTATTTAGTCTCTATTTAGTCTCTATTTAGTCTCCATCAGTGATGTGGTACTATATTGTGACGGGATCATAATTTTTAGCTAACGAAGTACAGTCTTATTTGGATACTCGATAGCTGCTACATGGGTAGGTTGTCTAAATGGCCCAATGTTTAATTTGTTAGGTATTGGCTTGAAATTTAATTATAGCTATTACTGAAGTCTTAGATCAATTCCTGTAAGGGTTGATGCGAGTCTAATTTAAGATAATTGCAGAATTGATAACATGGATAACTTAAACTGCCTAATGGTTAATATGTGGCATTAAAAACGATAGATAAAATCTGGGATGATCTTTTCACTATACAGTTTGTTTAAATTTAGAAACGCCTGTCGATAAAGAAGAACTTTGGTTAATGAGGGTGTTCGTGAAGAACTGAAAGCAGAATAGACCGCAATCAGCCGATGTACATCTCTGCTAACAGTCTTGTCACGCATAAGACCCTGCTGCTAAGCAATGACACTATACCCCACTGCAACTTACATGTACAATTACTTGATAGAGAGAAGGTGTTGGTTTCGAATATCAGACTAACAGTCACTGACAGAAGCCTATCCTATCCAGCTGCATGTGTTAAAATTAATCTTCTAGATGTAAAAAATGTAAAAATCTGGTCGTACGTGTGCCTGTATTAGACACAGAATATTTCTCTCTAAACTTTGAACATTCGAGAGATGGATAATATAGTTTTTTAAGGAGCTGTTTTAATGTGCGGAACGAATCATTTTCGTAATGTGTGCACTGAATTCTTGTATGAACAGTAATTTATTTATTTCGTATCCGTTTATCCAAGTAGCTTCTTCAATTATAAAGCAGCTTAACTTAGACAGACCACCTGGCAGGCAGGTTAGAGGGCACTCATCAGCGATATGTTTCATGGTTTTTTTTTAACTGACCGCATTCACAAAGTGGCGAATCACGAATATCTAGCGAAACTCACTTATTTGCATCTGAATGTCTTAATAGCGTATTGGTAACGTCGTGAAGTTTTCAATGACAGATCCTGAGGTGAATTGAACCCTCTAGGGTCCGAATCCCAGTCCGCGCTGATCTGAGAGTAAAATCTCGGACATTCACTTGACTGTTTATACGGAAATTGGTCTAAATTGCGTAACGATTTAAAAATGTGGTATTAAAAAGCGATAGATATCAACATAGTTGATTATTCACTATAATGCGTGTTCATTTTATTTTATTTTTTGCCATGACTTTGTGGAGACGATTAAAGTTGGAGACAGTAATTGTTAGAATAAAGAGGTTACTCCCTGAGATTATTGAATTCTGAAGCAATGGAGCGCTCTAGCCCCTCATTTGAATATGCAGTTCTAAACTTCTAATTATTTAACACATTTTATCTTGTTCTACTATATATCTATCTAGCTGTCTTTCTTCTTCTGTCTATATCTTTCTCTCTTTCTCTTTAATTGCATACTGTCCCCTCTTTTATTTCAATATCTATCTCTCTCTCTCTCTCTCTCTCTCTCTCTCTGTGACTCTGTCTTTCTCCTCGCTGTCTCACTCTCTCATACTCTCTGTCTCTCACTCTCTCTGTCTCTCTGTCGCTGTCTCCGTCTCTTCTTCTGTCTATATCTTTCTCTCTTTCTCTTTAATTGCATACTGTCCCCTCTTTTATTTCAATATCTCTCACTCTCTCTCTCGCTGTGACTCCGTCTTTCTCACTCGCTGTCTCACTCTCTCATACTCTCTGTCTCTCACTCTCTCTGTCTCTCTGTCGCTGTCTCCGTCTCTCTCTCTCTCACTCTATCTCTTTCTCTCTCTCGCTCTCTCTCTCTCTCTCTCTCCCTCGATACATCTCCCATACTTTTTAATCCCACTGTTCTGTAGGAGAGCAGCATTGTGGAAAGTCAGAGAACGATTTGTCAAGCGTGCGCGTTATTATCTCTGACAGTAGAGGCTCGAATAGGCTTGATTCATGAAGTCCAGAACAGTGAGACATAGAGAGACAGAGAGAGAGAGAGAGAGAGAGAGAGAAAGAGAGAGACACACAGACAGACAGACTGACAAACAGATAGACATGCATAGAGTTAAAATAGAGAAAACAGAGTGGTGTGTTGGATAATCAATAAGGAGCAAAACTAGATTATTGAGAAAAAAGACAAATATAAAATGCCTTAAGAGAGAATAAGTAAGACACGACAGGGAATAGAAGAAATATTAAACAAAAAATTTGAGGCAATAAATATAAATACAAATAAATATTATCATTTATTATTTATGCCATCTTGAAATTTCAGTATGAAGTAGGTAGAATTTTATTCGATTTGGCTAATAATGACGTTCAAGAAGGAAAGAGAGCCAAAAGTGGAGGTAGGCTAGAAGAATTGTGTCACGTGATGATGCAGAGATGAAAAGAGCTTAAAGAAGAATCAACCACTCAGTCATAAATTTACTTGATTTTAAGTCAAGGTCAAAGTGAAGCTAACTGTGGCAAACCTCAAAGTGCTCATGGAAAGGAAAATTAGAAGCATTAGAGTAAAAGACATCGTTAAGTCTCTACCCGACAGTGAAAAGTGAACTTTGGAGTGATGAAAAATCTACATCTGTATTCGCATTGCAGTGTTATAAATAATTCATTAAGAGAGATATTGCTGATAAAAACTAATGTTAAAATCGTTAGAAAATTTAAAGTGATACCCCCGCGATTAGTGAATATACAGTATATACATGTACATGTACATCCTGGGCTCGCCTGTCACTGACATCGCTTTCGAGTGAGGAAACTGACGTTAACCTTAGCTTTACCAGCTTTTACATGTATATATATATATATATATATATATATATATATATGTATATATATATATATATATATATATGTATATATATATATATATACTATATATATATATATATATATATATATTATATATATATATATATGTATATATATATATATATATATAGTCATATCTAATTGTCCGTGTTTCTGGCATTAATCACGTAACGTAGGCGATGTGTTTGCCCTACAGCTGATGTTTCCTGTGCCACGCCTCAGTACAAAATCAAAGCGCTGCAACAAGATCTGCTCAAACATATCGAGCGACTGATATAATTGGTAAACAATGAACCAAGTGCTGCACTCAGGCTCTCCTTAATCTAGGCTTACATGTAGATGATATTGCCTTTCTTTAGTGTTCTTTAAAATTCCTACTCGAACTACTACTTTCTAAAGTCTAACGTCTACTTTCTGATGTCTATTTTATAGGTCCTACACTACTGTAACAGGCCATTCTCTACTTTTAAACTATTCAGCATGCAGAGTTTTGTAGCCATGCGAATAACATATTTAAAGATATTTGTGAACTGAACTATACGGTTCTATTACTCTTTTTGTGATTTTACTAAATGAGCAAATAAACAGATAAATTCATTTCTACGCTCAGTAAGAACATTCGGTTTGTCAACAATTGATGCAATCACATGAAAACCATTCTAAAATCTTTCCTGTAGGCTCCAGCTTGCGAAAATATGACTCCTATGGTGGTTTCTCATTGTGTGTCGCAGTCTATTGTTTATTCACTATTTAAACACCTGTAGTTAATCTTCTGTCTTGTCTAAAGAATACCGGATGCAACATGGGATAGCTTTCATCTATTTTAATTAACTTTGACATAGTAGATACAAAGAGGAAACAACGAAGAATAAATAGCAACTAGAATTAGAGTATATATTGTAAACAAGAGTCAATAAATCAATGCAATTAGATGACTACTGTAGTCCAGGACACAATAGAACAAGTTTCGATAAGATTAATGGAAGACACTACTTCAAAGAGAGAGAGAGAGAGAGAGAGAGAGGGAGGGAGGAGAGAGAGAGCGGGAGAGATAGAGGGACAGAGAGAGAGAGAGGAACGAGAGGGAATGAGAGAGGAATAGACGGAGAGTGAATCGAGAGAGAGCGAAGTAAAGAGAGAGAGGGGGAGAGAGTGAGAGAGAGAGAGAGTGAGAGAGAGAGAAAGAGAGAGATCGCGAGGGAGATAGAAAGAGAGAGAGAGAGAGCGAGAGGCTGACGTGTGGTTATAGTAGATTGAAAGAAGCAAGGGAAGGGGTGGGATGGGAGAGGGGGTGAGAGATGGTGGATGAGGATATCGTTTGGAATTTGTAGAGTTGGCGACATTGAGGTCACATCCCGTCAATATAGATAGATTAATACTATCCTAGCACACGCACACACACACACACACACACACACACACACACATCAGTGCCATTTATACATAACTTATTATATATATATATATATATATATATAGAGAGAGAGAGAGAGAGAGAGAGAGAGAGATGGTGGATGAGGATATCGTTTGGTGTATATATATAATAGATAATAGATATAATAGATAATATATGATAATGTATATATATATATATATATATATATATATATATATATATATATAGTATATACATGTAAAATTGTATATACAATACTTTTATACTTGTATATATAAATATATATATATAAATATATATATGTATATATATATATAAAGAAGAAGTGGCGAAGTCGGTAAGACCCTCGACCGCGGATAAGTATGTGTGGGGTTCAAATCCTGGGCTCTCCCGTCACTGACATCGCTTTCGAGTGAGGAAACTGACGTAAACCTTAGCTTTACCAGCTTTCATATATTTATATAATATATACAATATATATAATATATAGTGTGTGTGGGTGTGTTGAGTGTGTGTTTGTGTTGAGTGTGTGCTTGTGTTTATGTGTGTGTATGTGTATGTGTGTGCGTGTGTGTGTGTGTGTGTGCAGAAGCCATTAGTTGGTGGGTATTCCATGTAATCCCTTCCATATGATTTTGACAATTTCTGCAGAGGAAAGTAATGCAATGATGTAAAAATAGCAATGGTTGAATTAATGATGAGTCAATGATTGCCTATGTTATCATGACGTTATGATGTTATCAGTATGGATATTTTATTAGTTCAGAGCTTTAGAGTAAATATAGATTTCCTTCCTTGCATATCTTTCTGATAGGCTAATGAATCTATCTAATTAGAGCACTGATTATTGGTCAGTTCATGGCATATAACTCCGCCACATATTTCTATCCTCTGCCTTTCCGTTTATATAAAAAAGCTAAAAGGCTATCGTCAGTTTCCTTACTGGAAAGCTAAGTCAGTGACGGGCGAGGCCAAGATTTGAACCTCGCACATACTGATCCGCGGTCGAGTATCTTACCGACTTCGACATTGGCTCCAGCCGTTCATATCAACATATGAAATAGTTATCAAGTCATCCAACATCCCAAGTTCTCGGTCTTCCTCTAACTTGTTTTCCTTCCATTCTTTCCTAAATTACCTCTTTCAGCAAAACCATTTCCTCTCAGTATATATCCCATTCAGATCTTCTTTCTATTCCTTGTGATATTCATTAATTGTATTTTAGTGCCAACCATATTTAACACTTTGTAATTTGTCAGTTCATTTGATCTTCTCTATTCTTCTCCATAGCCACCCTTCGCATGCTTCGAGTTTTCTAGTTTACAAGTATCCTCCTTTCTTAACGTCCATGTTTCACAACCGAACATTAACGTAAAAAAAATCTTTAAAAATCCGCACAATAAAATCTTTACACTGATTATCTTCGTGGGTTCCTTCAAACTTTTTGTTAGTAATTCCTTCCTCTTTCTGGAATCTTCTTTTCTCTGAGCAATCTGCATTTCATATCTTATGTTGTTGTGTTTCATAAATATCTGACACTCATTACACGTTCAAACTTCGTACCGTCTGTTTCTAATTTAACTCCTCCTCTATTTCTAGACATTCTCATCAATTTGGTTTTCTTTATATTAATTTCCATTCAATTTTTATAAACTAAGTATAGTTAATACACACATGTAATTTTATGTCTATTTAATGAATCTATGATATTCTGCATATTACATGAATGCATAGCTATGCAATTGAACGATTTAAAATTAAATTAAAACTATTTCAAATAGCACTGTAAGCGAAATTTACAGAAATTAAAATAATACTCTTCTAACGCAAACTGTTCACTTAAATAAATCAACGAATGTACTTAACAGAAAACAAAATTACTATCGATATACCAATTACTACTAGAGATGGGAATTTTATGAATTTCCAGAGTTCGGGTTCGGTTCGTTGAAATTGAAAGTTCGGTTCGGGTTCGGTTAGCAGTTGACAATTTGAGAGTTCGGTTCGGTTTGTTGAAAATGAAAGTTCGGTTCGGTTCGGGTTCGGTTAGAACAAGGGTTCGGGTTCGGTTCGGGTTCGGCTTGCTCTCCAGCTCACAAAGTTCGATTCGAGTTCGAAATGGTTTGATTTTGATAATATTGCAATTGTTTAACATTACTTATAATTTTAGTGGTTATGATACACATGTTTAAAGTGGTTTATGGTAAATGTGCTTGAAAAATACATGCCGTCTAAAATAAATAATAATTAAATAGTAATTAAATACTGCCACATTTTTCATCTAAGTAAAAATATAACAATGAAAAAATGAGAGAAGTGGTATTTATTCCTGTAATGTATTCCATTTCTTAAAATATTGTAAGTTGACAAACAAATGTTCAAAAAATAGATATTTAACTTTATTACTGTATCTGAAATATTATTCTCCTTGATATAACTAGCAAATATAATGCTTCATCAATTTAAAAATAAATTTTGTCACTAGGCCTATATATTAGAAACGCTTATAATTAAGTGGAAATGTCTTGGCCAAAATTTGATCCAATATTTCAGAGACAAAGTGTAATTTATTAACATAAAAATTTCAATTAAGAACGATTTGGTAAACACGTGTACTTCCACAGAAAAATGATCATTATATACCATTTGCTACAAACTAAACCAGTAAAAAACTTTATAATTTACATTAGGGTTTCAAATTTTAAACTCTCAGGTCAATTATGAAGCTACGAAAATAGTTATACAAATTAATGCATTGCTATGGTGCAAAATTATTTACTCAAAATAGCCTTAACACATATAAAATGTGATATATAATTATTTGTCAAGTTTTACAGGTGCATAGTTTGGTAACCTAAGTAAATGTCCTATCCACTTTAGTCTTTGTGTTTTGATTAAATTAAATATTTATTTCTTAATATTATTCATTAAATTCTTTTAAATACTTCTTCTTCTTCTTTCTCTGTCTTTACTTTTTTCTTTTCTTCTTTTTTTTGTCTCTCAGTTGAAGACCTATCTTTTTCTTCTCTCTTTTACATCCAGTATCCATGAGCAGCGATGATTTTTATTTTATTTTATTATTTTAATAATTTTTTTGTTTAATTTTCTCTTGAATTTGTCTCAGTAGTGCTCGATGTTGTCATTGATGACTGTAGCACTCTAATTGTTGTTGTTGTTATTGTTGCTCTCTTCAAGGTCTATGGATTGCATGAAGTGAGCAAAGAACATAACATAACATAACAACAATTATAGTGCTACAGTCATCAATGACAACATCGAGCACTATTGAGACAAAATCAAACCGGCGAGCATAAAGAAGGTCCAAAACGGTGCAAATTCCAAAATCCAGATAATCAGTCCAAAGTAAGGGGAATTAAAGAAAAGGAGGTTTAGGCGCAGGTACACTGAACACTGCAGGTACGCTCATAGACACTGAATGGAAAAGAGAGATGGAAAAGATAGGTCTTCAACTGCCTATGGAACTGCTCATAGGAAAGCAAAGGCCGATGTGCTTCAAATAAATGTATTTATCTTAAAGAAATAATCTATTTATCTTAACTTAACTTAATTATACTGGTTTGTATGATATTGGTTTATTTCACTGACGAAGTTACATTACTTTTTCTAATTTCTGCAAATCAAATGATTAAGTTTGTTTCAAATGAGAAAAGTGAGATTTATAAATAAATTGATGACAAAATACGACCGGACGACCAGCGCAAATAAGTCTTACATGGAAAAATCCCGGATCTTTTGCTCGCAATAAGATGTGCTATAGGCCTAAATAGATTTTCGCAAATATAAACACATGACTAAAACAATGTAACTAACTTAAATTAAATTACTTCGACATAGTAACACTATACTTATATCTAATGCGGTAATTGAATTGAAGGCAAATTATTAAATGTGTGCAGGATTGTGTTTTGTTAATCAATCGTTCATCAATTAATTTATGGCCTTCGTAATAAACTTCACATGTCGTTACTTTGGAATATTTAAGGCTTCGATTCAGCATACACAATGTTATGGCTGGAGTCAGTCAGTGGCGATGTCGGTAAGATATTCAACCACGGATCGGTATGTGCAGGGTTCAAATCCTGGGCTCGGCGGTAATAAAAATTGCTTTTTATGTCACCCTTTTTCATCTGAAATTTGGTTATGCCATATAAGTGTCTGAAATACCAGTGATTTTTATAATGCCCTCTTTCTCCCTCTCTCTTAGTGCACTGCCTACTATTGGTCCATGACATATAAAGCCTCCACTTTTCTCGGTCTTCCGCTTTTCTCTTTATGTCCACATATGAGTGGATGTTAAAATCATCTAACATTAATATAATGGCATGGTCCATGCCAAGGTTTTCGCTATCCTTATCTTAATGTCTTTCTATAGGCTTTTTGTTAAGAATTCTTTCCTATTATCGAAGGCTTCTATTGCTTGTGAAATCATACTATAAATTTCAGTCTCACATTTCCCATAATCTGTTTAATATGACTTTTTAATATAACTATTTGAAACTCCGAACCTGTTCCAATTTCGTAACATTTATTATAATATTAACTTCACCTCTATTCTGGGATACTCTCATCACTTTTGTCTCTTTGATGTTAATCTTCATTTAATATTTCAATGCCGTACCATTCATATTATCCATTATCTTCTTTAGACTAGTCTCACTTCCCGCTACCATTGTTTTGTAACGCTACCATTCCCTTTAAAGCTATCTGTTATTAATGTTAAAATTTGTATTGGAACCAGCATAACCTGAATATATGCTGTTAGATACTGTAAGACGTATAAATGCAAAATCTAATATATATTTGTATTGTTCTTACTATATTTATATAATGTCAGGCTGGCCAAGGAGAAAGGAACTTCAAAAGTTCGGTTCAGTTCGGTTTGGGCGAAGTCAAAGTTCGGATTCGGTTCGGGTTCGGCCAGAGTCTGTGTTCGGGTTCGGTTCGGGTTCGGCCAGAGTCTGGGTTCGGTTCGGGTTCGGCCAGAGTCTGAGTTCGGGTTCGGCTCGGTCAAAAGTCCAGATTTTAGGGTTCGGTTCGGGTTCGGTTCGATTCCCATCTCTAATTACTACTGCGCTCTATATTACTATCCTCTCGACTACTCGCCTACTACAATTCCTCCTAATGTAATCCCAAGGTTAGAATATCTCCTTGGAACAACCTTCCCAGTGTGATCATCTACAGATTACTCTCGATGTTCGATGGACTAGAATCAGTTCTACTAAACGAACTCTACGATTTACTCTTGAATTCGGCTATAACTGAGATTCTTCAAATCTCCTAAATCTCTTTTAAGCGTGGCACGTTTTACGTTCGTGTTGTCACTTTTCCATCTTGATTCCCCTTTTCTCCTTCCTGTCTAGGCAAGTCCTTATTGGTCACGTGCCCTAGCTTAGCTACTGTCAAGGATCACACCTTCATAAAATTCAATACTTTAAAATCTTAACTTTACTTATACTGCAGTATTATTAATTACTTTACTCGAAATACAAGTTTAACACAGCATATACTAAATATACTAAAGAGGAAAACGGAAGATAGAGATGAGTGGAGGCGTCTTATACCATGGATCTGCCAGTAGGCAGTGCACTAAGAGAGAGAGAGAGATACTAAATATATCGAATCAAGCTTTCACACTTTACTTGAAATACAATTACAACATAGCATATACTAAATATATCGAATCAAGCTTTCACAAACACCTCTAACCACCACGCTATTGAGACATTCAACTGCAACTGTAGTCTTGAACCCTTGTCAACGTTCGCTGCAGTAAAAATTGAAATCTTCCAGAAACTGCAGCTGATCGATTCCCCTGGAACAAAATCGATGATTCGGTGAATAAGTCACTGGAGCACCTCACCATCATTATTCCCCCGTTGTGTCTGGACCCTATAGACTATACGTGCACTGTGTGTACTTTAAGAGGCGACCAAGTTGAAGCTATGCGATATTTGGTAGTCACTAACCTCCTCAGATGACCTTGATAATTTTGTGAGCACCATACATCATTGCATCTTATTTTTACTAGCTTTAACATATAAACTCGAAGATGTGTAGAGTTTGTTACACAGTGATCTAAAATCTTTACTATAATATTGTCATTTCTTTGTTTAATAGCAATCATTGAAGTAAGAGAGTTGGGTTTGCAGCTGATGCAGATTTTCCTGCTAGCATCATAACTCTGAGTCTTCGCAGTATCGTCTCAGAAAGAATTTTATTTTATTTTATTTCATTGTTTATATACTAGTTTAGTCCATCAATGACAACCCATATACACATACACATTATACACAAATACACATTATAAATATATACATGTACACATGTCACACATATACACTTTTTATACACATTTACAGTATTATACAGTTACATTTGTCTCATATATACACATTTTAAACGTATACACATGTCACACATATACACATCATACATATACACACATATACTCGTGCCACACATATACATAATATACGCATATATACATGTCATACATATGCAGATTATAAACAAAAATAGAAATTTAGCGTTAAAAGATAAAAGACAAGTATCAATTGAAAAATATTAAAAGAAAAATTATATCTAAACTAAAGCTAAAGCCATGTATATCGTCAGGTTCCTACTCGATAGCATGCCAGTATCGAAGAGAGCATTGGATTTGAACCCTGCATCTTGTGATTACGTTGAATAACAACTTTTCAGCAAGTAATCGGCTCGGCCCAATATCTGAATAGATTTGAATTTTCACTGTCTTAAAAGCAGTACATAATCCATTTCAACGTTTACTATAAGTATGTTAATTGTGAGTCTATACATTGCTATCTACAAATATTTAAACTTAAGTTAATTAAAATTTGTACTAGGATTAAAATTAATGCAATTTTAGATTGTTCGCAACAATTCCGTCAAATTCCGTACAAATGCGATATTTAAAATTAAATTCGATATAAATATATGATTTTCAATTTATTACAACTTCTTACATCCTATATTAAACGTCCTCCAGTTGATGATAAAATCTTATATAACGTCAGCATCTTGTTGCCCTCAACCTACGTTGAACCTATTCGATGTCATCCTTGTTGAACCTATTTGGATGTCGTCTATAAAAGAGACTGAATTACTAAACCGCTGATAAAATTAACTCATCGTGTAGGCAGATTGGGCGAATGATTAATCAGATGTACAATGTAATATGAAAGGATGTGCTGAAACATTATGTTCTGTTAACAGTCAAGTAGATTGGATATATAATTAATTAAAGCGCTTTCATTAGACGGAGCATAAACGTTGAACGTATTTGAACCCCTTTGAACGGTTTTACTGTAGGTTCTAAATTTATAACAACTGATCTACATGTACTTTATCTTCCACATATGCAGTCCAGTATCTAACTATAGCTTTCAATTAATTAATTTTCTAGTTAAAATATTCTCTTGCATGTGTTACATATATCTGCATATCATCCATGTATATGCGTATTATCTCTCTTTATTTTTAATTAATTCTTTCTTTAATATGTATGCCGTAGGCCTATACCGTCTTCTCTTCAGTTCGTGTATTCTTTCCATCTACAATACATTTACTTTTATCGCTTTTTATTCATCACTCTCTATCTCACATATCAGTCCATCGGTCATTTCATTTATTTTTGTCTGAGATATTGATTAATTGATTGATTTGTTATGTGATTGATTTATTTATTGATTGCTTAATACTATTATCGATTGATCCTAGGTCCACTGGTCTGTTGGTCGATCGATCGATGTTTTACTAATTGATCCATAAGCCGATTGTTTCTCATTGATTGCAATTTCAATATTTATTACTATATCGATACAGATTGCTATATTTATATTGATTGCTAAATCAAAGCTGATCTTATCTATATATCTGTAATTGACGGCTTAGACTTAATTTAAGGAAACACTTTTGTCATTATTTTTTATAGTTTCAGATGTTAAGTTTCATTCATTGTATATTAATATTATAAACAACAATTTCATCATAAGTCTAAAGTTTAACTCTTCTCTCCTTCTCTCTCTCTCTCTCTCTTTCTCGCTAGTGCTCTGTAAAATGGCTGGTCCAATGTAAAGATTCCCTTGCACAGTCTGTCTTATAATGGTTTCTTTTAAAAGTTTGACTTTTTAAACCTTCAGTGCTACAATTATTAGAACTCGATTCACTGATGATATTATAATTTCTTTAGTTTAATGTATACTAAAGAGCCTATATTTGTCGGCGACTTTAGAAGATAACTAATAAATTCTTTTATCTCATTTCGATAACCGTGGAAAGCTTCATTGCAGAAATAACATTACATTAATTAAAATTATATATAATTAACTAGCATTATCTAAAATAATGCGAGTAGTGAAGTTCCTATCATTCAGAGTGGTTGGCTTTATGGGGAAGGAAAAGCATCTCTTAACAGCATTTCTTCGATTTGGATAATAATGATTGTTTTACTGAGGTAACAATGGTGCTATCGAATACATGTATAAGAGATTATTGCAGATTGCCTAAAAGGTTTATTGTTCATAATCGTACCCACTACAGTAGAATCCTGCTCTCGCAATCTTTTTTTAAAGTTTCAATACGGTTTTTCCTTCAGCATTTTAAAGCTCCACCAAAACTGAGAGGCCCATAAAAGCTTCATTGACAAAGTGTGGAGGCTTGAAAGACTCTTTGAAGAAGATCATTTGCTCATACAACATCATGAGCAAAACGCACTAATATTACACGTGCATAAGCTAATGAGGCTAATGAATGTGAGTTGAAAAAGCTGTAAAACCGAGATATTAATTTAAGTTTCATCTCTCGAAAGCGATACAATGACTGGAAAACCCAGAAATACTGAAAAGATAAAGTTATTACTTATAGGAAGCTTTCATGTAAAAGGATTTTAAGTCAGAAACACCCTCAGTACCATCATGACAGAGAAACGCTTTGTCTTGAAGCAACAGGAAGCTCTAAAGCGTGAAGATGGAAATTATTCACTTCCGGTCAATTATGAGAGGCGTCTGTTACTATAAATAGCTCTTGATTGAGAAGTGTCACGTGATTCGTTTCCCTACATTATTTTCTATATTTATATCTCAAAATGTGTTTTAAAAGTTACATGTAAATGCTATATTATGACTTAGAAAAGACTTGTCCATTATTATAGTATTAACTCGTTAGTTGATCCTGTCCTTTAGAGCATTTGAGGTTTAGAGCCAAATCAGTCAATGTATTGAAATGTTATTTATTTTCACCTTTTTATTCCTTTTGAATATGAATTATTAACTATTTTTCTGCATTTGAATATTGGAATTTGGCTTAAATATTTGACTACGTGACATTTTACTATTTTCTAACTGTTGATTGCACATCACTGCAGTTGAATCTTTGAATATTTCACTGGACCTTCTCTCTAACACACCATTGCCACCCAGCATACGCGTAATAGGCTTTATACAAATGCGCAAAGAAGACAGCTATAGCAAGATCGCTAACCAATTTTCTGATTTAAACTCTTGACACTGGTGGTAACACCAGTGTCAAGAGTTTAAATCAGAAAATCAACTTTATGAGATTCCAATAGAAACAGGGAACATTTAATTTAACACGCGACTAACTGGAAATGGAAGAGTAATTTCATGAGATAAATTACGACCCCGAACTGTTCAAGCGCTGCGGTTGTAATTAGAAAAACCTTTCAGATTTTATCTGTGAAATACTCAATCAACGGACAAAGTCAGTCTCAAGCCCTTGGTGCTTCTGATACTACTGCGCTTTCTTCTCTGTTAATCCTTCTCCTTCTCTCTCTCTCTCTCTTTCTCTTTCTCTCTCTCTCTCTATCTCTGTCTATCTATTTATCTATCTGGCTCTCTCTAGCTCTCTCTATCTGTCTGTCTGGATTCCTCTACATTTCTCTTGCTTTTTTCGTATCTTCTTTATTTATCACTTTGTCTCTCTCTCTCTCTCTCTCTCTCTGTCTCGCTCAATCTCTTTTCTCTGTTTTTCGTTCTATCTCTATGGCTCTTCCTTTCTTCCTTTGTCTAACTATCTCTCTCTCTCCGCTTTATCCTGCTCTAAGTCATAGTCTTACATCATTTACGTCAAACAAGCATTACACTAGAGAGACGCTTCCTAGAGTCCTGTAGTGTGAGGTTCGAATCCTGACTGCTCAACGATAGTGGTGCGTTCTCAATATACAAAGTCTGGAGTAAACCCAGTTATAAATAGACTTCAGAGAATGACCATAGAATACATGTACCTCTCTCGACCTCTCTTCAGTGTTTGGCATTCTGATGTTGGTCAAGTGCATTTTGTCGGATGCTGCATTTTATTTACTATGTAAGTTTTTAAAATTCTTTGATTTATATAATATTTCAATTATACAGTGCCATTGCTTGCGATTCTTTATAATAATAAAAATAGTTATAATAATAAAAATAGTTATAATGATAATAAAAATAGTTATAATAATAATATAAATAGTTACAATAATAATAATAATAGTTATAATAATAATAAAAATAGTTATAATAATAATAAAAATAGTTATAATAATAATATAAATAGTTATAATAATAATAGCATCCGAAAATTTCTATAGTGTCAGGGCCGGTGTCCGGTCATCGAGAAAGCTTTGCAGGTTCCTAGCAGGTTATTATTAGTCCTTTCCACTGTTAATCATATCTCTACTATTGATAAATTAGTACACACCAAGTATTGTAAACTAGTAAACACCAAGCATAATATTTAACAAAAACTTGAGTTTGTATGTATAAAGCAAATCTATAAAGCTACTTTACAAGTCTATTGCAGTCCACTTGGGACTGGAACCTACAATCTCCAGCTTGTTGTGCCATCATTCATCCAATCAAAGCTTTGTGTGTTGTTCTTTCACGTATTTACAGCTGTACGTTTTTACACAAGGCACAGGCTTTATCGGCAACAACATATACAATTATACATGTATAATACTATATTCTTCTTCTTCTAGTGCTATATCTATAACGGCAATTCCGTGACATTTAACTCTTCCAATCTAATATTTATATCATCATCATCATCATCATCTTCCCTTAAGTCCCAGTTTAACCAGTCCCAATCTAATATTTATATAAACGAGAAAGTAATATACTTTGAGTAACCAATTGTGGAAACCTCCGACAATAAAATAAAGGTTTAACGTCCGTTTCCTCATAAAAGGATGATGTCAGGGACTTCCCCAACAGCACATATCACTACAGATCAATTCACTAGTTCATATGTTGAGAAGAATGGAGAGGATCAAATGGACTGACCCATTTACGAACGAAGAAGTGAAATATGGTTGTCATAACTAAACAACTTATAGCTAGTACAGTACAAAGAATAGAAAGAAGAACTGGATGGACTATATACTGTGAAGGTACGGTTAGCTGAAAGAGATAATTGAGGGAAGAGTGGAAGGCAAAAAGGTTAAAGGAAGACCGAGACTTGGCATGTTGTTCATTTGATAACTAATTCATATGTTGCTATGAAGAGAAAGGTAGAGGATAGAAATGTGTGAAGAAGTTATACGACATGGACCTGCCAATAAGTATTGCACTAAGAGAGATTAATTAAACTAACATTTTATAAAACTAATTACAATTAAATTTTCTTTAAACAGGTCACTCTATATTTTTAGATTCATGACAGTATAGAATACAATGCAATAGTCACATTTTAATGTGCTAATAACGATGCTATGTAACGCTTGGATACAGCTAATTACATGTAACTTTAAAGCCGCCGATGAGTTTCTAGTCTGACAAGCTGAAGACGCTGGAGAGAGAGAAAATGGTTTTTGGCTGACTGAGATATGAAATCTACACGAGGTTTTATGCTGTCCCTCAGGAGTTCTAAGCGAAAAGGTCGTTTGTCTCGAGTCCCTGTCTCTCCCCCCATCTGATGCCGGCTTCTACCGGCTTTTATCCAACTACTGACCTTTTAGCAATTGTCTTAGTTATAGGAGCACAGTGGCAGTAGCCATAGAGGTTGCTATCCTATAGGTTGTAACCCTAGGGGTGGTAACCCTAGTGGTTGTAACCCTAGTAGTTGTAACCCTAGTGGCTGTAGCCTTAGTGGTTTTAGCCCTAGTGGTTGTAGCTCTAGTGGTTGTAACCATAGTGGTTGTAACACTAGTGGTTGTAGCCCTAGTGGTTGTAACTCTAGTGGTTGTAACCCTGGTGGTTGTAACCCTAGTGGTTGTAACACTAGAGGTTTTAACTCTAGTGGTTGTAACACTAGTGGTTGTAGCCCTAGTGGTTGTAACCGTAGTGGTTGTAGCCCTAGTGGTTGTAACCCTAGTGGTTGTAGTTCTAGTTGTTGTACCCGAGTGGTTATAATCCTATTGGTTGTAGCCCTAGTGGTTGTAACCCTTGTGGTTGTAACACTAGTGTTTATAGCCCTAGTGGTTGTAACCCTAGTGGTTGTAACCCTAGTGGTGTAACCCTAGTGGTTGTAACTCTAGTGGTTGTAACCCTGGTGGTTGTAACCCTAGTGGTTGTAACACTAGAGGTTGTAACTCTAGTGGTTGTAACCCTAGTGGTTGTAACCCTAGTGGTTGTAACACTAGAGGTTGTAACTCTAGTGGTTGTAACCATAGTGGTTGTAACCCTAGTGGTGTAACCCTAGTGGTTGTAACCCTAGTGGTTGTAACCCTAGTGGTGTAACCCTAGTGGTTGTAACTCTAGTGGTTGTAACCCTGGTGGTTGTAACCCTAGTGGTTGTAACACTAGAGGTTGTAACTCTAGTGGTTGTAACCCTAGTGGTGTAACCCTAGTGGTTGTAACCCTAGTGGTGTAACCCTTGTGGTTGTAACACTAGTGGTTGTAACACTAGAGGTTGTAACTCTAGTGGTTGTAACCCTAGTGGTTGTAACCCTAGTGGTGTAACCCTGGTGGTTGTAACTCTAGTGGTTGTAACCCTGGTGGTTGTAACCCTAGTGGTTGTAACACTAGTGGTTGTAACCCTGGTGGTTGTAACCCTAGTGGTTGTAACACTAGAGGTTGTAACTCTAGTGGTTGTAACCCTAGTGGTGTAACCCTAGTGGTTGTAACCCTAGTGGTGTAACCCTTGTGGTTGTAACACTAGTGGTTGTACCCAAGTGGTTGTACCCAAGTGGTTGTACCCAAGTGGTTGTAGCCCTAGTGGTTGTAGCCCTAGTGGTTGTAACTTTAGTGGTTGTAACCCTGGTGGTTGTAACCCTAGTGGTTGTAACACTAGAGGTTGTAACTCTAGTGGTTGTAACCCTAGTGGTGTAACCCTAGTGGATGTAACCCTAGTGGTGTAACCCTTGTGGTTGTAACACTAGTGGTTGTACCCAAGTGGTTGTACCCAAGTGGTTGTACCCAAGTGGTTGTAGCCCTAGTGGTTGTAGCCCTAGTGGTTGTAACTTTAGTGGTTGTAACCCTAGTGGTTGTACCCAAGTTGTTGTAACCCTAGTGGTTGTAATCCTAGTGGGCCTAACAGTTGTAACCCTTTTGTAATAATCCTAGTGACCCTAGTGGTTGTAATCATATTGGTTGTAATCCTAGTGATTTTAACCCTCTTGGTTGCAACCGCATTGGTTATAGCTCTAGTGGCAAGCCCGAGTGGTATGCCCTTGTAGCTCTGGCCCTTCTGACGGGCCCCAGTGTCTTACCCCTGTGGTATGCCTTAGTGGCATTTCTTAGTGGCTGCACTAGTGGCATGCCATATCTGCCGATTTCATGAAACAATATATGCATATTTATTAAAAAAAATATATCATGAAGTTGATGCAAAGTTTGCACCAGCAGCTATATAGCCGCAGCTGCAGCAGCTGAGCCAGCATATCTCATAGAAGGAGACGAGTATGTATTGTGTACACCTATGAGCTGTGTACCAGCTACAGCAGCTTACTTAGTCAATAAGAGAAGCTGTCAGAATGTACAACTTAATGGAACTTGTAGATCTTTCAGTGCGATAGACCGAAGCAATTTCTTTCATCAGAAGACTAATAGCGCCTCGTGCAGTGTCTGTACATGGGATACTCTGTGAGGAAGATGTCGCAGTCTACAGCTGATCTGTACAACTGATACCAGCCTGATCTGCTGCTCAGAGCATGTAAACTGTTTCCGAAATATAGACATTCAAAATGCAATTAAAATTCTCTAAGTGCAGTCTCTTTCTCTCTCTCTCTGTCTCTCTCTATGTCTCTCTCTATGTCTCTCTCTATGTCTCTCTCTCTATGTCTCTCTCTCTATGTCTCTCTCTCTGTCTCTCTCTCTCTCTCTTGTGTACTGTCAGGTGGCTGGTCCTAAGCTCATATTACTACTCACATTATACATTCACGCTCCATGAAGACCACTGTGTCCATCAATAAGCTATTTATTCAGATTAAATTCTTACAATAAAAAAGCTCGTAAAGCTGATGTTTACGGCAGTTTCCTCACTCGAAAGCGATGTCAGTGACGGACGTGCCCATGATTTGAACCCCGCACATACTGATCTGCGGTCGAATATCTTACCGACATCGCCATTGACACAACACTGGTTACGTGGGTAGTTCTACTTCTCAGACTAATGCTGTGGAATCAGTGCTATTAATTCAATGCTGTTAAATCAATTCTATTAATTCAATGCTGTTAAATCAATTCTATTAATTCAATGCTGTTAAATCAATGCTATTAAATCAATGCTATTAATTCAATGCTGTTAAATCAATGCTATTAATTCAATGCTGTTAAATCAATGCTATTAATTTAATGCTGTTAAATCAATGCTATTAATTCAATGCTGTTAAATCAATGCTATTAATTCAATGCTGTTAAATCAATGCTATTAATTTAATGCTGTTAAATCAATGCTATTAATTCAATGCTGTTAAATCAATGCTATTAATTCAATGCTGTTAAATCAATGCTATTAATTCAATGCTGTTAAATCAATGCTATTAATTCAATGCTGTTAAATCAATGCTATTAATTCAATGCTGTTTCAATGCTGTTAAATCAATGCTATTAATTCAATGCTGTTAAATCAATGCTATTAATTCAATGCTGTTAAATCAATGCTATTAATTCAATGCTGTTAAATCAATGCTATTAATTCAATGCTGTTAAATCAATGCTATTAATTCAATGCTGTTAAATCAATGCTATTAATTAATGCTGTTAAATCAATGCTATTAATTCAATGCTGTTAAATCAATGCTATTAATTCAATGCTGTTAAATCAATGCTATTAATTTAATGCTGTTAAATCAATGCTATTAATTCAATGCTGTTAAATCAATGCTATTAATTCAATGCTGTTAAATCAATGCTATTAATTCAATGCTGTTAAATCAATGCTATTAATTCAATGCTGTTAAATCAATGCTATTAATTCAATGCTGTTAAATCAATGCTATTAATTCAATGCTGTTAAATCAATGCTATTAACTCAATGCTGTTAAATCAATGCTACTAATTTAATGATATTAATTCAATGTCATTATTTCAATGCTATTCTCACCATAAGTGAGAAAATCGCTGAAAGAATAAGATTACTGAATTTGTGCCTAGTGTACCTATTCCTTCTCACTATCCGCTTCAGTATCTTCCAACGACATTAAATAAAGTTATTTAGCGCACACGTTTAGTAATAAATAAACGACGCTAAATCAAACTGATCCCGACCAAGGCTAAAGTTTACTAAATTGTATTATGGTTATTAGTTTTGAATGATTACAGCTTCTTAAACAGCTAAATACTACATTCCTCAGTTATTGCTTATTTGCCTTTAAGCAGTAGCAGCAAAGAGCTTAAATCTACGTATTATATAATTTCGATAAACTTTATTTTAATAAAGTTTTGATTTTTATAGCTTAGTATATATTTTACTACATGTAAACCATGTGACCATTTATTAGTTAAAAGACTATTCTACGATATTGTAATGGTGCTTAATTATTTTATTTTCTTAATAAGGCACATGTTAGAGTCTTCGGACCTTTGTGTCCTATTTCATAAAAAATATGAATTGCTGTATTATGGGAACTTTTTATAGCGGTATTTTGTGAAATGACTAAATCATTTAAATAAATAAAAATAACAATGTATTTACCAGGACAGAAACACGGACAGTGCGTCATATGAAAATGATTAATAACCTGCACAGAACAATAGATGCCCTAACCCCTACATAAAAAGCCCAGAGTCTATTCTAGTCAGTCGATTGAGTCCCGATCAGCAAGAGCAAACATATTGTAGAACTATTAGTGTCTCATTCGACAGCTAATTGTTGTGTACAAATGCCCAGTGATCTGTTAACCATCACTCAAAGATCCCTGTGGGACCTTCCACTGCAGCGTTGTTTTCCACGCAGTTTTGTGCTTGACCTACTAACTCATCAATGCCGGTGTCCTGATGATGTGAGTTTAACATCAAGGTCAGAAGCCCAAAAGATTTCTCTTCAAGTCGGTAGCTTTAAATTGCCTATCACGCCTTGGGTGCCTCATCGGCTTAGTAAAAATCTAAAGATTGATTATGTAATCAATGCCGGTGTTTTGCAAAATAATTATATATCAAAATAGTTTTGTAGCTGTGACCCGGCAACTGTGGGGCATCTGGCGTCATCTAGCAAGTTTTACTTTTATTTCGCTCAGTGTTTTAGTTCGTTATATTCTCTTAGACAAGCTTGTTTAATTAGATTGTTTACAACACTTAAAAATGCTACACGCAGATAGGTTTCGTTTCTATTGAATGAATGTTTCGTTTTAAACCTCTTAGTAAATAATAAAGCTGTAATATATTCGGTTCTATATTCCCCCTTAGATGGAAATCTATAGGCCTGTGTGACTATATCTTCATAAATTAGCTATGCTTGCGTACGGTGCAAGTATTGTTTCAAATTAGCTACACATTTGTCACAAACATTGCTATGATCTTTATTAATACAGATACAATATACAAAACATACACTATAGATATACACATAAATACTCTGTATTGTAATACATACAATATACAATTTATCCATATTTATTTGTTCAGCTTTACTAGCGGAGATGCAGGTACACAGAAGAAAACATACATTAGAATTTCTATCTTTCAATTTTTTCTTATTTACTATTTTGATGATTACTTTCCAGCATGTGAAGGTGTTTGAAATAGCTAATTCGTCTCTATAATGTCGTCAAAGTTATCTAAAAGTAAAACCTATCAAATCTAAAATATTAATGTGATATGTGGTGTGAGGACGTTCCTGGCATCATCCTTGAATAAGGAAACGGACGTTAAACACTAATTATTTTTATTATTTTTATCATTTTACCCCGGATGGAAAGAACCCGGGGTTTGATTAAAACTCTTAGAGCAAAATGTGCTCAACCGCCGCCCGGCTACTCGAAGTAATCTACCGCACCAGGCATTACTGTTCCTTCTTACTGTACCAGAAATGTCTTCCTACTATATGACATTGACAGGCACTCCTTCATACTTCCTGCTTCGACAATATGGAACTCTCTACCACAAGATCTTCGATCTTGTAATTGTATTGATACTGTCCTGGGCAATAACCTATCTCTTTCTGTCAGAGGTCTCAATTTTGGCCCTCTTGCCTAGGATTCTGGACCTATTTTATGTTATCTCGCTTTCTCTTGTGATTTTAGTGTACTCGTCGTCAACGTGTAGTATTTTAGCGCCTGTTTGTGTAGAGGCTGCAAGGAACGTCCCTTGTCATTGCCTTATGACGATTAACCGATTGAAGCAGACTGTATTAATTGAAAAGTCATAGAAAGCCTTTGTGGTAGAAAAGAATTCTCCCACTTATCGCCGGATAAGCGAGATTATTATTATTATTATTTTATTTTTATTATTTTTTTTATTTTGCCCCGGTGTAAAGAACCTGGGGTTTGATAAAAACGATTCAAGCAATACGTGCTGAATCGCCGCCCGGCTACTCGAGGTCATCAAACGGCTTAAAAGAATTATTGAAGCAGACTGCATTAAATCTTAGCAAAGTCATGGAAAGCCTTTGCCAAAGAAAAGATGTCTCTCGCTTATCACCGGTTTGCTCTGCAGTAAGTCTGCCTATGCCATTAATAAAGTCAGCTCCTTCGGGATTCATCGGGCCCATGGTTTCAATGGCCACCGGAACAACTTCATATCCTAAGGACAAATCACGGTGTTTATCCAACTTCCTAGAGGCGACATGAACAACAGCTCCACCGGCTGTGACTGAAGTCGTATTCAGGTAGGAGTTTGCCATAGTGTCAATGACCGTGACGTCCCATACGGCACATTTACCGTTGCACCAGGGCACTAAAGTCAAGCCGTCCGGACGCTTGCCGTCTGATCTGGACAACCCACTTGGTTCCTTAGAGGAAAGGATGCCTGCTCTTGAAAGTGCTCGCCATATTAAGTCATTTAAATTGTGATGGCGAGACATTCTACCTGAGCTTCGTTTGCAGGAGAGGCCGTGGAGACCTAAAGCGTCGACTTCATAACCGCAGGGGCACATGTGAGGCTCGCAAGTTTTCGCCCCTAAACGGCAACTAACGGCTACTCGAATCGCCTCATTGTCTAAAAGAAGCCCACAAGAAGCAACAGGGAGAGCGTGAAGCCAGTCGCTGCTTCTTTTGGTTGATACAGCTAGGAGTCGTGCTCTGTCTACTGCATTGGACTGGGATTCTAACAGACTGGTATAAATCCGATCCACTATAAGACGGTCCCATGATTTCTGGTTACTGACTGAGGTAGAAGGTGGAGCACTGGAGGTGAGGCTTTTGGACCAAACTGACAACGCAACGTCAATGGATCTATCGGCAGAAAGGGAGCACTTATGAAGGATGGCGTCTTGCAACTGCCTCGTTCCCATCGCTGATGCCAAGAAGGCTGAAGGCGCGATATGGGAAACAAGACGAATTCCAAGACCACCTTTGCTCACCGGTAAACTGGCTTGCTGCCACTGCAAATCAGACAAATCTGCGTTGATAACGGCGCACAAGCATTGCCTAAGAGCCTCGTCGTAGTCTAAAAGCCGCGGATTAGAGAAGCTCGGACTAGAGCGCAGAATGTGCATAAGTTTAGGTGCGCTTAATGAAAAGCGAAGGATTGTCAAAGCATCATGAGTGGCTAGCGACTTCAAGCGCGATGCTGAACGTTTGAGAACCTCCAAGCGACTAGATAAAGCGGTGGTAGTAGCTTCTTCTCCAGAGAGTGGCGCGCCGAGTAGAGTACTATGGGATAGGCCCATTGCCACAAAGGATGACAAAACTGAGTTGTCCGGAGATTTGCAAACTGATGATATGACTTCGCACAATTATTATTATTACTATTATTTATTATTACTACTACTGTTATAATTACTATTATTATTATCATCGTCATCCCTATTATATTATTGTTTTATTTATCGTTAAATACTCTAATTCATCGTTTGTTTCGTCAGCAGAGGATGACCTACAGACGGCTCTAACATCGGACGAGAAGAATTTGATTCGGTTTTTGCTGAAGCGGTACGAGGAGATCGGGATCATCGGCCGACCAATCAGCAACGCGTCCGCCATCATAAACGTTGAGTACGGAATGGGACTCATCCAAGTTCTGAATCTTGACGAGAAGAACCAAATCCTCACCACCAACGTCTGGTGCAGATATGTAAGCTTCCAATACTTGTCGTTGAATATATATATCCTGTCCTGCTGAAAAAGAAGAGGATTTAAGGATTTAGTTCAAGATTTAATTGGTAATCCTGTCATTATCCTCGGTAGATCAGATGATCTCCCTAACGATCATTAACCGTCATTCACTCAGCGATCATTCAAATTAAAGAGTGAAAATTAATTATAATGATAGTAACATAATAATAATAATAATAATGACAAATACTTGATAGTGAAATGATAAACCATCAGATGATCTCCTTAACGACCATTAACTGTCATTCACTCAGACGATCATTCAAAGTAATGAGTGTAAATTAACTATAATAATAATAACATAATAATAATAATAATAATGACACACACTTTATAGTGAAATGATAAGGCACGTTGATGTCTATCACTTTTAATACCATATGTTTAAACCGTTGAGCAATTTAGTCCATTTTCCGTGTAACCAGTCCTGTGAATGTCCCAGGTTGTACTTTCAGATCAGCGCGACCGGGAATCAAACCCTCATGAATTCAGTTCAGTTCATGAGCTGTCATCATGATGTTTCCTGACGCCTCTAACCACTGCGCTACTGAGAGTTTAAATTATAGTGAATGTGTATCCCTAATTGTATACTATATCTAGCACTGTTAAAACCTAAAGCTTAAACGTCTTAGCAGTTTTAGAATCAATTGACAATGTTACCACAACTGCGACGTCTGAATATTTTCTATTTTAATTTTCACTCTCTGTTTACACGATTAGTGAGAAAGTGTGACTTATATCTAAATTGAAATTTTTAAAAAAATCTAAATTGAACTTATAAATGAATAAAAGTAACAAAATAAAAATTTAAAAAAATTATTTTTTCTAATAAGGTTATAATAATTTTATGAGGGACTCCATACCTAAATTATTACAAAGCCTCGACATATAAGGGTCCTCTCATAGATACTAGGTTATTAAAACGCATAAACTCACTTTATTTAATTAATATAAAATTATTATAATTCATTCTTAAATCTTACAAACAACAAGCACAGCTAATGAGAAATGAACATACATACAACAATATTCTGTAAAATTCAACGTGTAGAAAATCAGTCCAAAGTTACGTAACTTTGTAGGTACCAAGTTCATATGTGTTCATATGAATTTGTGCGTATAGTCGTAGGCCTATGTATTAAGTTGCGATCGGAATATTGTATTTTGGATTATATCTCGAGTTACTGTATTTTGCGCGTTAAAACTATGGGATATTTTCGTTTCATTGTACACTGTCTGTAAGTCCTATTTAATTCGTGTTTTATTTAATAAATTTCATTTCATTTTTAGACACGTTTTCGTGATTGAAACCTTTAGAATAAATTCAGAGAGCTATTCGAGGCCGAGTCGATGTTTCTAAGATTATAATAATTTAATGAACATTTGAGACCTTGATACTGGTGCTTACAATAGGTGACAATATGTATTGTACAATAGGTGACAATATGTATTGTACAATAGGTGACAATATGTATTGTACAATAGGTGACAATATGTATTGTACAATAGGTGACAATATGTATTGTACAATAGGTGACAATATGTATTGTACAATAGGTGACAATATGTATTGTACAATAGGTGACAATATGTATTGTACAATAGGTGAAAATATGTATTGTACAATAGGTGACAGTAGGTATCTACTTTTAAAACCTGTATTACAAGTCAGAGATGGTCCAAAGGGAATCGAAGTAATGGTCAATTGCTCGTTAAGCAAACGAGTTAGGAAATACGGCACAACTTATAGTAGCCTACTCTGTAGACAAGGTAGAGATATGAAATACGATTGCAAGATCTGAGTTGATTTTGTTAAGATTGTACACAACTGATGGTGCAGTGTTTCAGTTCTACATGACCGAGTTTGTAGTACGTTTGACTGATAAGCAAGTGTCTACCAGTTCGACACAAGTGGAACTGTCCCTGTCAGTTTTGAAAAGGATATTGGCATTAAATTTAGCTTTATAATGTTAATAAAGACGATGCTAGGAGAGAGGAAGAGAGAGTTAGGAAGAGAGAAAGAGAGAGAGAGAGGCAGATAGCCAGTGCTACAGAGATGACGTAGCCCTACATTTCATGCTGTCTCTCCTATACATTTCATACTGTCTCTCCTGACTCAAATGAGAGAAACTGAAGTTGTCACTTTGTTAGACTTCCATCAGATCTGATCGACTTGATTTAGAGAGGGGATCCAGGGCAGCGCAGCGGAAGTGAAACAATTGATGGGACGTTACTGCCGTCTCCACAGAAACCAAAGTCGTTCACAGTAATTTCGAGGCCGTAAACAAAACAAAACTGAATCACGTTATACATGTATTGAACTGCATCGCTTCGCATTTGTCCTGCTAGATCAGATGGGAATTGAGCAATCATGACTCATAAACGAACTGGACTGAAAGCATCAAATGCATGCTTAGGATCAACAGCATGATTAGAATATTGTAGCTTTATATTTATATCATTGTTAAGCAGTCTATTCTATGAATCTTTAACTTTTAGAGTGCACTTCTAATATTTTAATGTAGCATAATTAGAATATTGTACCCTTTTCATTAAATCTATTTTGAGTGTTGGATTTTATTTAATTTCAACTACATACAAATATCATAGAATATAAGGATAAATGGGATAGTGTTCTCAGAGAATGACGCCTCTGTCCAATACAATGTAAGTCGAGCTGAGGAAGGCATGTATGGGGCCCAACTCGTCATAAGCTGAAATCCCCCCAAAATAATGGTATTAAATGGTATATCAAAAGAATGTTAGGTTAGTTGATTTAAAGATCCACTCGTTTATGAACAAGAAGAGGAAAACAGAAGATAGAGATGAGTGGAGGCATTATATACCATGGACCTGTCAGTAGGCAGTTCACTGAGAGAGATAATCATACAAGTGGCACGTTACGCAAAATTAAGGTTAGAGCTTAGGTTTAGGATACTTACAGGAACCCTTGTACATAATTCAAAGTTAAAATCGATAAAATACAGAATAAATAAAATCTGATCTGAATTTATTGCAAGAACTTACAAATATTTCAAAATTTTATTTAAAAATGTACTATATAAGAGAGTCCGTATTAAAATATTAGAAGTGCACTGTAAAAGTTAAAGATTCAAAGCATAGACTGCATAACAATGATATACTTTCTACTTTAAAACTAAATATTCTGATAAGTAGTCGGATGTCAACCAACTTTTAAATTGAATTGAATTGAATCATATTTATTTAACTTTCGGTCACACAACACGCAAGAAACACACGAGACAAAATGAAAAGGACACAAAGGCCACGAACGAACTGACATGTGCCATAAAACGCATGCATAAAAATGCATGCAAACAAATGCGTTCGATGGTACGCCATTTTGTGAACATCGGATATATATATATATATATATATATATATATATATATATATATATATAATTGCGTATCTATAGATATACATGTATATTTTTATACAATCCAGATAGATTGTAAAGATCAGATAAGTATATGATCTAGCCTGTAACTCATATCATTTTCAAGAGATGAAAAGTTAAAATCGGCTTTAAGCTTTTTAAACCAATCGAACTCTTGTTAGACTTCATAAGTTCATATGTTTTAAGACTTGCGCCTGGGATATGCAAGGTATTGCATTAAAATCATTTTGGAAAAATCTGAATATGTGGAGAAAAATTAAGAGAAAAGAGATCCTTTGCGTTACGTTTGACGTACATGTATAGTGTATTTTGCATATTACTGCTCATTCGAGCAGTCAAACTCTTTTACATTCTTTTCTTTAATATTGTTTTAATGTCACTTCAACGTTCGTTCCAATAATAATAAAATTGATTGGCTGGCATTGCTTCTAAATTCTGAATGTTCAAATCAGCTAAGAATTGAAAGAGTTTAATTATGAGTTAGGACAAGGTATGTTCAAGTGCGTCCAGTCGCCCTGAACAGAAGTTTTATTTGCTTAGTATGTTAAACACGCTACAACCTACCTGCCTGAAATCTTAACTTAATATCGATTTGAAGAATAAATAATATAATTTAACAATAATTTAGCCATTTACTAGAAATCAACAGATCCCGATGTTGTTTTCCTCTTTTTTCGGAATCTGAATGTCTAATTTTACCAAAACAAGTGCCGTTATTGAGTAGCTTATTCTCAGGCACAGCTGATCGTACACATACATGGACTAAATGCCAATTGACTAATAGAAGGAAGAAAGGATGTCGTTGTTTTGCGCAGATTTGGAAAGATGAGTTTTTAGTTTGGAACTCCAGCCTGTTCAGTGGAGTGGAGTCAGTGAGAGTGCCTTCCTACAGAGTCTGGACTCCGGATATTGAGCTGTACAATTAGTAGGCGTTTCAATTTATGTAAATTAATTTAATTCCAATTTATGTCACTGTATCGTGCAATTAAAGCTGGTAAAGCTAAGGTTAACGTCAGTTTCCTCACTCGAAAGCGATGTCAGTGACGGGCAAGCCCAAGATTTGAACCAGCACCTACTGATCCGCGGTCGAGTATCTTATCGACTTCGCGATTGGCACCAGCCAATTACTAAGCAGTTCGTTAATAAATTAACTTTCAGATATAAAATAACAATTTTGATTAAATTACTTAAATTTCGGCATCGTATTAAGCTTTAATTTGTGTTTAAATATATGGAGTACTAGATCAACAATAGTTTTTGTTAGTCCAGATAAACACATGACACAACGCAAGAATTTACAGAAAAATAATATTTCATTGCTCTTTTGTATTTTTCGGTATACGTATATAATTTTACTCCATTGACTGATAGATTAAGTTGTTTTATTAATTGATGATACATTAATTTATATACATGTACTGTATATAATATTGATTTTCTGTCTTCCTGATTTTATGGTGGTTATTTAATCTCAGATTGATTGATGATTTCTAATTGATTGATTGACGAAATGATTGATTGATTCCTAGTGCTGACACAAGAATACAAGAGCACCGAGAAGCCATGGTTGTCGTGAAGTACGATGGATCGGTACTTTGGATACCACCCGCTATATTCAAGAGCACTTGCTCCATTGATATCACTAACTTTCCATTCGATATCCAGACGTGTAAGATGAAGTTCGGATCATGGACCTACGACGGACTTCGACTGGACATCAGCTTCTATCAGAATCTGAAGCAGGTTTTACTGTTTTACACAAGTCATCACAACGTCTAGCACTATGTCTTACTGTCTTACTACTGTCATGACAACATCTAGCATTATGTCTTACTCTCCTACTATTATCATGACAATATCGAGCATTGAGTCTTCTGTCGTACTGACCATACGTCAATACATTATAATATACAATCCATAGAGGTTGCAATACATTGACATTGAGGTAGCTAGGGTGTGGGGGAATGGTGGAGAGTGGTGGATGTGTTTTGGAAAGATTATGTATTTGGAAGGAGTATGGAGGATTATGGTGTAGAGGGATGGAATAAGAAGGAGTAGTGGAGGTAAGGAGTGGGGTAGGGAGGAGTGGAAGTCAGAAGATAGTCGTATGTATCGGTTGGCTTATGAAGGGTTTCAGTGGCAGCGCGTTTGACGGTCATTTTATAGCTCTTCATAATTTCCAATAATTTTTCTTCGCCCGATCAGACACTGATGGCATTTCTATCGATACCTCGAGAGAAGGGTGTCACCAGGGCTGCAGAGTTTTATTTAGTATGATTTTTTCTGGGGTGGGGCTATTTATATCCCCTGTCTGGACACTTGTGAATCTCCATAGGTTCTTAGTTACGTTTAAATTGGTTTTATTTAATCCTGTGTGTGTTCTGGCTACTGAAGAATAAATCAACCGAAAACTAAGAGAAGACTAGCAAAGATTGAATAAGACAACGGAAAAAACACCTCAATAGTCTCATTTTTCTTGAGGTTTGAGAAAAGTGCGATAAACAAATATTATCTCATTTTTATTGTATTGACTCGCTATGCTACAAGTTAATTTGATGTGATGGAATATTACCCCTACACTACACGCGTGATAAGTAGTGATGTGATGTTACGGATACAAGCTAATCTCTAAGCTTTCTTTTAGTTCTTAATTCTAGAGCGAGTAATATCTGATCAGCTTACGTCTTACTTATATATTAATCAGTTGCTACCAGAGTGTCAGCCTGGGAGGCGGGATTTAGCGCACTCTGTTTAGATGCGCGTCAATTTAACGAAGTTAAGTCGCGCCCGGTTAGTACTTTTTAGGTAACCACTTGGAAGACCACGTGTTGACAGTTTTGAATGAAGAAAATCCAGAGGGTGTTAGAAGGTTATTCTAAAATCCGCGCCGGCTGCAACCGAAGCACCAAACAAGGCAACGATTACTAATAACTATGGAGAGAAAGGAAAAAACACGAAACAAAATTCAGCAACCAAGAAAAATAAGTTTGTAAAAGCATGCGTTTGTCTCGTGTATCCATGCGGCCAAAAAAAATTGCATATGGTACTTTCTTCTCTACTGAGAATGAACTTCGAACTATGGCTTTTGATAAGGGTCAGCTCGCTCTTCTTATGATGCTTGATCTTTGCGAAGCTTTTGATACTGTTAAAATTGATATATTACCATCTAGACTAAAGAAATCCTTTTGTATCTCTAGCATTTCCCTAGATTGGTTTCATACTTATTAGCTTGATCGTACTCAGTTTGTTTCTTCCGGTTCGTCCGAATGCGTAGTTTCTATTTCATTTTGCACGTGATGTATATTAATTCATTTTATTATTGTATCCTATGGCCTATAATTCTGTATTACTTCACTGTATTAACCCAAACTATATTACATTTTTCTATATAACTTTACTGTATTACTATTTCATATTGCTATATTCAACTTAATTGTATTACTGTGTCATAATATTTTATTAAAAGAGGTCATATAAGGTAGAATTGGAGGAAAAAGAGGCAGGGGCAGGCCGAGATTAGGTATGTTAGATAAAGACCCACTCATATGTGGAAATGAAGAGGATGGCGGAAGACAGAAGAGTGGAGGCGTTATATACCATGGAACTGCCAGTAGGCAGTGCACTAAGAAGGAGAGACTATTTTATATTACCTCACTAAATTAAATTATTTTCCATTAAAAGTCTTTACAGTATTGCTCTATTATATTATTCTATAGTATTTCATTGTTTTAATATTCAAAGGATTCCATTCAATTATTTAAAATTATAACAACTGCGATATCTGTAAAGAGCCCAAGTTATTCTTGTAGTCATATGGACAGCAGGGCCGGGTGGAGGCAAGGTTTACTTGAGTTAGGGATGGGACAGCACGAGGGTGGGGGTTACTTCGATTTGATCGTTGCCGAAAATAGAATCAAGTCAAGATCCTAGGGATGCTGATCTGGAAAATGCAGGATTTAAAACAGTGATTGATTAAAAGTAAGATCGATCAGCGGATCAAAGGTCCTCGTGAATTACAAGTGTTTGCAGTTAAGCTGCTATGAACGGCTCGCAATCTTATTTAGCATTTTGTAGATCTAACAATTTTGTAGCGTCGTATAGGTTGCGGTGACGTAGCGCCCTTAATTATCAATTCGACTTCAATATATAGGCGTAGCAAGGCAACAACAGTTACTGTAGCATTAATAATAATCCTTAATTCACCATTTCTTGGTAGAAAACCCACCTAGATACAATTACAGTGGCAAACGTGACACAACAGCATACATATAAAAATTCCTTTAAAAGTCTAGCATTTTCAATATTTCACATACTGTGCACTAGTTAAAATAGAGAATTTTTTAAATAGCGCCAAAATTTGTAAAGAATAATCGACACAGAATTGTTGCTATCTATTGCAAATTTACGTTGCATTGTAACTAGAGTCGTTTATCGTTTAGCTAGTCTAACTAACTTACGGTAGTACCTTGGTAGTAACTATTTAAGTTCTAATAAATAATTTCAAAACATTGTAAATAGAGCGTAAGATATTATTATAAATAGAATCACGGCTTGCTGTTAGCTGTATATATATATATATATATATATATATATATATATATATATATATATATATATATACATAATATATATATATATGTATATATATATATATATATATTATGTATATATATAACATATATATATATATATATATATATATAATGTATAAATATGGTTGTCTTTTTGGAGGGGAGATTTAGTGCAGTCTTTTAAGGTGCGCGCCAACAAATGAAGTTGGTTCAACGTATAAAACTCAGGAAGTTCTCTGCCGAAATATTTCGCTCCACAAACGTGACAAGTTCGGCATAATAAAACCAACCAGTCAGCTGGATTCCTTTAAAAAGATATTCAGACCGCACTCGTTTCGAAATCGATAATTAAATGAGTGCGACATACGCTAAATTAGAAGGATACCTTTTACATTTAAAGGGTATTTTATTAGTTAAATAAAATCGCCCAATGTGGGGCTCGAACCCACGACCCTGAGATTAAGAGTCTCATGCTCTACCAACTGAGCTAACCGGGCTTTACTGTTAATTGTAGACACTGTTGCAGAATCTTGTTAGAAACATGTTCAATGAAGCGCATCCAATTTCTCTAATATCACCTGCTGCTTAACGGTGCAGTCAACCTTGGCCAATGAGAGCCCAGTTTATGCTTAGCTGAGAACAACTCGATATTGTTAAATCTGCACAACACTACTCAACAGTTCAGCCCGGTTAGCTCAGTCGGTAGAGCATGAGACTCTTAATCTCAGGGTCGTGGGTTCGAGCCCCACATTGGGCGATAAGTTTTGATGCTAGCCTGCTTCTCTTATTTCATTTATGGTTTAGTGTTCATATTGAAATTAGAACAATGAAAGATTACAGAATACAATAAGCTTATTAAGTGATTTGCTATATTTTATTTGATTAATCGCTTTAAGAATTTCCAAAAAGTCTCAATTGGTTGATTGAATGTTTGATTTAATTAAATTCAACAAATTCTAGACCCAGTTGACTCAATTGAATCAATTTCGGCTGATTTCTTTAGTATCACGCTCAACCGGTAATTGATTCATTTCATTCTCATCATCTTCCCTTTAATCCAAGTTTAACTAGGGTCTGAATACGAATATGTTCCATTAGTTTTAGAAATATTTGTAGCAATTTTTGGAAGTAGGTCTAATTAATTCATTTAACTTCAATAAAAGATTGATCGATTTGAGTTCTATAAGTGATTGACTTAGATTGAGGTCAGTGGTAAAAGTGGTAATTGAGAGCTAGGTAAGAATTTTTTGGTCCCCATTTAATCAATCAATCAATGAGAACTTAACGTCCGGTTCCTTGCCATAAGGCAATGTCAGGGACGTCCTTAATGTGTTTGAAGGTTTACGATAATCATTATGGGCCCCAACAGGGGAACATATCTCATAACAAATGAGAGCTATGGGAGACTAGTTCCCCCCCCCCACTTTAACCACTGATTGAGGAGCTCTTTGATTGACGTTCAGGTGGACACATCAGACTACGTACCGAGTAACGAGTGGGAGTTGGTGGCGCACCCAGCCAAGAAGAACATTCAGAGGTACGCGTGCTGTGAGGAGCCGTACATAGATCTAACGTTCACCATTGTGCTCAGACGAGTGTCCCAGTTCTACAACTACATCCTCGTCCTGCCCTGTGTCCTTCTCTCCTTCCTTACACTCGTCATCTTCTGGCTGCCCCCTGAGAGCCCCGCCAAGATACTGCTCGGTAATATACTGCACCTATAATAATTATAATAACCTCCGAAAATTTCCTACTTTACCATCATTCAGTGTTACAAATTACTTTCATATTATTGTGAACTGACAGTTGCATGAGAACGTTCTTATGGACATGTATGGCACTGCTTGTAATACTTTAACAGTCTAATAGTTGTTGAGCGAACTTAAAAACACGCAATATTTTTTTAATCAAGTATATGCATGTATGTTTTAACTTAAATTTTGGGGGCATTTACATGAGTGTTCCCCACTCGAAATTCGGAGGGGGACTTGTCCCCCTGTCCCCCCACCCCCGATGGTTACGCCAATGTATATCGTCATCATAAGCAAGAATATTAATTACTTTTTTTTAATAGTATAACCTATTTCAGTATTTATTATACATGCAGACTTTATCATGTCTGGTATAAGTCTGGAGAATAGGTATGGAGAAAGTACACTCCCTGACGTGTGCCGTTCTGAATTTGGAAGCAAGAAGATACGGAACTACGCCATATAATACAGTAATATTGCATTAAGTACCAAAATGCTATAATATAAATTGTTACATAGGCGTAGCACTACACTGATATTATCATTTAAAAGTTTGTAAAAATAATTTCCAATAATTTACTCTGTAAACCGTTTATTAAATCAATGAAACAAGGAAAAAGGTCTACCGTGATTTCTATAGATACATGTTCTAAAATACATAGGCTACGTAGTATATATTTTATGTTCTTGTCTTGTACGTGTTTTAATTTTATGCTCTTGTATTATATTCGTTTTACATGTACAGTATGTGTTTTATGTGCTGTACGTGTTTTATATGTATTCACGTATTCTGTATGTGTCTTATGTGAATGGGTTGTATACTTTGTGTTATATGTGTCGTGTGTCTTTTATGTGTATGTGCTGTATGCGTTTTATATGTTGCATGTGCTTTATATGTTGTATGTGTATGCGTTTATACGTGTATGTGTTTTATACTTATGTGTTATGTGTGTATGTGTTATATATGTTTTAATTGCATGTGTATGTTTCACATGTACATATATTTTATGAGTAATGTGTTGTATGTATTTTTTGTGTATATGTTGCATGTTCTGTTTCATGGTTGCTTAGGGATGAACATATTTGTCGCCTTCTTTGTCCTGCTGCTTCTATTGGCTGAGAGTACTCCGCCTGCTGCCTTAAATAACGACCATCGGTATTCCGCTCATAGGTATGATGATCACTTAAATAACGACCATCGGTATTCCGCTCATAGGTATTCATAGGTATGATCACTTAAATAACGACCATCGGTATTCCGCTCATAGGTATTCATAGGTATGATCACTTAAATAACGACCATCGGTATTCCGCTCATAGGTATTCATAGGTATGATCACTTAAATAACGACCATCGGTATTCCGCTCATTGGTATTCATATGTATGATCACTTAAATAACGACCATCGGTATTTTACTCATAGGTATAATAAATTAAATAGCCATCAGTAATCAGCTGACTGGTATGATTAATTAAATAACGACCATCAGTATTCCACCACTCATTGACGTTATTAAATAAATAATGACTATCAGTATTCCGCTCAAACTTATGATTAATTAAATAGCGGCCATCAATATTAAAGGATGCAATTGCTAAAGGATGTAATGGTAGTGAAGTAGGATTGCATTGGGTTACGGATGGTCTGAATGTTACAGCATTTAGATATGGCATGAAGATTAGATTAGAATATAAAGAGCACAAAGATAATTACAAGTGTCTAGGAATTACAGGGATGTAAATATTACTTTTAATAATACGCGATTGGAACAAGTAAGAAAGTTAAAGTACAAATACCTGAAGTCACACCATCACGGATGATGGGAAGTGTGAAACAGAAATAAAATGTGAAATTGCACAGGCTAAAGAGGCTTTCTAATAGAGAAAAGAACTACTAACAAAAGGAATTGGGAAAAGCAAAGGTAAATTTATTGAAAACATTGGTGTGGTCAGCACTTCTGTACAGATGTGAATTAAAGAAAGAAGATATCAGGAGCCCAGAGGTATTGATATGTGGTTATGCAGAAGGATGGAAGAGTTTATGTGGACTGAAAAAATTACAAATAAAGAAGTTCTCGAGAATCGGTATATAAATAAATGGGATAAGATATTATCTAATATATAAAGAAAAGCTGGATATATTATAAGGAGGGATGGTTTGCTAAAGGATGCAATTGAAGGAAGAATGCAAGGGGAAAAAGTTAGAGGAATTTCAAGACTTGGGAAATTGAATGATCTGATAACAAATTCATTTAAGGCGACGAAAAGGAAGGCTGAGGATATAACTGGTAGGATGAGTTAAATGCCATGGACCTGCCGTTAGGCAGTTCACTATAAGAAGGAGCTTATCGTGGCAGAATTCAGAATCACGTTATACCTGAATTTATCGTGTCAAACTAACCGTGTTTTAATTAAGGTTAAAACTAAATCCAAGTTTAACGTTAGTTTCCTGCTCGAATAGCATGTCAGTGACGTAGAGAGCACTGGTTTTGAACTCTATATCTGCTGATCCGCTGTCGAACAGCTTGAGAACAAGGCAACGGCTAAGCACACTCTATCAGACCTACTTGAATCTGTTTTACTTGTGCGTATAAAGCTTGTGCCTAATTTACTTGTGCCTATATTACTTGTGTCTAAATTACTTGTGCCTAAATTACTTGTGCCTATATTATGTGTATAAAAGCTAAGTGAACCCTCTTGTACCTTACTGTGACATAAATCAGACTTTGATATTGCTATCACGCAGAAAAAGGCTAATACTTCGTAATTCACGCTTAGAGTCGTCATTAATAATTACAAATCAATTTTCTCGTTACCTGTGATTTATTGGTCTGACTTCTGACCTTGTCTCCTCGTTCAGTCATAATGAGAAAAGGTAGATGGCTTCGATCAAGAACTGGCTGAGAAGAGATATTGAATTATTATCAGTTTGATCAAAGGATTAACGACCTTCTGACTCTTATGTTAGCAATATTACAAGTGATATATAAAGACAAAAAAATAGCAATGTTATTCTAGTAATCATCATCATCATAGTAATCATCCATTGAATCACAGTTTAACTACAGTTGGGATGCGAAAAGACCATCGCCACTCCTCTCTGTCCAAAACCATATCATCAGGCAATTCCCCTAAAAATAGTATTAATCAAGTGACGCTTATTTATTTATTTTAAATTTAACTGCCTAATAGTAGCTATAGTTTATATTAGCTAAGTATAATCGAGTTATTATTTCATAGATTTGGCATTTCTACGAGTTGTCTAAAGATAAATTTACTTACTGTAATTGATACAGAAATATGTTTCCATAAATATTAATTATTACTTTAATTTAATTTTTTCCACAAATATTATCTTAAGTAAAAGCTGGTAAAACGAAGGTTAACGTCAGTTTCCTCACTCGAAAGCAATGTCAGTGACGGGCGAGCCCAGGATTTGAGCCCCGCACATACTGACCCTCGATCGAGTATCTTCCCGACTTCGCCACTGGCTCCAGCCAGATATAATCTACCAGATATATAGTAAGTATTTATTTTATGAATAATGAAATAAGAGTGCACATAGTGTTTTCAAGGTTTAAGTTACATTGCCGTCTCCAGTTAATTACTGGAATCGATATCACTTTTATACATTTCAAAAAGAGTCTTTTGTCAAAATATATCAACAATTCAAACTGTCTACTTTTAAATTTACACTCCTTGGATATCTATATTTGCTAGTATATTACTTGTGTGTGAATTTCTGAACAGGTAGTGTTCATTGCCATGAACAAGTAGTGATTTATACAAGTAGTGTAAATTATTTAGTAAGTAGTGCAAGTTATTTACACAAATACGGTAAGTCACTTGTATGTGATTTACACTATTTGTGCATAATATACGCACAAGTAGTGTAATAATTTGGGTAGGCACTCTACACTTGCATAAGAGTGCTATTAATTGGGCTTAATGCAGTATTATAGTTCATAGCTCCGTACAATTATATCATCAAAGGAACTTCTATTCTATCATAAGGCTCTGCTTCTTTTTTTGTTTAGAATTAATGCAGCTTATGCAATTCTCCATTCTTCCATCACAAAAAATTTATTATTATATTCAGTGAAAATACAAAGGTATTTTAAGATTCGTTTTATATTACTATTGTAGCTATCTACGTAATCAACAACAACAAAAAATAAAAATTATATTTCTACATGTATGCAGCATATACTGTATATATATACATGTATATATATACATGTATACATGTATATATATGTATATATATATATATATATATATATATATATATATATATCCAGTGTTAATAAAAATCAAACCTTTTGCTACTAAGTCCTACACGATATTTTCTATCCACATCGGGTAGAATCTGTTAGGATTTGATTGACGTATCATTACCTGTGTGACAGAGATGCTTTGCTAGAGACGCGTGATTGCAGTTCAAGAATTCAATGAGATTCATTACGTGCACGTAGATGATAGAGATAGCAGTGAGGTATCGGATAGTGTTAGGAGTCGTCCTAGTACTGCCACACGACTGATAGGCTGATAGAAACCAAGCTCCAGGATATCTATTTCAGATTTGATATCTATCAAATTCAGTCCTTCAGAGATAGTCGGTCAAGATCATTGAATTAAGGCTAAGGCCAAGTTTAGCGTCAGTTTCCTGTTTGAGAAGCATGTCAGTGATGGGGAAATCACGAGATTTGAACTCTGAACCTGCTGATCATTCTATAACAGCATAGAAGTAGCAACGTGTAATAGCAGCTCATATATCGCCCATGAAAGAGCACATCATTGACTATCTAGACATACTAATACAAAGAGGAATATTATATCACATCGTCTAGAAACATCTTATATTACAACAACCTTTTAATGAATTTAGCTGATGCTAAAGATTGAATTAAATGTAGGATTCATTGCAGAAATTTCAATCACGATCTGTCACTGTTTAATTACAAATTCATTCACTTCTAACAGCTTTACTGATTGACTGACTGATTAATCCTATTAACTGCGAAATAATTGATGGTTTGATTTATTTAATGGTTACCTGATTTATGTATACTGTTTGACTGATTGATTGACTAATGACTGATTAATTGATAGATTGATGAATTGATTGATGGATGGATCGAGTAACCTATCGATATGTTGATTGATTAGTCTTTCGATTGAAGGATTGATTTATTGTTTGTTTGAAATTTGATTGATAATGTTACATGTATGTGTAATCCACAGGTAAATATTTCTGCATGAACATGATACTCATAACGTTGTCGTCATTCCTCGCAATCATGGTCATCAGCACCCACATACGAGGTGACAGGAAGAATAAAGTGCCCGTATGGCTCCGGAAGGTGAGTGTTAATTAATCAGTCAATCAATCAATCAATAAAATAATTAATCAATAGGTCTATCAATTAATTAATCAATCGCTCAATCAACTACATAACCAACTAATCAATCAAACAGCTAGTCCGTCAGTCAATAAGCCAGTGAATCAATCAACCGATTAATCAATTCTTAATCCACCAAACATTCAGTAAAATATTCAATCACTCAATCAATTCAGTCCCTTAATCAATATAGTCCCTTAATCAAATCAATAATAGAAGTATTTTTTAACTTTTAAATTATATGAAGAGAACCAAACAAAATTTTAAAATTATTATTTGGAACCACCAGTTTTCAAGGAAATAAGTAAAGAATAATATAATATGTAAATAAAGCAAGACTGAGATTGACAGGAAATTGTGACTGAAGTAAAAAGAATATAAAATTAGAGATAAAGGGGGAGAAAGAGAGAAAGAGGAAGAGAGACAGGGAGAGAGAGGGAGAAGAAGGGAAAGAAGTAGAAGTAGAAATTAAGAGATAGAGACGCAGGACCATTTAAAAATCTAGGGAGTGATTCTTCTATAAGATGGCGTTGAATAGAATTATCGACTAATTGCGAGTGTTTTGTGAACAATGAGAGACTAATTCCATGACTCTGAGTTTTACGAATGAATATTTACTCATATAAATTTCGAAAACTCCCCTCATCCTCTCTTCAGCGCTCTTTCTCTCTCATCTCTCACTCTTACTCTCACTCTTTCTTTCTTTCTTTCTCTCTTTCTCTCTCTCTCTCTCTCTCTCTCTCTCTCTCTCTTTCTGTCTCTATATATGGGAGAAAAAACAACTCCCTTGCGAATTCTCAAAAACTTCTACAAAACTCAAAATATTTTTACAAAATTTTCAGAACTTCTATAACAACTATTTCGATATGTATTCAAAATATTTGGTGAAAATATATAGTGTAGTAACGAAACTACAGAGATTCTAATAAAAGGTGCTGAAATCAATTTTAACTAGGCTTTTTGAAATGTCAGTTGTTCCTTTGAGAAAATAACGACACTGAAGAGGGCCGTTTACTTATGCGCTGGAGTATAAGCTAATAATACCTTTTTAGCTGCTCCAATAAAAGATTTTAAAATTCGTTCTTCTGTTAAAATTATTCCTGGAATTAGAAGATAATTTCCTGTACTTTTGTTTAAATAAACCTTTTTAAAATTGATTTTAGCACTTGTTCGTAGAAACGCTGAAATATTGCTTTTACTGACTATATTTTACCAAATGTATAAGTTGTATGCCGACATTCCTCCTCTAGAAGCTCAGAAAACTTTGTACAAATATTTTGAGTTTGTCGAAGTTATTGAGATTTCGCTAAGGGGTTGTGTTATTCTCCAGTCTGTATGTCTTAGCCTGCTGTCAGCGTTTTTAATAGTAAAGCTAGGCTAAAATATGGAAAGGACAGTAAACGCGACTTAAACTTGTAAATCCGTCTCGAAGACCAATGCCATACCACAGCAAAGCTATAGAAAGGACTTTTTATAATTGATATGCTATACCTTCTCACCTAAGTAGTATTCTAATTTTATAAGTGTTTTCATAAAATTTAATGCTGTCTAGAGAGTGTATCACAGTTGCAAGAAGGAGCCTGTGAATTTCAGTCCACATGGACCAGGGGCTGGGGCTGGTTTGGCAAAAGGGATCTCAATATTGCAGCATCCTGCTAGTGTACAGATGCTATTGGACGCAGTTAATTAAGTCCTGTAAGAAAGGGAGCAAACTGAGAACCCGATGGGATTTGAATCCGAACCCTTGAGGATTGAAATCAATAAATATAAAGCAAGTTTCGATTCGATGTACATTTGTATAGGACACCCATTACAAATTGCGTAGAGTAGCCATGCTAATATAGCATTGCTTCACTTAGCCATACATTTCAATTATTTAGAAGCTATGTCAGGTCCGTAACACATGCTTCTTTAAAAACTTTTAATTGCAGGTTCGATGTAGAGCCTATGTACCTCATATGCATCTTGATATATTTACCTCACATGTACCCCAGTCCGTCTATCTCACATGTATCTTCATGTATTTATCTCATATGTATCTCGATGTATCTACCTCATATATACCTCTATGTATATACGTCATACGTACCTCCCTGTATCTACCTCATATGTATCTCAATGTATCTATCTCATATACACCTTCATGTATATACCTTTTATGTATCTCAATGTATCTATCTTATATACACCTTCATATATATACCTCATATGTATCTCAATGTATCTTCCTCATATACATGTATACCTCGATTTATCATACGCATCTCAATGTATTTACCTCATATCTATCTTGATGCATCTACCTTCTATACAATATTATATGCCTCTATGAGATACAATGCATGTACCTCATTAGGCGACAAACTCGTTTTATATTCCATCGTTTCAAAATAAACAAGTTTGAGGGAGGGAGATAGAGAGAGAATGACAGAGAGAAAGAGAGAGAGAGAGAGAGGGAGAGAGAGAGGGAGAGAGAGAGATGTTAAGACGGCAGTGTTTATTCCCAATCTCATTTTACTCAGTATTTGTGCAAATTGTGCAAAATTCTATTAAATATACTCAATATTGAAATTCATATCGCTTATTTTCTGATATGGTTTGATCATAATATTACTGTTCGCACGTATATCAAAGAAATGCTGTTAGAAATCGATCAGTGTTATTTTTGTCGTTAATAATGATTCAACAGTGTTAAAAACCATTTTGGTATGCCAAATAAAAATAATAAAAATAGAGGTGCTTTTATCAGATTGATATAGTCACTATAAATTGGAACAAATTATAAATAATTCTAATCGAAATTTCTAAATAAATGATGATTTATCTATACATTTCAATTCCACAAATTTAACTATCACGATCATCGCTATTTCAACAGAATTCATCTATATTCATCATCATCATCATCTTCCCCTAAATCCTAGTTTAATCAGGGTCGAATTCATCTATATTGATATTTATATTTTACCTATTTACCAGATCGCCATAGACTACCTCGCCAGGGTTCTTTGTATGAGAGAGTTTCTCGACGACGTACCCACAGCCTCGTCACATCGGAGGGCTGATCGGGGGGACCCGGGCAGCGAGAGGTCCTCGAAGCAGCAGGGTCGGGCTCGCAAGAGAGATGCCTTCAGCTCCGCCACGAGGAGAACGAGGAGCAAGAGCGTCACAGGCGTCCAGCAGACAGCCGACGGCGAGGTCGCCACCGTCCTATATCACCAGCCTCTCAACCCGGAGCCCGGGCTAGGGTTCGATCCTCATCCTGGCGGCGCTAGTGGCTTTACCGGCGGTCAGACGATGATAATTGACTACAGGCCTTATCAGCAGCAAACAGGAGAAAACTGTTTATTAGTAGGTAAATCTCGGGCGCAGTCATCATGCGGCTTAGAAAACAACTCTCATTCGACGGGTTATCTTTATCAGTATCAGCAGCAGCCGCAGCTACAAGAGCCACGTGATCAGAAACACTTCGGCTCAACGCAGTCCTTTCACTATTCATCAGCGACGGGTAACGCCCTCCATGGGCACAGGAAGGGGTCTACGCCGCCCGTTCTAGACTACAGGGATCCGCCAAGAACGAAGCGACCATCGTCGACAGGGTCAGCCGCCGTCCAGGCCGGTCTAGACCCGGGGGATGAGCCCAGGGCAGACAAGCCCAGCGTCCGAGCGATACAGTTGTACCCTAGCAAGTCGTTGCAGAGTGATGTGAGAGAGATACGCAGGCTGATCAGAGCCTATACAGCCAGGCTTCAGGATAAAGAGTGTCAGGCAAGGGTGACAAAGGAATGGAGGGTAGTGGCTAGAGTGATTGACAGGCTCTTCTTTCTCTTCTATGTCAGCACCATAATCTTCTCTCTAGCCACCATATTCCCCCGTGGATAAACTGATGCGCAAAGTTTAGTTGAAAATTGTTCAAATAATGTCCTTGACCGGATCATTGAAGGATAAAGAGAACAGTGGGATCACTGAAGGATAAAGAGAACAGTGGGATTACTGGAGGATAAAGAGAACAGTGGGATCAATGGAGGATAAAGAAATCAGTGGGACCAGTGAAGGATCAAGAAAACAGTGGGATCAGTGAAGGATAAAAGAGAACAGTGGGATCATTGGAGGATAAAGAGATCAGTGGGATCAGTGAAGGATAAAAGAGAACAGTGGGATCAATGGAGGATAAAGAAAATAGTGGGATCAGTGAAGGATAAAAGAGAACAGTGGGATCAATGGAGGCTAAAGAGATCAGTGGGATCAATGGAGGATAAAGAGACCAGTGGGATCAATGAAGGATAAAGAGATCAGTGGGATCAATGGAGGATAAAGAAAACAGTGGGATCAGTGAAGGATAAAGAAAACATTGGGATCAATGGAGAATAAAGAAAACAGTGGGATCAGTGAAGGATAAAAGAGAACAGTGGGATCAATGGAGGATAAAGAGAACAGTGGGATCATTGGAAGATAAAGAGAACAGTGGGATCAGTGAAGGATAAAGAGAACAGTGGGATCATTGGTGGATAAAGAGAACCGTGGGATCATTGGAGGATAAAGAGAACAGTGGGATCCATGGAGGATAAAGAAAACAGTGGGATCAGTGAAGGATAAAAGAGAACAGTGGGATCAATGGAGGCTAAAGAGAACAGTGGGATCAATGGAGGATAAAGAGAACAGTGGGATCATTGGTGGATAAAGAGACAGTAGATCATTGGAGGATATCAGAACAGGGGATCATGGGATATAAGAAAACAGTGGGATCAGTGAAGGATAAAAGAGAACAGTGGGATCAGTGAAGGATAAAGAGAACAGTGGGATCAATGAGGATGGAGATCAGGATAGTGAAGGATAAAGAGGTCAGTGGGATCAGTGAAGGATAAAGAAAACAGTGGGATCAATAGAGGATAGAGAGATCAGTGGGATCAGTGAAGGATAAAGAGAACAGTGGGATCATTGGTGGATAAAGAGAAACGTGGGATCATTAGAGGATAAAGAGAAATCTTTGGAGGATAAAAAGACAGTGGGATCAATGGAGGATAAAGAAAACAGTGGGATCAGTAAGAGAACAGTGGGATCAATGGAAAAGAGCAGTGGGTGGGAGGTCATCAGTGGAGGATAGAGGATAGAGAGATCAGTGGATCCAGTGGGATCATTGGTGGATAAAGAGAAACGTGGGATCATTAGAGGATAAAGAGAACCGTGGGATCTTTGGAGGATAAAAAGAGCAGTGGGATCAATGGAGGATGGGATCAGTGAAGGACAAAAGAGAACAGTGGGATCAATGGAGGCTAAAGAGAACAGTGGGATCAATGGAGGATAAAGCGAACAGTGGGATCATTGGTGGATAAAGAGAACAGTGGGATCACTGGAGGATAAAGAGAACAGTGGGATCAATGGAGGATAAAGAAAACAGTGGGATCAGTGAAGGATAAAAGAGAACAGTGGGATCAATGGAGGATAGAGAGATCAGTGGGATCAGTGAAGGATAAAGAGGTCAGTGGGATCAGTGAAGGATAAAGAAAACAGTCGGATTAATAGAGGATAGAGAGATCAGTGGGATCAGTGAAGGATAAAGAGATCAGTGGGATCAGTGAAGGATAAAGAAAACACTGTAGTAAACTGAAGGCGTCGAGTATTCTGAGAGTTGTCAGATCGATACCATTCTGTCCAATCCATGTCTATTTCCACTCCCACTAACTTTCTTTAGTGTCATATTAATATGTCGTTATATCCAAGTTTTATGGGATCGACTCGGAGGGCCCTAGACAGGTGGAATCTTAAGGTAGTCTATCATTTTGGCTTGACACCACCAAGTGCGCACAATTGGATTTTTATGCGACCATTCAGAAGAGAAAAATCCATGTCATAACGCAGTTTAGAAATCTCGTCCTCGAGTATAAGAGGAAAGGATTCTACCATTGCACCACATGTGCCCTATGTTCACTCTCACTTAGGGCAATATATGTATTACCTCCCGATAACAAAACTCCACATACATTAAGAAGACTTAAATTTAGATTTAACAATTACTTCAGAAGTGATTTTCCTTTGCCGTCGTCATCTCCTAAGTCGTTCCTGAGACCGCGACTGACAGCGCGTCTTGTTTTAGAATTTTGTTCATAGACTGCATAATTAGTAGAAGTATGTCCAAGGAGCTCCACATTAAGTCTCCGAATTTGTTTTAAATGACCTACCGTAATTTTCATTCCTTATGGATTCGATTTACCGGGCAACCCGTTTTAGGCAGAGTAAAATAATGCCATTTAGATGATTAGTCAATAAAACTCGGTCATTGATATACATGTATATGCACACAAAATGCAATAACATCATTATCATCACCTTCCCTATAGCCCCAGTTTAACCAGGGTCGGATACGAATAGGCCTCCTCCAAACCTCTCTGTCTCACACCAATCACAATATATGCTCATACGATTCTATTCGTTAAATTTTTTTAAGCAATTTCAGGAGCCTAGGCTCCCATCACCCGCATGCCCTTTCTGACCTTGTTTTGAATCTTATTTTTGTCGTCTTTTACTGACTGGAGCCAGTGGCGATGTCGGTAAGATATTCGGCCGCGGATCAGTATGTGCGAGGATCAAATTCTGAGCTCGCCCGTCACTGACATCACTTTCTAGTGAAGAAACTGACATTAACATCAGCTTTTTAGCTTTTACACGTGCAGTACACTTTTGGTCTATTCTTCTTCAAGCAACCCGGACACAACACGGGGGACAGAAAATGTAATAACAGTAATTGAAAAATACTGTTGCAGAAACAGGTAATAATAAAGGTATTCGATATTTTACTACATGTTTATTTTACGTTTAACATGTAGTCTCTCTATCTTTGTAGAATTCTACAGTGTCCCGGACACAACACGGGAACCTGTGGTATAAAATAGTAGGTAGTCGATAATAAAATAAAATAAGTAGTCGATATCATAATGAAGGATTACCGCCCTCAACTACTTGCTTGGCTGAGGAAACAGACGGTAAACCTTAGATCATTGCAATCATTTTAAAATAGTAAAAAACATTTCAAATATGTGAAACTGCCGAGGTATTATTTAATTTATTAATTTCTCATTCAAAGTGATAACGTCAAAAATTAACAACAGTAAAAGCATAAGACAGCGCAAGACCTAACGTTCTATAGACATCAAATGTATATATTACTCTAACTATTCAATACAATATCAAAAACAAATGTTTACTGAACAATAAATAGTTCATATATGCTTGCGTACAATTACAAGTGAAGTAAAGATTTTAAAGCTTCAATTTAAGATTTTAATTTAATACATGTTGTATCAGCACTCTAGTACATGTTAATGCAATGAAGATTTAACGTCCATTGCCTCACAGTACGATAAAGTCTGAGACAAGATCAAAAAGAAAAAATATGTAACATAATTTCGATAAATCATTTGGTACAACTGACTTGTACATTATTGTTTATTTTTTTAATGAAATCGAGGCTCAATACGACCACAGTAAATCCGTCAGAATTGCACTTGCTCGTAAGAGGCGACTACTGCATTAACTGCGGACAGGCGCTAAAGTTGCAGTTGAACAAGAGAGCCAGCAGAGATAGATCTTGCTGCATCAATTGTATTCTTTGACAAAGATGGTCATCTTTTCCTTCCCAGCTTCTATACAAAGTTTTGAGATTTTCTTAAACGTGAGCCATTGAAACGTTTCTATCGACTGAACACATGACATATATTTAATTTCGTTGGCATTTGTAGATTATAAAATTATTTTAATATCAAATACAAATGAGCCTAACGAAGTTGTCGCCTAAAGACGTCTTCAGGTGAAGAAATTGGGCGTTAACTCTTAGTTTCTTCATAAACTGATGAACAGGTAGACTTCTACATGGTTACACTCGCCTTGTCCATTATTACACGATCACCTTAGAGTTGGAACATATTTAAAGAGACAGAGTGCGAGAGAGAGAGAAAGAGAGAGAGAGAGAGAGAAAGAGAGAGCAGTGTGGGTAACAAACGTTACAACAGTACCATCAATATTGTCCACAAGAAGTGACTTAGAACATGACTTAATAGGAGATTTAAAATAAACATTAAAGATTTACCACCATGGATATCATACAATTGCACTGAATAATTAATAATTAAGTGTTGATTGACATATGGAGATTAATGGCTCTGTTAGTTATTTAACAACTCGATCAAATAGTCTAATCGATCAATAATGTAGTACTGTTTATAAAATCTAAGTGTTATCATTATGTTAAATATTTTATTTATTACATAATCAATTAATGCTCAATAAAGTTAACCAAAGAGCTACTTATAGAAAAAAATAAATTACACAGTCAAGCGGCCGACGAAATCAGAGATAAACTTTCTAATGACGTCTTTGAATTATAAACATCTACTATGCAGAAATGAAACAACAATGAAACAATGCATGAACAAAGAAAAGCAACAATATCAACTTAATAATGAAGGTAAGCCGACTGAAAGCAACAACAACAACATCCGAGACACCCAACAGAAAACGTAGCATTGGTACGCTAGCAGGCCCATTGGTTTTCTGGCGGGCCTACTGTTCTACTGGCAGGCCTACTGGTGTAGGCCTGGCTGTACACCAGTTAGGCCTATCAATACACTAGTAGACATGCTACTACACCAGTAGGCCTGCTAGTACGCCTATTGATGTACAGCTAGGCCTACTGGTGTACAGCCAGGCCTACTAGCTAATGTACTGGCAGACTTACTGGTGTACTGATAAAAGATACACTGGCTTTAATTTTTGACTAGAGTGTCTATTTTAATCGTAGACAAAATGGTCACACTGAAAGATCATTGGGCATATTAATGGACTAATAATTAATTAACACAATGGAAGAATGAGTGGGCTATCTAATATACGAGAAGACATGTATAGTAGGCTATTAGCCTAGGCTACAAACGATTATACCTACGGAGAGCAAAGTCGAAGTTTGAATACAGATGAAGATTGAAATGAGAGCGGCTTTTAATAGATTTATCGAGTAATGTATAATCTTGTAAAGCAGTCTAGCTAGTCAAACGCCTTCTGCAAGTTAGACGAATAGGAAATTAAGGAGCAGGAAAAACTGTGAACACATACCACAATGAACAGTATGCTCCTGAAGAAATACAGACAAATAATTACAAATTATGTAATTTCTGCTTAATATAATTCTGTTGAGCTTAACATTACAATAGTACGACAACAACTAGTTAACCCTTTCAGATTTCAAAATTCTAATACTAAAAGAACGAAGTAAAATATAGGCTAATATTGGCGTTATGGCAATATTGAGTAGTATTGGCATAACGCCAGTTTGTTTGGCTCAGCTGTCGATTAGTGCCTATCTACAAAGTTAATACATAGTGATAGAGGCTTGTCTAAAAATACAATTGAATTGTTAATCTAGCAAAGCACCAAAGCATTAAGCAAAATAAAACAACTCGATGCAAAATAAACAACACAGAGAAATCTTCGTTTCAACAGTCCACCACCCAACACGATAGTACACAACAACGTAGAGAATTTCATGTAAACTTAAACATTTAGTGACAAAAATTAAGCTACATTCATATCTAGCGATTAAACTTCGTAATCTACTAAGCAATGATTTGAAAAACTACACGTCTACGGCATATAATTTCTAATCACTATCGCTCTTTTACTATACAACCTAGCGACATGTCCATGGCATATATCACTTCCATCCATCAGAATATGACCAATATTTCAATCAAATCAACTTCAGAGTCAACAGATTACAACAGATAAACAAATTAAATTTATAAGATACTTTGTTTCCAATTTAGGCCTCTCAATAGAATTTCAGAATTTTTTGATCGGTTACGTTTCTAAACCATCAATAATTATTATTATAAGTGCCATAATTAAACTTCAATATAATGTATATTAAATCTGTACTGCGAGAAGATAACTGACAAAAAAATTGCAAAAACAAAAAGGATGTTAAAATTTAGTTAGCATAGCATAGAAAGATGTAAAATATTTTTTAAAACAAGAAAAACTAGAACATAAAATCTTATGATACACTGAAGACAAATACATGCCATCATGTGGAAGCATAATTAAACAAAGATAGATGGGGACAGCAGAGACAGAGAGAGAGAGAGAGAGAGAGAGAGAGAGAGAGAGAGAGAGAGAGAGAGAGAGAGAGAGAGAGAGAGAGAGAGAACGAGAGAGAGAGTTAGATATGCAAATAGATGCATAAACATTCTTTTTCTACTAATGCATTGCCTACCAGCAGTTCCATGGCATATAGCTCTTCTAACCAATTCTAACATCAGCCTTAAATTTCATCTCTATATATGAATTGTTATCAAATCATCCAACATCCAATATCTTGGTCTTCTTCTAATTCTTTTACCTCGCATCCTGTTTCTTTCTTTCTATTTCCTGTCATACTTATTAATTGCCTGTCTCTCAAGAACTTCTTAACTTGTAATTTCTGAGTCCAACTGATCTTTTCCATCTTTCTCCATAACCACATCACCAATGTCTCTATTTTCCTGATATCCTCTTTCCTTAAAGTCCACGTTTTACATCTGTACAGAAGTGTCGACCACACCAATGTTTTCACAATCTTTATCTTTGTGTTTCTAGTTTCCACCAATCAGGCTATTAACTCCACTCCAGACTGAAACTACATTCTTTAAATAATTGCAAAGTAGTGGACATACATTGAAAAAATTATATTCATATTTAGTCGAGAAAACTATATCTATATAACAGAAAAGTCAACAGCACCACAAAACCAAAATTAAGAAATTGAAATATATTACATAATATCAACCGATAACACAATATGAGGAGAAATCAAACAGGCTACGTCACTGACCAATACTTGTTAAACTATAGCAGCTAAGCATTTACTACAATTTTACCCAATCTCACTTTCTACTTCTCTGTTCTTCATCTCAATCACTCTCTCTTTCGCAGTATAAGAGAAGGAAAATAGAAAGATATTGTCATTCTTGTCTTATTCTCTCACTCTCCGTCCCTCTCTCATAGTCATAGAGAGAGAGAGAGAGAGAGAGAGAGAGAGAGAGAGAGAGAGAGACAAAAATGATACCAGATTTTACAGAAAACATTTACGGCAAAGCCATTAAGTAGCAGATGTATAACCAGCTTCTACACTCTTCTGACACTCTCATCGACTGACTGTAACATACTGAAGCCGTGCAGACTTTACGAATCCGATATCAACTCATAGTATTAACATGCACATTCACAACATGCCCTGCAGCAGAACTGCTAGCGTGTCTGACTCGCTGCTACACGGCTAGAGTACGCTTCCCGGTCAGACGATTTACTATCACACCGTCTCGCTGACTTGTGTTACTAGCCGAGCCCTCAATTAAATATCCCAAACTAGGCTACTCTTAATCGAGTAACCTGGCTGGTGCCAGTGGCGATTTCGGTAAGATATTCGACCTCGGATCAGTTTGTGCTGGGTTCAACTCCTGAACGCCCGTCACTGACATCGCTTTCGAATGAGAAAACTTACGTTACCATTAGCTTTAACAGCTTTTACCCAAATCACTTAACCAAATTCTGAAAATTAATCTCAAAGCCCACGACACTACGAGTGTTACAAACAACAGTACAATACAACAACAGAAAATATCTCATAGATGACACGTTGGTTACTGCAGAATTCTAATGTTATCTGAAATTGCTATTATCAAATCAATGCAAGTAAAAGATCAAGCAAGAAATCAACTATTATACAATAAAAACTGAAAGTGAAGAGCATAAACAGCATAGCATACAGTGTAGCAGTAGCAACATAGCATACAGTGTAGCAATAGCAACATAGCACACAGTGTAGCATTATCAACATAGCACACAGTGTAGCATTATCAACATAGCATACACTGTAGTATTATCAACATAGCATACAGTGTAGCATTATCAACATAGCACACAGTGTAGCATTATCAACATAGCATACAGCGTATTAGTAGCAACATAGCATACAGTGTAGCAGTAGCAACATAGCATACAGTGTAGCAGTAGCAACATAGCATACAGTGTAGCAGTAGCAGCATAGCATACAGTGTAGCAGTAGCAACATAGCATACAGCGTATTAGTAGCAACATAGCATACAGCGTATTAGTAGCAACATAGCATACAGCGTATTAGTAGCAGCATAGCATACAGTGTATTAGTAGCAACATAGCATACAGTGTAGCAGTAGCATAGCATCTGGTGAAGCAATAGCAACATAGTATTCAGTGTAGCCATCTATGAGAAAATTGTCAAAGCGAGCAATGTAACAATATACTTCCGTCGATTAAATATTTATAGCCCTATGAAAACAGTTAAAGTATTCACTTTAATTTCTGACCTCTAAAAAAGAGCAATGTAGGATAACTTGAGGAATTAGAACCCAATCCTCTCGCTTACCAGGTAAGATTGCTACAGACTAGACCACTTTAATGACATCATTCACCAAGTATCGAAGCAAAATTAAACACACAAGAAATATCTACAAAAACGACTAATATCTCTGACATCGGTTTAACGTCAGTCTCTACCTCTGTCGACGACATCGTTGTTGATATCTAACAGGCTGGTCCACGATTGTAAGAGCAAGACGACTTAGAGAGGTTGAAAGCACCATAATATCTCATCCAGTCATAGCGTCATAAATCAGGCAAACTCTGCGTGATATCTAGTCCTCTGAAACATTAACCAATTAGAATTATGTCTATCTAGAGGCTACTTTTACTAGTTACCATATGAATCTATTTACTATGACTAGTTTCCATTATTAGTTACAATTAATATACTAACATTACTTTTAGATAATACCCCATTACTAGTTTTAACTATTAATATGGTAAGGCCCTACTTAAATATACACTGTTTTTTATAACTGATACCTATAATTATTTTTGCAATAAAGTCGCAAGGAGTTGACCGATGTAGTAAAATTTGCAGTACTTGACCAGCAGCCAATTCTACCAAACATAGAAAAATTTCGTTCGAATATCTTAAATAACGTGAAAGTTATAGTTCTGCGAATAGGAGTGGGGTCAGATAAGGAATTTCCAGTACAGGATTACGGGCATGGTACATGCAGTGTAAAATTATCTCGATAAAAATAATAGCGAATACGTAACATAAATTTCTGCTAATGCTATTTTGAAAAGCAATCATTTCTTTTCAAAACGACGTAAAATACGAGCCGATATGTTCTTAATTGACAAAGTTATTGAACTTTTAATGCATATATTAAGTCTTTAGGCTTACGTGTGCTTGGGAGAGCTCAGCTGCTGTGAGACGATAAGAGCGCAGTACAACTGCATTGCGCACATTAAAAGTTCAATAACTTTGGCAATTAAGAATATTCAGCAAGTATTTTACGTCGTTTTGAAAGAAATGATTGCTTTTCAAAATAGCATTAGCAGAAATTTTATGTTAAGTGTTCGCTATTATTTTTATCGAGATAATTTTACGCTGCATGTAACATACCGTAATCCTATACTGGAAATTCCTTATCTGACCCCATTCCTATTCGCAAAACTATAACTTTCACGTTATTTAAGATATTCGAACGAAATTTCTCTACAATTGGTAGAATTTGCTGATGGTCAAGTAATGTAAATTTCAAGAACATCGGTCAACTTCTTATGACTTTACTGCAAAAATAATTAGGGGTATCAGTTATAAAAAACACAGTGTGTATATATATATATATATATATATATATATATATATAAATATATATATACATATATTTATATATATATATATATATTATATATATATATATATAATTATATATATATATATATATATATATAATATATATATATATATATACATATAATATATATATTCAGCCACTGGCTGGAGCCAGTGGAGAAGTCGGCATGATACTCGACCGCGGATCAGTATGTGCGGGGTTCAAATGCAGGGATCGCCCGTCACTGACATCGCTTTAGAGTCAGGAAACTGACGCTAACCCTAGCTTTACAAGTTTTTTAGCTTATATATATATATATGTTATATATATATAGCTTATTTATATACATGTATATATATATATATATATATATATAATATATATATATATATAATATATATATATATATATTGTATATATATATATATATATATACTGTATTATGTTTAATAAAGGTCCAGCTAAAAAATTTAACGATAAACGTAAAAAACTTAAGTTAAACGACAGTTTCTTGGCTTGAAAGTATATCAGCAACGGGACGAGCAAGTAATCTCAACTCTGCATCCAAAGAGTCGCAGTCAAACGGCCACATATCACGATACACTGATTCATCTCATCCTATCAAATCATTTCTACGTTTTGTCTTATCAACACTCGACAAGGATGAACTTAATTAATTAGGTAGTGGATACAATACATGCTTCACACTACTAGTTTCAATTTATATTTGTATAATGTTTAGCTATGTAGGCCAATATTATAGGCTATATCATCTACCATAATAATATTGAGTAATATCCAATTAACAAAATCAGATCACGAAGCCTGTAAAACCTCCTGATATATAAAGCAAGAATGACACATCTAAAGAGTACAATAATAGAAACAAATAGCAATAATTTAGCAACAAAGATATCAATAGTATTAAGCACATATGGTATTAGAGAAACCCTTCCAGAATAAAAATAGGAGATAATTTTCACAAGTTCATCTGAATAAAATGCAAAGCCTCGATCTGTAGTGATAAAGAAAAAACAAAGTAGCAGAAGCTAATTAATATAAATTAAAATGAAAAAGTCTAATACAGAAATAGTTAGAATTAAGATAAAACATTTATAAGCGTCCTATATTCATTAAACATATATATATATATATATATATATATATATATATATAGAACAAAATTAATATTGAGCGTTCAATTCAAAGCCTCAGAGATCACAGTACATTTTAGTAAAATATCATTAACACTAATTTTTATAAAGTGCAAAAAATTAATATTCATCAATTTTTCTCTTGAAAGCATATCGGCGACGGAGGACCCATAAACGGAACCCTATACCACTAGATCACAGAATCCAATGCCTTTAGATCACAGGCTGCATTCTATTGAATCAAGCTTTCCATTGGATCTGCCGTTAAAACCCGTTGTAAAACTGCTAGACTCTAAAAAGGTGAAAAACTTAGCTAGCTTAACAAGTACTCGAAATAAATTCAAAAAAGTAATCAAAAATTGCTATCTTCAGAAGCATACTTTTGAAAAAGAAAAATGATTAGAGCTATTACAATATTATAACATGCTAACAAGCAGTTATGATAGTTATCAGATTAGTAAAAGCTAAAGCTAAGGTTAACGTCAGTTTCCTCACTCGAAAGCGATGTCAGTGACGGGCGAGCCCAGGAATTGAACCCGCACCTACTGATCCGCGGTCGAGTACCTTACCGACTTCGCCACTGGCTCCAGCCAGTGAAAAAATGAAGAACTGAATAGAACACAAACTGATAGCTAAGTAAATTATAGTAACACTATTAGAACAAAACACCTAAGTTTTGCATTTTGCTCCTCTCTCTCTCTTTCGCGCTCTCTCTCTCTCTCTCTTAGTCCACTGCCAGTGGCAGGTTCATGGAATAATGCTCCCACTCACTCTTCTCTGTCTTCCGTTTTCCTCTTATGTCCACATACGAGTGGATTTCTAAATCATATAACATTCCTAATCTCGGTCGGACCCTGCTTCTCTTTCCTTCTATTCTACATCGTTCTATGATCTCCCTTAGTAAACTCTCTCCCCTTAGAATGTATCCTATCCAATTCTTCTTCGTATTTCTTATAATATTTATCAACTATTTATCTGTACCCACTCTCTTCAAGACTTCTACATTTGTAACTCTCGATGTATTATCTTATCTAGTGTAATCCGATATATTAAGTAACAGAAAGGAGAGCTTGAGAGGAAAATATTAAGAGTGATTTGCTAGAAAAGGTCATGGAAGAATAGAGGATGAATGGCGGCGAAATGAGTTCATAGTATAGACCGAGACTTAAAATCTGAAATATTTGATAAAGCATTACTAAGTGGATATTAGAATAAACACCACATAGGATATATTATGTTTAAAGATTATATACAACGTACTAGCCAACTGGCGGCATCTGAGATAGAGGGAGAGAGTTAGAGAGAGAGAGAGAGAGGGAGCATGTTATTCCAATCAAAGTAAAGAACTACCAACTTACCAAGCATGCACTACGAAATTTTATACCATAATACTATCTCTTAATATTTCAAATTAAAAGCTGATAATTAATGTGATTAACTAGTGGATATACTAGGTCGGAATACCCTGCGGGTCATCTTAACTAAGAAATAATGAATATATTAATAGAGCCTGAAAGTCGTACCTATCAGCTTATCAATGCAAAAAGACTCTATCACATGACACTGTTCAGCCTTCAACACAATTCATTCATAACAAACGTAAAATATAACACACTATCAATCTCAAGACAACAAAGCAAACAGAATAAACGAATTATTAGGCAATTCTATCAGATAAAGCACGACAGACGACGTATTTTTTTGAATCTAATAAAAAAATTAGCACTGGTCGAAAAGAACATAAATGTCCTTCTTGATTTTATTAAAAAATACGAAGCATTCACTATACAGTAGAATTTAAGATTTAATTCTTCTAGAGCATTTAGTGTTTACATATAAGCAAGTCACGCCTACAACACATCTACTGACCAATCAGGGTGTCGCTGCTGAAACATCCACTGATTTGCTACTGTAGTTAGTATAAAAGTAAATGATCATAAAAATCTACTAGAACACTTATTAGTAGTCCAATTCAATTCCTTAATTATATGTTTAATATTTGTTTACCAATTAAACTACAATTTATTTCTATTAAATTGACATGTATTGTGTATATTATTTTACTATAACGGCACACTGGGTCAGGAAGCACAGATGCTTGTTTAAGACCCATTCCCTCCTTACTCTCCATGGTTATTAGTAATCGTTGCCTTTTTGGTGGCGCTTCAATTGCAGCCGGCGCGGATTTAATAATAACCTTCCATCACCCTGGGATTTTTCCTTCCTTAGCTTTTACCAATACTCGGTCTTCCAAGGTGGTCTCCCACAAAGTACTAACCGAGGTCGATGCAGCTTAACTTCGATAATTGACGCGCAACTAAACCAACTGCGCTAATCCCGCCGTCAATTTTACTGCAAGACAATATTTGCTTATCTATGTACATTAAATACACGAACATATTAAAAAACATTAGAAGAATTACATCATAATTTTATAATTAAAATAAACTTATGTGCATCTGATACATTACATGGCTTACAAGTTTAATAAACAATTTAAATATCTATGTAGTAATGAAATACATTTAATTATACCAAACAAATTTTTATCCTAACCGTTATCATTATTATCATCAAAATTTTTATTACATCTTTTATTGCATCATAAATTCTCAATTCTGCACATCGTTAGTAACCAGTCATACACTTAAAAAAACTAATTTGAATAGAGAACACGATAAAGCTTGGATATTGACACTCGTCGAAAATCAGTGCCAGCTTTCCTTTATATAATTTAATAAAAGCAGTCTTTAAAAAACCTTTATAAATGTTTGGTACATATAAAACGACTGTAAAATATTAGCAATGGCTACAACAGATTTTGTCAAATCAAGAGATCCAATGGTAGGCCTAGATCAAGAGGCCTAAAGGTCAAGAGGCCTAGAGGTCCAGAGGTATAGGTGAACAGGCCTACAGTTCAAGAGGCCTAGATCAACAGGGCTAGAGGTTAAGAGGCCTAGGTCACCAGGCCTAGACGTCAATAGGCCTAGGCTAATAAACTTAGAGGTCAAGAGGCCTACTTAGAAAATCTCAGCAACAGGAAACAAAATAACTACAGAAACTTCTACACATACACAACAGAGATTTTAAAAATTATCATGAAAATAGTAAGTTCGATAAATCATTTACAGTTTTAAATTTAACAATAATAAACTTAATAAATGTTCATAAATATATAGAGATTAAATGTACAAACCTTAAAAATTACACATAGGCCTAATATAACAGTATTACCAAAATACAGAAACATTTTGCTACAAATATATTAATCTTCGGTTCAGCATAAACTTACATAGACTTATCCACCAAAGACACAGCTAATGCAGAAGTTTAATATAATAAAGAACTACAATCTAATTTGCCTCTATATCATATTTTGAAAGAATATCAGACAGCGTCTCAGACTGATTAGAATAAGAATATAAGAACACATTACAGCATAAGATCATATTAGGCCCCCTATAAGAACACATTAAAATATAAGATAACAATATAAGAACACATCACAATATAAGATAGCAATATAAGAAAATGTTACAATATAAGATAATAACTAAAGAACACTTTACAATGTAAGAGAACAATATAAAACACACAAGAATATAAGATCACAATATAAGCAAATGTTACAATATAAGATAATAACTAAAGAACACTTTACAATGTAAGAGAACAATACAAAACACACTAGAATATAAGATCACAATATAAGAATACATTACAATATAAGATCGCAGTGCCTATTAAATGAGATGTTACCTTTAAATATGAAAGAAAGATTCAATACAAAAATTGCCCAATGCCACCAGAACAGACACGCTAATAAATAGACTACGGGGAAAGTGGGAAAACAAAGGATATCTACTTCAAATACTCTAACATGCAGCTATTTACCTGGATAGATTGAATTTGACCCGCTTTTCACCAAGGCTCACTGTTCTTTTTTCTGTAAAACAATGGTCAACTTTTCAAACACTACTCTAAGCTAAGTTTAGCGTCTGTTTCCAGTCGACACAGGATATTGTTGGAGACGATAACAACTGGTACTAGAACCAGTGGCCTCACACTAAATATACAATACAATATATACCTGGGCAGAATAGCTAACAGTGATAGGCAAATATTAAAACTCATAACTATAACTGTACCAAGCAAAACAGTGGTTGAATGCAGAAGATGTTAAAATGGTGTAGGAAGAGAAGCATGACATTATCACTATCTATCTATCTATCTTGGAGAGGCAAAATACTAATTTTGTGAAATTAAATAATTGTCTACGGAACTGTCTGATTTATTAAGCATAGTATAACAAATATGCAAATTGATGATAAAAAAGCACTCCCTTCCGTAATAGATAAATCGCCCCCCTGCTGACGCAATGTCACAGTCTTACACACAAAATTATAGCGAAGAAAGACAACAAAGAGATGGATTAAAATAAAGCGAAATAGGGCTATATTTCAGTATGTAGAATCAAAATTAGGCTACAGTTTCTTAAATTTTATCGTAATTCTGATTTTTTAATTATATAATATTAAGTTTGAAATATTAGGATCATTTTGCAATAATACGATATTATTTATTTTTGCAATAGTAAAGTTATCAAATCTCGAAAAGATTATAACGTTAATATTAATCAAATATTTTCGTGATATAAAATATAGTATACGCACAAACAATAACTGCTGTAGTCTTATGCCAAATGTTAATCTCACATAAATAAACTTTACAGGATCACGAAACAGAAGTAAAAATGAGAATACTAAACACATCACAAGCCAAAATAAAGACAAAAGCATAAGAAAAGCTCAGCCGCAACGATTTGAATACAAACAGCGAGAAGCGGTACAAACCGGTTTCAGGCTGTTCTGGCTTGAGAAAATTCTGGTACATGTTGACGGCCACAATAAGGCAGCAGAGTAGTATAGGACCAATGATGGCGCCCTGCAGACCTAGCCAGAATATTCCCCCAGCCACTGCGAGGCCAGTTAGATACGGGTGTCCCCTGTATATAACAACTACAGCTTAAAAACTCATATCATAGTAACTCTTAGCGCCGTTTTGTTAATTTTCTAATCGTAAAAAAGTATAATTTATTTGTAGCAGCATTGTAGCACTGTGTATTAGCAATTTGTTTCTTTGATTTTGATATTGTTTCACTGTGCAATGAATGTGTGTTGTTTGCCCAAGTGGCGAAATAAAGATATATATATTAAACATATTTTTCATTACTCAAACGGATACCAGTAAGGTTGGCATGGAATTCATGTGATTCTAAGCATAACCACTATAACAAATTACAGCAAGACAAATAAAGAGAACTTAGGTCACTATGATCAAAATTTCTCTCTCTCTCTCTCTCTCTTAGTGCACTGCATACTGGCAGGTCCATGATATAACGCCTTCACTCTTGTCCATATATGAGTGGATCTTTAAATCATCTAACATTCCTAATCTCGGCCTGCCTCTGTCTCTATTTCCCTCCATTCAGCCTTCTATGACCTCTTTTAGTAGACTTTCCCCCACCCTAGAATGTGTCCTAAGGGGGGGGGGGATAAATTTAACTTAGGTCACTATGATCAAGATATGATGAAACAAAGAGACCTTATGTCGCTATAGACCTATCCATATCTTATGTCGCTATAGACCTATCCATACCTTATGTAGCTATAGGCCACATAAGGTATGAACAAGGCATAGACTTTGTGAAGGGATTAACTTGTTTATCTAAGGAGTGCTCTTATGGAGCGAGAAAGCAGACTTTGAGTATGAATATGTACCTAGAACCTGCCACATGGCAGTGCACTGAAGAAGAAGAAGATGTCACTATGATCAATATAAGGAAACAACTATGTACTGTATTCATGTATTAGCTTAATCCAAGTGGGTACACAACTAAGATCCACATACATGCTTGAAAACACGCTTTGGCACAAATGTTACAATGGTAACTTATTAAAGACTAAAGCCCAGTTTAATGTCTGCTCGATAGCGATAGCATGTCAGAGACAGGGAGAGCAGTGGATTTGAACCGTGCATCTACTGATCCTCTGTCGAACTATCTGCCACCGCGCTACCGGCTCAGCCCTCAGTTTACAGTCGTAGCAGTAGTTACAAATGTTTCACGGACCACCAAGCAAGCTTTCAATGTTTTACCACAAGACAGATACCTAAAATTTTCTATTACATTTGAAATTAACTTTTAGTATCCCAAATTTAAAAATATACAGCTGCTCTCTGTTGTAGTAGAAAACAGTTATTATTTTATACAATTATCTTAGAGACAAACAAGATCAAAACATAACAGAGCAAATTTTCAGGAGCTTAGGCGCTTACCAACCGAATGTCCTTTCTGATGTTCGTAGTACTAAAATATCACATTCTCTACATATTAAATTTATTGATTTAAAAGCTAGACATAACATAAATTAATTAACCATCTAAACATGTATAGCTTATCAAATTCAAAAGCGTTGCAATTTAAGACATTTCAAAGATTTTGGTTCACAAAAACGTCGCTGTTAAAATTTGTGTACACAAAACTACAGCCAATGAAACAAACCAAGTGCTAGGACCAAACATGTGCATGATGGGAAAAGCTGTCAATAAGCAGGTTGCTATGACTACACAGTGCTAAACAAGCATCACAATTAAAAAGTGCAGTAGATAAACAAAACTCTGGTATGACATAAAACAGCTAATACTATACAAGTTGGAGGTTACTTATTGCAAACAGCAGTCACAATCAATCAATAAGAATTTAAAGTCAAGTTCCTCGCCATAAGACAATATCAGGGACGTCTCTTGCGGACTCTATACAAACAGGCGCCAATGCACCACACGATGACGACTGAGTACACAGAAGACAGAATGGAAATTATTCACTATATTTATATTTGCGCAGCACGTAAACACTTAAGACTATATCTGTGCTTAGCCACTGTTTCAATATCTTACAATATCAATGAAATCAGTGCAATTCTAATAGTAAAAAAAAATAGTAGAAAAATCACAATACACAAAATTGCGAAAAAGTAGCGGGGTAACACTGCACGCGAGGTTAAAGATTTACCGTAGCTCATGTTTCATTGACTCGTCACTAGTCCTATAGCAGTTCACAAGCAATCTTGCACACAAAGACTAGTCACATATCATATTGCAGATCACATACAGTCTGCTACACATAGACTAGTCACATATCATACTGCAGTTCACATATACTCTTTCAAACATAGTCTAGTCCTTGAAGCGTTGATAGAGACTTCACAGTATCTATAGAGAGACATCATGAGGAGCCAAACAATGGCCAAAGAAGCACTACTTAGTAAAATACTATTTAGAAACCTTACATAGAAACCAGTATCTTACATGTATTTGTTTGTCCTATGTTTATGCCACCCCATATTTACAGAATAGTAGTAGACAAAAACAACTTTCAAGGTCCAAGCAAAATTAGACAACTATTCACTACAACTTAACAGCGATTGTTGTTATCTAAGATCAAATCTTTCTCCATATATACAAAAACGCACTGAAGATTTTATAAAATATATTTTAAAACTATATGAATAAATGTAAAATAAAACAATGATAACATACAGTAATAAACACAAGTATACAAGCAATAGAAAGTTCTAAACAATAAGAAATTACAAAACTTGCTCGTCTAAAAAGCCATATAAAGACAGTTCTTTTCAAATAATTCCTACAAAGCAAAATGAAAATAGCAAGTCCTCCCATAATTCAAGAATAGACGTCTAAAGTACCAAATAATATAATTATAATCTGCTCCTGACACTGATGTTAATATAATTAAAATAGTAACTGACAGAATTACAAAACAACGTCATGTTCAAAAACATTTACAAGAACCGAGTCGAGGGTATCAGCTTACAGATGACAAGTGTGCCATATACATGAATTTAAGTAATTCACTCTGTACAATACTAAATCTTTAAGTATTAGAGAAAATTTAAAGTATCCACGCAACATAGGATTAACTACCAACCCCTTCATATCACTGTAGATGGCTGTATCAACAAATAGCGTGAGTACACAGTGAGCATTAACTACCAACCCCTTTATTTCACTGTAGATGGCTGTATCAACAAACAGCGTGGGTAGATAATGAGCAATGAAGAGCAGCAAGGCCTGTAGCTTCTCCCCATGTACCAGCCACAGCTCCACCACAGCTGGCACAGCTGCTATGTACGTGCCCAGGAACGGTACTGCCGCGAATATAGCTGCTAGAGCTGCAACCAGTCAATCCAGCATCAATCAAACAATCAAATAATTGATCAATCTCTCTCTTAGTGCACTGCCTACTGGCAGGTCCATGGTATATAACTATAAATAAATCCATCTTTGATTTATGTTTGCCATCTTTGACCAGTTAAGAATTTCATATTAACTCAGACTGTATGAATAACCTCGCAAGCTTCCAATTGTCATAATGACATTTCTGTAGAAAACACTAATTGAACATAAATTATTCCAAAGTGAATAATATTACCTTCTAAGTAGGTCATATATATCTGAAACATCAACAAAATTGTCATAATTTTAAAATTCTAATTTAGGGAAGATGAACCACAGTGGGAAAGATTAGTCACTTATCACAAGGCTCGTCACTGATGAAACTTTTGAGAAGCAACATTCACGATTCTGATTCAATGTTGGCATTGACAGAATGAATATTGACAGAATGGACATATACATACGTAATATTACATATTACATAAGTAATATTACGTATGTATATGTCCAGCCTGCTAACGACGCAAACTTGATTTGCCTTTGGTTTGATTTGCCAAACTGCGAATGAGTCACTGATGCTTTATAATCTTGGCTCGGTTGTCACTGATTTTTGAAGAAATTACACTGAAGTTAAATTGTCCATTTAGATATACATGTACAAACTAGTTCATTGTATGGCATTGTATCGTGCTGTGATGTCAAACCTTATTGGTATTCTACATAATTATTTATGAATACATTAAATGGAAGTGTAACTCGTTCTTTAGATGGCTCTCTCTCTCTCTCTCTCTCTCTCTCTCTCTCTCTCTCTCTCTCTCTCCTCTCCCTCGCTATTTGCAAGGTATCCATATTATATCTGTAAGCTTATGAATCGTTCAGAATAGTCAAACCTTATTGGTTTTGTAAATAAATGAATACATTGAACAGAAGTGTAATTCTACAGTTTCTAGTTACCTGAGGGTATGAAGATGATCTGAACAGCGAATAGAGTGTGAGTTAGCCACGTGTAGAGACCGTAGAATGCCGCCATCTTGAACGATGCCAGGAATACAGACCTGTTAAATACAGCATGTGATCATAGTAAGACAATAGCACTTCAATGTGGAAGTGACATAGTGTACTTTTTACAATATTTCTATTTTTGAGAGCCCAGGTCTTAACAAACATGCCAAAGTTAGTCTTTGCACTACCCACTCCGCGTGAGCATATTAGGTTCAACGTACACAACTCAGAACATCCTCAGCCGAAATACTTCGCAAACAAGAATATTGTCGGCATACCAGTCGGCCGAATTTCACAACTGATTTAAAGTCTCGGCCATACTCGTTTCAACAGCAACGCGTAACGCCAGTCAGCAGTCAAGTGACGTCTAAAGGATGGTTGAACGAGTGTGATATACGCTATGAAGAAGATAGACCCAGTGTAAACGTTCATATCACAGAGCACGATGAAATCATCGTTTAATTCTCCCTATTCTGTCCCTTCTTCTACGGCAAATCTATTCTGCTCAAATCAGACTGGTCATGGTTATCCTACTCACATTAAAACAACTAATTACCTTTATAAACAATCTAATCGTGCTTTTTCAAGTGTGTAAACTCTTGCCGTACAATTTGGAATGATATCCCCAGTGAAATCAGAACCTGTTCCATTGAATCAGTTTTTTTTAATGTATAAAGCATTTAACTGATACTTGGATATGATTATAATCTAAGTCTATGTTTACCGTTGTACAATGTCTTTAAGTCAGTAGAACCTCTGATCGTTTAGGGGTTATCTACTAACATTAGTCCTGCCTTTATTGTATGAATCTGGTTTCAATGTTAACACATTTTTAGTTTTATAAATCTTTAGTTCCTGGTGCAGTTATTCCGCAATGTTTTGCTCCTTACAATTTAATGCTATTTTCGTTATTAATGTTTATTATCTCCAATTTTTCTACGATCCTATGTTGCTATGTTACTATGTTTTCGTGTTTCCAGTAATCTGCTAGATAGAGTTCAATTGTGCTTTTTCTGACGGCCGTTTTATTTGTGTTCCGTCTCGATGTATGCGCTTTGTGTATATCTTCTTGATTTAGTTACAAATAAATGATCATGGTTCTCTCTCATCACAGACAATCTCTCTCTCTTTCTCTCTCTCTCTCTCTCTCTCTCTCTCTCTCTCTCTCCTTCTCTCCGGCGTTAATTGGTATGACAAATTGATGTGAACGGAAGTCAGTCGTTTTGTGGAAAGCCTACCATATTGTCTACCATACCATAATGTCTACAATCATAAGTCTACCATACGCTTATCGCAATCACACTGAGTGATAAACAAACTCTCACCCGATGGCGTCCTCGAAAGCTTTGCCAAAAGAGACATCAGCGCCGCGCTGAGCCGCTCCCGCCGGGCTGAGGCTGACAAACAACTCAACTGGTTTATACTGGTTACCACTCGAGGCCAACAGATAGAACAGAGTCGTTAGAAACACAATCTATCATCAAAACAAACAACTCAACCGGTTTATACTGGTTACCACTGGAGGCCAACAGGTAGAACAGATTCGTTAAAAAACAATCTATCATCAAAACAAACAACTCAACCGGTTTAAATTAGCTAACACTTTAGGCCATTCGGTACTGGTTTCACTCAAAGTCAACATGTTGAACAACATCGTCAAAAATTAAATCTGCTTAAAGAAAGTAAACTACTGAGAATTCATACAATCAAATCACATGCAATTGATCAATGGTACTAATTATCCTGAAATAATTTTGTTGAACTTCAAAATCCGCTCCCAGATTAATTAATTAATCTGGGAGCTGATTTATAAATTGTTAATAGATTTTGCTTATCTCAGCAGAAATTTACAGGTCATAAAAATATACATCTAGCAGTAGCTAATTCAACAAACAATATGAAAAGTGGCAACCACAGAAGTTTTAGAGAGCCTGAGCTCCGTGGGGCAAATTTAGAGGTAATATTTAGCTTTCTATACTACAACAGCTACCATAATGATATCTTTACACCTTATAACTGAGTTAATTTAGACCAGAATTTAAAGAAAGCAAACAAAATCTCGTTGAGTTGAACCGTATCGAATCCAACAGAAAATGAAATAGAGACTGTTCACAAACCATGGAGAGGAAGATGTTAAAGATGGCTGATCCGCTTCCAAAGATGAGAGAGAGTAGAGACATTAGAATCTTAACCGTCATGGCAACGTTATTGACTAGCACCGCCCATATTGACTTCAGCAACTACATATCAATCAATCATCAACACGTACTCATCTATCAGTATATCAATCAACCAATCAATCAGTCAATCAATCTATCAACCAACAATCAATCAGTCAATCAATCTATCAGTCAAACGATTAAGAAGTCATGCAGTCAACTTATCAGTCAATAAATCAAATATTCACAAATCGATCAATCACACAGTCAGTAAATCCATGTATAAACTTAGCGTTTAGTTTTATAAAATATAGTTTTATAAAATATAGTTTTATAAAATATAGTTTTAGAAAATCATTGAAGAATTCCTGTGTTGTGTCCGGGTTACTTGAACAATACACGAACCGTGTAAATATCCACGTGTCGCAGAAGGCGATATAAAAACAAGATCCAAACCATAGGCAGAAAGGGAATTGGGTTCGTGGGCGCCTAGACTCCAGAAATTGCAACAAAATTTAAACAAATGGAAAATCTTCAAAAGGTCCCTTCGTATCCAGACCCTAGTTAAACTGGGATTTAGGGAAAGATGATCGTGATGATGATGATGATGAAGATATGATAGAAATCCATACTCATTTTGAATCCTTTAGGAGAAATTCCCACTTAAGATGATTTTGAGAATTAAAATAAATGATGAAATTGTGAAATTCTGATAAAAATTGAGCCACAATAAGGACGCCATGACAACAAGGAATGAGATCACGGAGGGCTGTGCATATTCTTAGGAAGCAACTTCAGTACATCATGAAACAAGCCAAGTAAAGCCTGAAACTCAAATAATTTATATAATTGTATCTATAGCAGATGATATTATTTTGTTGCCCACTTTGTTAATTTAAAACTAGGTAAAATAAATAATGGTACGATGTGTTGTAATATTAATTACCGTAAGTGATATGGAAGAGATGATAAACAATACACTTAAACGCAATAAAGCTAGGTTTAGTATCTTCTTCAGCAATACAAATGAACTGTCTGAGACGGTTCAGCAGTCAATGGACAAAGTACTCCAAATGGAAAATAAATGGAAAGAACATCTAATGAACTATTGGAAGTACTCCAAATAGAAAATAAATGGAAAGAACATCTAACGAACTATTGGAAGTACTCCAAATAGAAAAGAAATGGAAAGAACATCTAATGAACTATTGGAAGTACTTCAAATAGAAAAGAAATGGAAAGAAGATCTAATGAACTATTGAAAGTACTCCAAATAGAAAAGAAATGGAAAGAAGATCTAATGAACTATTGGAAGTTCATGACTCACCGAAATACCAATCTCGACATTTTCGCGAGCAAATCCTACTAGATCAAGGTCAAGTTGTCTAAACTTGTGCATGATGTCAGATGTGTTAGAGAAATCAGAGAGATCAAGAGAGAGCTGTCTGTTGTAGCCCACCTTACCTCCTCCTCTCCCTTCAATCGTCTTGTTCTGTACAAAAAACATCCAAAGCAACTTAGCAAGTGAGATTAGTGTGTCTACTAGTACTACAATCAATCAATCGGTCAATATTGAATTCTGTGATTATCATTTATACATTATTTATAAATTGAAAATTTATCCAAATGTCAAAATCTAATTATGATACGAAAGGTAGATATATTAATTCATCTAAATGTAACAACTTAATATAAAAATGGAAAATTTGAAACTTTGCTGAGTTAATTTTATCAGAATGTATTAATTTAAGAAAGTAAAGGACGCACAAAAACCTTAGAGAACCAGCTGACATAGAGCTTGTCCCAAATCTTCAGAACTTGTTTCTCCACCTTTGCTTTACTTGCTTCATCTCCGTTCAACATACCGTGCAGCTGTTAAATACATGTTAACATTTTACACACAAGTTTATCATTTTACACACACGTTAACAATATGTTTATATGCAGAATTATATCACATTATAAACAAAACATGATCATAAACACACTCAACGCATTTAAGTGTGTAGTGTAAATAGTATACACGTAGACATGAAACAGGTTCACACATGCAATTCGTAATTCAAGCACAATTGTTATTTCTCTCTCTCTCTTTCTCTAATATTCTGCCAACTGATAAGTCCAAGGTATAAATTCCAACTTATATGATGCCTTTCACGCTTCATAATGAGCACTCCATAGATTAACGAATTAATACCTTAACAAAAACCTACGCTTTCTCCACACCTTAATGAAGCCTATAGTTTGGAACTAACATAGCTTTCTTCAGTTATCACCCACTCTCCTCATAAGATACCTGCAGTTTACGGTTGGTCTATTTCTCAGTGTCCCAGTCACACCGGATAATTATTGTTATATATATATATATATATATATATATATATATATATATATATATATATATATATATATATATATATATACATTATACAATAAATAAACGACAATAAGAGACTACAGATAATTAGCAAACTTGATTCCTCCTTTAGACACAGTAGTAAATGCTTAGTGCAAAACATTGAACATTAATAAATCCATACTTAATTCTTAGACGTTAGTTTAAATTTATATTTCTACAAGACAGCTTGTAATAAAAGTTAAAACAGAACAAGAACCTTGTCAGATATCCATTCTCTACCGTAGACGTAGGCGTTGTTAACTGCGCTGTCGAGGTGTTCTTGTACGACTTCTTCATCAGGCAGCCATCTAAAACAAAATACAATACAAACATTGTGATTCAGCACATTACAATGTGATACAAACTTTAAAATACAACAAAATACAATGTAATACAAACAATGTGATACAATACATTACAATATGATACAAACATTTCCATACAACACATTACAATATGATACAAACATTTCCATACAACACATTACAATGTGATACAAACAGTTCCTAACAAGACATTACAATGGGATATTATTAATTGCGAAATAATTAAGTGTCAGCAAGGTTAGAAATTCCACATTATTATTTAAGCATATATTAAAAGTGTACGCAGCCTGTAAAAATACTATAAAAAGTAGTACTTAACATTTACTAATTACTTTTATTTATCAATTCTTGCATATATTAATATTTTTACAGTACCAACGTTTTAGAATTTACAATGTACAGTCATTTACTACATATAAAAACCTGTTTAGCTAATAAATATATTTTCTTTAGTTAAATTATCTAAATAGAATTTCTGCATAAACATTAAGCATACAAAGCGACTAAAAAACCCGCTTCCTCCTCCTTCACAGTTTCGCCTAAGAAAGGAAACATATTGTTGAAAATATCCAAACAAACAAGAATCTTAATAGGCATCAGTAACTTCGCGCTCTGTCTCTCTCTCTCTCTCTAGTGACTGGCAAATAGCATATCCTATGTACATATTCCAAATATGTACATAGGATATGTACATTTGTGCAAAATCAACGAACACTGCAACAATCAACATGTTGATACAATTACAAAAGGGAACGAACCTTCGTAAATAAACAATCAAAGAGACTAAATTGAAAAATATGATTTCTGAAGAGAAATAAAGAATTATAAAAATAAATTGAGGTTATCCTTGGAACATGGCACATTCAGCACAGAGTAGTGAATTAAGATTTTCATAAGACGATGATGAAAGCGTAAAGACAATTGTGAGATGAACTAACTGGGTTAGTTCAGGATGACTGGTCTTGTTGAGTAGGTCACTACTAAGATGTACCAGATGCATGCTCTCTCTGTGAATCTGAGCAACAACAACAACATCAGTTAGACTCTCGATAGCTGTCACAATAAAATATGAAACTAAACAAATTTATGAAAAACTTTGCAAGCAAATTTTTTTGCATTCTACTTGCATTTAGGCGCATTCTACTTTCGATCATGATACCTGCAGCATTTATCAATAGATCAACAGCAGACAGATATTCAGTAAAACTTTTAAAACGTATCTATAAACACAATGCTACCGTATTTTATATATCGTATATTTAATAATACTAACTATATTATAACTAGTTATATAGCTAGTTATAATCTGGTACCGACTTATTAGATAGTTAATAACATTACCAGATTATAACTAGCAATATAACTAGTTATAATCTGGTAATGTTATTATCTAGCTAATAAGTAGTTATCTAGTTAATAACGCTAACCAAATTATAATAAATTCATAGTTACTAGCTAATTAGTAATACTAGCCATATTATAATTAATTCATCGTTACTAGCTAATTAAATAAGTAATAGTAAGGCAAACCATAGGAATGACTTCTACTTGTCTATATGTTTAATAGAAATAAAATAATAGCAAGGAAAAATATATGGAGTCATTTGACAGAGTGACTCACCTCTAGCGCAGCAAACAGGGCGACCAGTACAGCTCCCACCAGTAGCAGCATTATAATCAGCACACTGACCAGCTTGTCCATAGAGGCGTCCAATGTAGATACCATCTGAGTGTGTCACACACACAACACATACACATCACATACACAGCTCATGCACAACACATAAACATCACATACACAGCTCATACACAACACATACACATCACATACACCACACATACACATCACATACACAGCTCATACTCAACACATACACAACACATATACATCACATGCACCACTCATACACAGCACATATACAGCTCATACACAGCTCATACACATCACATACACATCACATACACCACACATACACATCACATACACCACACATACACATCACATACACAGCCTATACACAACACATATACAGCTCATACACAGCACATACCCAACACATACACAACACATAAAAATCACATACACAACACATATACAGCTCATACACAGCTCATACACAACACATACACAACACATATACATCATATATACATCATATGCACACAGCACATACACAATGCATACAAAATTCATACACCATAAATACATAACACATACACGTCAGACACAAATCATATACAATACATGCACAGCATATTCACCACACATACACCACAGATATACACACATCAAATACAAAACACATACAAAACACATACACCACACATACACCACACATACAAAATCATATACACAACACATACACATCACTTACACCACACATGGACAGAATAACGGGAAAGATATCATCTGAAATTCGAGCGGTTATCTAAGCGTGTGAATAAAACAAGATTATCGCTCAGACTCTGAGATTCAGACGGCCCAGGTGGCTCTAGCCAATAGCAGAGCACACAATCCCGCAAATGTTTAGAATTCTCAGAAATATGATGTTACAGACTCAACTTAAAGTTGAGAATAGAAAAGCTTCATAAAATGCAAAAAACAGCTTTTAATATCGTGGATAGAGTCAAATTGTATCAATTGCTGATTGAGAGAATACCTTTCCGTTTATAAGATTGGGCATTAGTCAGTAATGATTTCAGAAACAGCCTATAGCCCTGTTTTTAAAATCTTCATTGGATGAGGAAGCAAGAGGAAAGGATGTTAAACCAATATTGGGTCATTCCATGTCAACTGGTCCAATGGTCCCCAGGTGACCATCTCAGATTTGCCTGAAATTTACACCATGTGAGGCAAGATATGTCTCTGGCTAGATTTAAAATATTAATTAAATTGGTTCACCGGTTTTGAAGTTATGACGATTTTGGTGACCCCACCGTTGGTCGAATTTTGTACGAAAATCAAAATGCGTCAACATTTGTCTCAACTTTCAAGGGTCACATCTCTGTTAATTCTTATCCAATGTGCAAAAAACTTTGCCAGTATACTATATTTGTAGTGTAGATGCAGAATATGAAGTCAAAATTCATGTCACACATATATCTTGGTTGGTATAGCGATCCAAACTAACCAAAAATGAAGGTTAAATTTTCAAAAAGTGTGACTTTGAGATGCTATAAATCTCATAATGTGTGCAGCATCTGTAGATAAAGTATATATTCTAATACAATGCATATAGCTGTGTGAAATAAGACACTTGGCAGTTTTATACAGTGATTAGAATTTTCATACCAGAGCCTCAAAGTTGAAAGAAAATTTATCCGAACCCGATTTTCACCCAACTTCACCCACCGGACTACCCATGTTGACAGTTGAGTAGATCCTTCAAGCTTATACCATTTATAGGTTAGTATTCTAGCAACATCCTGTAAAAAAATTGGCTTCTCACCTCGTTTCTAAAGTATAGGTATGGTCACGCATGCTAACCCACTTTTCGCAATATTTGTAATAAGTTGATAATGTCATTCGTTGATGCCAGCTAATGGTGTCCCATCTAGCTGTTTTTGAAGTTCATAAGTGTTTTATATTATTTTGAGATGTCCATATTATTAAACTAGATGGATTTCTTGCATCTGCTTTGTAAATATTTAGAATGAACAGGTTTCAAAGTTGGCTTTTGTGAATTTCAAACGTATCGAAACTTAATGAAACATAAAGTTTGAGCTGTTGCAGCTGCCAAGATATACATGCCACATGAATTATGAGTATATATTCCGAATCTATGCAACATAGAAAGTATTTTGGATTATTTTCTTATTGATAGGACCATAAACAGCCGAGATATTGTATTTCAAACTTGCGAAAAGTAATAAGCATTTTAATTTTTTGTGCAAAAGCGACCTTCGATGGGTAAGTTTACATGGCTATTGCTATATTTTCTGATAAAGTAGAGAAATAAATATTTTTACAGTAAGTTAGTAGCATATGGACTTGTAAATAGTAGCAGTTTGAAGATTGTGATCAACTGCCTACATGTCTAACCATGGCCTTGAAGTTGTCCAAAAATTGGAAGATGATTCAATTTTTTTAAAGTTTAAGCTAGTGGTTTTCTAAATCCAAGCTGCTTCTGAGGATGACGAGTGCTTAAGATTATTGAGATATGTCCATATTATTATACTAAATGGCTTTCAATAATGTGGTTGGTCAATTTTGAGAATTATCAGGACTCGAATTTGGCTTTTCAAAAAAATTTTACTTTGCAAAACATAAAGTTTGAGCTGCTGTAGTAGCCAAGGTATACATGCCACTTGAACTCTGAGTGCTTTTTCTGAATCTACTCTTCACATGTAGTATTGTTGGGAAGTTTCATATACATGTAGATAGGACCATAAATAGATAAATTATAGCAGTTAAAAGTACAGAAAAAATAACACGCGTTTTATTTTTAGCACCGAAATGGATCTACGGTGGGGTCGAAATGACTGAAATAACTCTCCAACCGGTCAACCGACTGATTTGAAATTTTAAGCCATGTAAACTTACCCATGGAAGGTCGTTTTTACACACAAAATTTAAATGCTTATAATTTTACGGTACTTTAAAGCGCTATATCTTGTCTGTTTATGGTCCTATCTATATGAAACTAATCCACAATACTATCTATGTTGCATAGATTCAGCATATGTACTCATAATTCAAGTGGCATGTATATCTTGGCAGCTGCAACAGCTTAAACTTTATGTTTCATTAAGTTTCGAAACGTTTGAAATTTATGAAAGCTAACTTTGAAACCTGTTCATTCTAAATGTTTACAAAGCAGAAGCAAGAAATCCATCTAGTTTAATAATTTGGACATCTCAAAATAATCTAAAACACTTATGAACTCCAAAAACAGCTAGATGGCACACCATCAGCTGGCATCAACGAATGACATTATCAACTTATTACAAATATTGCGAAAAGTGGGTTAGCATGCGTGACCATACCTATACTTTAGAAACGAGGTGAGAAGCCAATTTTTTTACAGGATGTTGCTAGAATACTAACCTATAAATGGTATAAGCTTGAAGGATCTACTCAACTGTCAACATGGGTAGTCCGGTGGGTGAAGTTGGGTGAAAATCGGGTTCGGATAAATTTTCTTTCAACTTTGAGGTTCTGGTATGGAAATTCTAATCACTTTATAAAACTGCCAAGTGTCTTAATTCACACAGCTATATGCATTGTATCAGAATATATACTTTATCTACAGATGCTGAACACATTATGAGACTTATAGCATCTCAAAGTCACACTTTTTGAAAATTTAACCTTCATTTTTGGTTAAGTTTGGATCCCTATAGCAACCAAGATATATGTGTGACATGAATTTTGACTTCATAATCTGCATCTACACTACAAATATAGTATACTGGCAAAGTTTCTTGCACATTGGATAAGAATTAACAGAGATGTGACCCTTGAAAGTTGAGACAAATGTTGACGCATTTTGATTTTCATACAAAATTCGACCAACGGTGGGGTCACTAAAATCGTCATAACTTCAAAACCGGTGAACCAATTTAATTAATATTTTAAATCTATCCTAGAGTCATATTTTGTCTCACATGGTGTAAATTTCAGGCTAATCTGAGATGGTCACCTGGGAAGATGTTCAGAATTTGGACCAGTTGACATGGAATGACCCTATTATATGTCAAATACAAAACGTTTCTATTAATTTCATTTTAAACATTTAACGGCTTACACTGTTATACAAATTGTGCGAAACAGTTTATGAATTATGCGATAAACATATGCACAAACTGAAACAGAGACACACAATGCTACGGTACCTGTGAGCATCCATCCAGCAAAATACAGCTGAACAAAAGTGAACATGGAAGATAAAATATATACATTTGTTGTCTACCTTGGAGTCCCCATCCAATATCCAGTTGCCGACTCGTCGGACAGGCCTGGGCAGTAAAATCTCAACCCTTGGATCATTGGCCAGTCTCTCCTCAAACCTCTTCATCAACGTCTTGCACTGATGCTTCACCCATCTCCCTACACCCAGGTACTCTCCTACCATCAATCAACCAATCTATCAGTCAATCAATTTATCCAATCCATCCATCAATCAATCAAAGAACTAATAAATCAACCAATATTTAGATAGTTGGCTATAATGCCTCAGCCATTTCCTTACACAAAGATCTCTTACCATCAACCTATCATTCAATCAAACCAATCAATCAATGAGAGTGATTGAGCAGGTGAGTACATCTATACTAGTAGGTGAGTTTGATCGATCAGTCGATTGGATTGAACTCACCTTCACTAGTGTTCAGCCCAAACAGTCGATTAAAGGCACATATTTACATTGGCCGTCTTCTTTTTTGCTCCAAAAATGAGCAATCCAGTAATATAGGACTAGTTCTTTCACAAAAGGCTAAGCCTTATTCACAACTAAGTCATTAACGTTTTTTTAAGTTTCTGAGACGACTTCACCTGCCTTCCTCAAATCTCGCTTGATCGTATCTTACAACATCTGCCATTTACAATCACATTACTTTTAACATATAAAACTAATTTCTAAAATTAGACACTGTTAAAGACAAATTAGACACTAAAATTATGAGAAATGCTTTACAGCAGTAAGCATAACAGTCTGTCTCATACAGACAATCACAGGAATGTAAACGTGCATTACGAGTATAAAAATAAGCTCAAAATCATTAACACATGAAGACACATTAGGCCTACACATTCACAAATATGTTAAATATCATCAAATTTAAAAAAAACATACAAAGTACACAATAGTTCTACCAGTAGGACGGCCTAGTGAATTTAATGATAAGCATTAGGTTATAGGTTTAAATCTCAGCCAGATCAGCTCTGATAGCTGTTCTCCGACAGTGTTTTGGTACACAAACAGAAGTTAAACTTAGCCATACATCTTTACAGAAACAGTAGGAAACTAACCCAATCTCTTGATGGCAAACAGAGCGAGTAGCAGAGGTAGGATGAGAAACATGAAGTTATAGATCCACAGGTGAATAATGACAAATGCCCAGGCGAGTCCAATAAAAAAATAATCACTCAACGATCTCTCCTTCTTGCTTTTGGTCTTCTTCTTTCTCTCTTCTCTACTGATGAAACTCTCTGATTTGTTAGCAGCTGCAGGAGTTGAACTGACAGCTGCAGCAGCACCTGTAGCAGTCGTAGCAGCTTGGGGGTTAGATTCAGCAGCTGTACTGCCACCTGCCTCATCACTAGAGGATGAGCTTTCATCAGCTGTCGATGTTGAGCGAAATTTCTCACCCAACCAATCTGTTATACGCAATTAACAATAGAAGTAGCAGCAACTAAATAACAATAATTTTAAAAAATAATAATAGAAACAGTAGTGGAATTTGGCAATAATAATAATTTCAATCAACTACCAATGTCAGAAAGGCCATTCGATTGATGACCGCCTACACTCCAGAAATTGCCGCAACACTTTCTAATTCTGACCCTAGTTAAAATGGGATTCAAAGGAAGATATTGATGATGATGATGACGATGATGATGATGATATCAAATCCAAGCTAATGTATCAAATGTAAAGCTAATTATAAAACAGTAATAAGCATACTGCGGGGAACTGAATTTCTCATTTTTTAATTGTTAATTAGCCTCTATATATCCATATAGATCTCTCTTTTGAATAAATATTAGGTTAGGCTTAAAAACGCATGAACTCACTTTATTAATTACATATAATTAAAGAAGTGAGTTCACTGGTTTACTGAAATTTTGCACAACTTACAACATTATACTTTTCTTATGTAATTTTTGCGCTGATTTCAAATCTGCTTTTGGTTTTGCTCTATCACACTCTATTGCTGAGATATTGAGACTTATATCATTTTAAAGTTTTACAGAATTATAATTTTTGAACAAATATTCTATCCATAATATGTATTCTATATATAATTATATAATTTCAATTTAGTAATAACATATTTTTATATAGCTTATATGTTAGAGAATAAAGTTAAATATTAACTAAGTTGAATGGATTTCTATGTTTTATGTAATTTCAACAGTCTAGTAAGCATTACAATGAGAGAGTTTTTGTAACTTAATTAAACACCACAATTTTATTTCGCCTGTAATTAATAAATACAGTACACGCCAATATTAATTCTTTTGCTAGTCTAACTTGTCAAGTTATAGTCAGCGTGTACGAGATATTACGATAGTAGCTCGAGTGTGTCGTATCGTCCTGAAGAGCCTTTGTGAGCTTCTGAATCTTGATGCTAAGAACAATACCACATTCCTACCTTCTGTCTCCTGTAAAAATGGCTGCAACGTCAATGTCTATTTCAGATCGCACTAGAGGATCGTCAAAGTCTGCTAGGCGTTGTTGTGTGAGCGATCCAGGCAAGTTCTGCTACTTCTGTGGATAGTTTGTGCCCAAGAAAAACATAATAAAGATCTCAATCCATGATCGAGCAGCACATCATCTTTACTTTTGATGTAAAAATGGCCATCAAGATAAACAGTGGGCTCCACATGTAATCTGTTCTACATGCTTCATATCACTCGGTAAATGGTTGCGTAGTAGAAGGAAATCTATGCCAATTGTTGTGCCCATGGTGTGGCATTAGCCTCTTGATCATGTCACTGAGTGCTACTTTGTTTAAGCAATATAGCTGGCTTCCTTGTCAAGAATCGTAGTGGTATCACATATCCTGATATTCTTTCAGCCAGGAGACCAGTCCCACATGGTGTGGGTCTTCAAGTACCTCAACCACAAGTGTCGTATGTTCCTGCAGCTGAGAAAGGACCTGATGTGAATAATGGCAGAGATATAAATGACTCAGATTACATCCAGGATGACAATAGCGAGCCTCACCTGATAACAACTGGTGAACTGAACGATCTTGTGCGTGAACTGTCTCTGTCAAAATCTCAATAAGAACTACTGGCATCATGATGGAAGGAATGGAATCTGCTGCAGAAGAGAACCTTTAAGACTGTAGTTAGTGGTTTTCTGGGAAACCATCGTGTTCCTAACTACAGAAAATGTGTAAGGAATATGCTGGAGTGCTATCGGCTAATGGGATGCAATATGTCACCGAAAATACACTTCTTTGATTCCCAAATTGACTTCTTTCCAGAAAACCTTGGAGGTGCTACGGATGAACATGGAGAAAGATTCCCTCAGGACATATCGGTCATGGAATTACGTTACCTAGGTAAATGGAATGCCTCAATGCTCGCAGATTATTGCTGGACGGTGCAACGTCATGACCCAGATGCATAACATAGGAGAAAGTCAAACTCTAAGAGATCAGAGAAATTATAAGTAGTTCTGTAGACGTACTTATAGGCAGGACTAGGTTTACTTAAGGTCTGTACCTTCTCTGAACGTTTTACTACGATTAGTAAAAATTTGGTTGTAAATATTAACGAATTACATATTAGTATACAGCTTATTTGGGGTGTAGTTGGCAAAATTTCAAACTGAGATACCTCAAAAACTGAGGGTGATAGAGAAAAACGGAAAAAAAATTTGGAATCAGCATATAAAACTCTACTAAAGACACCCTATGCCATTGTTTGTGTGCTCCAAATTATATTTTTGTAGACCAATGTTATTTAACACATTTACTTACAGGTCAATCCTACAACTTCAATAACATATATGAATAATAATAAATGAGCATGTAAGGAATATGTGGGCTCCAGACACATACTAAAGATCTTACATATTAGACAAGGAAATGTAATTAACTTACTGGATATTCTATCGGCAAGAGTACGACTGTTGCTATCACCACCGCTGTTATCCTGTTCTCTACTGCTGCTTGCTTCACTTCCCCTGCTGTCTGCCCTACTGCTGCCTGCCTGACTGCAGCTTGCTTCACTGCTACCTGCCTCATTGCTGCCTGCATTGCTGCTGACGATCTGTATGATCTCAGAGACAAAGCCAGTGACGAGCAGCGCAACGACACAGATACAGAGAGGTACACGCAGCGGTCCAACGATGCTGGCGAGGTGGAACGAGGCAGCCAGCCAGACAGGCAGAGAGAGACACTTGAATAGAAGAGTGCGTTCAGGCATCCACAGCAGTACAAGCAATACGACGTAGCCAATGACTAGAGTCCACACCTGAAAAATAAAATAAATGAATCAGACTAGGCAGTGATGCAAAAGAGACTTCTTACGTAATTTTGATTGCCTTTTCCATATTTACATTACTTGAAACTTACAAAACAAGAAGAGCTCTTTTGTAGAACCATTCTCGATTTTCCTGAGGCAACATGCGAACATTATTAAATTTAACTACTCAACTATATCCATTTCAAGTATTAAAATCTAAGAATTCGTTAATGATTTACGATTAGACGACAATACAGACCAATTACATAAAATTACAGAAAAACCTACCCAGATCGCGCTGAAGTATCCGAGTGCATTATAGAGAAAGAGGAAGACGGAAGTAGCAGCGTTATAGAGAGCATGCAGCGGATAGAGGTAGACTAGCAGGTAGAGTAGAGGTATGGCTATGCACCCTGCGACCACGAGGTGCAGGTTAGACCACCAGAGCACCCCAAGCTGCTCCGAGGCACCGTCCACCACGTGAACAGGTATGAGAGCCACACCCACTACCAGTGGGGTGCCAGTGTCTCGCAGGCCTTTCAACCACCTGTACACAGAACATCATAGTGTTGGTCGTGCCCTCTCTGATGGCCAGAGGATTAAATGAATATGATGTTTGGCTTCGACTTGAATGAATGATGGTATTTAAATGTCTGATGCATTTATGTCCATTGATATGATGTTTGCATGATATGTCTGTGTACTGTGATTTCTCTTATATTTATTTTTTATACCTTGGTTCTAATAAACTTCTGGTCAATAAAGTGCTCTTAGTAAGCCTACAGTAAAAATATATTCCTTTCGTCCAGCACTAAACTCTAGGCAGACTGTTTAAGAGTGAAATTTAATATACTAATTCCATAGACGGGTCAACAGGATTGTTTGCTCAGGGAATAACGCCCCTGCTCAGTAGATGTTAGTCGAAGCTGAGAAAGGCCTAGGGGAACCACCTCATCATAAGCAGAATCCCCCAAGAATAATTGTATATCAAAAGGAATGTTATAAATAATTTAAAGATCCACTGGTATGTGAACATTAAGAGAAAGATGGAAGATAGAGATGAGTAGAGGCGTTATATACCATGTACCTGCCAGTAAGCAGTGCACTAATAGAGAGAATTCCATAGAATTTCACAGTGAATTGATCATATTTCACTTTATTTACCACTTTTAATATCACATGTTTAATCTGCCTAAAAGCAGCCTAGTGTTCATGTTATATCAAAGTCCGAAATTTTACTCTGCTAAGTGAATCTAGTAATATATCCCAACATTTTCACAATTTTATGACTTTGCACTCTACACACTGCAACCAGTAGATGGTCAGAATCAGTCATCTCTCATCAAAACCTGTCATCTGTCAAATGGTAGGTTAAAATTTAAAGAAGCTAAACTAATTAAAAGATACACATTCTATCATCTTTAGTAAAAAAAGTGGAGTACATCATCCGTACATTATACTTGCTTCGATATCTAAAGGTTCTCAAGCATAACTGGTACTACTTCTGAATATCTTAGTATAGCTTTAAAGCAACAACTTGTTATCATAAATTATTTAAAGTATTTTTACTTAAGGGTCGTTTTACAAATCATGCAACAGATATACAGAAATACAATAAATAAATAAATATATACAGTATATATATATAAACATGTATATATATATATGTATATATATATATATATATATATATATATATATATATAATATATAAATATATACTGTATATATATATATATATATATATATATGTATAGATATATATATATATATATATCTATATCTATATATACAAATATATATATATATTTATATGCACAATTAAGTGTTTAAAGTTTTAATTATTTATTAGCTTTATTAAAGTTAAATTTAATAACAGTCAAATAAGTGAAATACAGCAATCAAATCATTGCTCATTTTACTTGTATATAATTCAAAATATAGAACATATGTTAGACATAGGAATCAAACCTGCGAGCCACACCAGTGATGGCACACTTGAAAGGAAAGAGAAATGTTCCACACAAAACGGCCCATAGCAGCGGTTTCAGGAACGGCTCTAATATATAGTACACGGCCACAGCAGCGGCAAATGCAAATAAAGCGAAAGCATTTGATGCTGTGCTGTAAAAAGCTTGCTTGAGTGCCTTGTCGTGCCCCTGAGGTAGAATCTGTAATACATTCTCAAAGGGAGATCTCAAATATTCACGTGACGGAGATATTAGTGGTTGACTGAGGCGAGGGCGAGTGGCCCCACCCTTTACCGTCTGTTCCCCCTCTATTTTGAAGACTTAGAGATAACCACCAACGAAAAACTCTAAAACACAATCTATGAATTACTGTTAATATCTTGTAAAAATAGCAATATTTAAAGCTGCTAAACCGGGGGAATTTGTAAGGCATCCTTATGTCTTTTAGTACGTTTACACTAACAGAATTTACCAGAACTGAGAACTATAAACTTTCGTTCTTCTATTCCTTCTTCAAACTTAGGTGTCAGGAAAAAGGAAGAAAACCAAAGGCCTATTTCAATCCCCAATCATACAAGATTAAAACATCCAGCTTGTTTCACAGTTCTATTCATCGACACCGCATTGACAACCTCCTCAATCAAAGAGTTCCAACTACCAATCATCCTTTGAGAAAAAGAAAACTTTCCTCAGTTTGTCCCTACTCTAGGCTTAAACAACTCATAGTTATTACCTCTTAAAGCATTACTAGAGAATTTGAAAAAAATCTGTTGCTCTTAATTCGGTAAGCCCATGCATTATTTTATAAACCTCTACAAGATCACCTCTAATTCTCCTGGTTTCTAGGGTTGTCAGTTGAACTGCCCTTAGCCTCTCCTCATACCCTAATGCTCATACCTTAAAGATCTGTATATGGCAACATTCCCATGTTGGATTCTTTTACAAACACAGAACCAAAATAGTTATTTAGAATATTACACATTTCATTCTTCCTTGTTACAACTTTACCATCTGAATTGATAGTGGGCCCACTGCATCCCTGACTTTGGACTTACTTCAAAGTAAGACAATTTTGCATCAATTTTTAGATAATTTCTCTTCAAAATTTGTCTTTGCTTCCTTATATGCATTATTATACCTATTCCTGGCAATTTTACATTTTTGCCAACTCTCATGGTCCTTCCAAAATTTCACCCACATGGCATACTTCTTTCTTTGCCAATTTTTAGCTTCCGCATTAAATCACTTAGGTAGCATTATGTATTCGAACCTCTTTTTGGCATATTGCCATTGCAGGCCTTCCATAACATGTCACAAAATTTAGTCCATTTAGTATCTATATCACCATTCCCTAATTCCAATTCCCAATACTCTGCCTTTAAAATGTTGTTAATACTCCCATAGTTTCCATTCTTAAAGTTCTCCCTGCTGGGCCTTTCATCTATTTAATACACAACATTGGAACACAAGTATTGGTAAATTATAGCATAGTGGTCACTGTTTCAAACTGACTCAATGATTCTTAAATCTTCAAAAAACATCCAAATTTATGAAGTTAAAAGTTAAAATCTTCCATTATCGTTATTATTATTATATTTATCATTATTTTTATTATTGATTTATATTATTATTATAATTACCATTATCATTAACACATTATTCACTAAGGTCAAGAATTAGTCACGACCATCAAATTATTGCAAGTGAATAAATTGAGGAGGAAAAATCTAACTCTCATGAGCAATACCTCAAATGAACCTCACGGATTCGGAGGTTTCATAAAGCGAACCACATTGAGTGAGATTAGATTAGAATGTCTTAATAGCGCAGGGGTAACGTCATGAAGTTTTAAATGACAGATCCTGAGATGAATTGAACCTTCGTGGGTTCGAATCCCGACCGCGCTGATCTGAGAGTAATATCTCGGACATTAACTGGACTGGTTATACGGAAAATGGACTAAATTGCCTAACGGTTTAAACATGTGGTATTAAAAAGTGATAGATATCAACATAGTTGATTATTCACTATAATGCGTGTTTACTTTTAGATGGACAAGGACGGCAAAGAGGTTTAAGGAATGCAAATAACAACAATTAGAGTGCTACAGTCATCAATGACAACATCGAGCAAACATCAAATTATCTACCTTGTGTCAAATAGACCGTGGTACTTAGCAAGAGAGGAAATTACAAGTAAACCTAGTGAACACATTCAAGACTGGTCAATTGCATATCACATCAATCAATAGATCTGAAATTATTGAATTATTTCTACATGATTTCACGGTCGATTGATCCAGATGAAGTAAACAATAACAATGCATGGTTACCATCTGGCAGAAAATTCAATTCAAAACATTTCATAACAACAATGACAATTAGTTTGCTACTGTCGTCAAAAAAAGTAAGCACGCATTATAGTGAAATGATCAACTATGTTGATATCTATCACTTTTAGTACCACATGTTTAAACCGTTGAGAAATTTAGTCCATTTTCCGTATAACCAGTCCAGTTAATGTCCGAGATTTTACTCTCAGATAAGCGCGGCTAGGATTCGAACACACGACAGTTTCATTCAGCTCAGGATCTGTCATTTAAAACTTCATGACGTTACCCCTACGCTATTGAGACATTCAATAAGCACAATATTACAAGCACACATTAAAGTGAAATGTTCAACTGCGTTGAAATCTATCAATTTTAATATCACATGTTTAAACAGTTAGACAAGTTAGTCCATTTTCCGTGTAACTAGTCCAGTGAATGTCCAAGATTTTACTCTCAGATCATCGAGGCTGGGATTCGAACACACTAGGATTCAATTCACCTCAGGATCTGTCATCTAAAACTTCATGACGTTATCCCTACGTTATTAAGACATTGCAATGATAACATCGAGCACTTTGGAGTCTAATCTAAGCCAAAGCGCAAAATTAAGCCCAAAGGCGGTGAAAAATCAAAAATTCTGAAACCAATTCAAAGATCTTATTGAGTAATTACTCAATCAAAGTATAAGTTTAATTGGAAGTTATATATATATATATATATATATATATATATATATATATATATATATATATATATATATATATATATATATATTTGTAAAACAATCAAATAACTTATTCGGATTAATTTTATAGTTTTAGAAGAACAACCCTAAATTAATTAGAGTACAATAATATTAAAGTATGAATAAATCAAACTGTAATACTATACTAGATTGACAATAAATTTATACTTTAATCTACCTATACATGTAATTGTTAATGCTCGAGATATTTTTAATGCAATACGCACAGGCTCCTTAATTCTTCTTCTTATCGTGTCCTCATACAGCATTAATCCAGCGTCTGCCACAATCTCTCTCCCGATCTTTTGAACTCTCTGAGATCCTCAGGCGTGACACCATCACCGGTCAAGTTGAAGTTCATCAAATGATCAATGTCCTCCTCCTCCAGGCCGCGTTTACATGCTGTAGAATCATTGTAATAACCCCATCGGCTCATTGCAACCTTTTCCCGACCGACACCTGTCATAAATCTATTTAATAAATCCGCGCCGTTTGCTATTGGAACGCCAACAAAAGGCAACGATTGTTAATTAAATTAAATTAAAAATTAATTAAGAATTAAATTAAATGAAAACTAAATTAAATTAAATTAATTTTTTTAAAAATAAAATAAATTAAGAGATTAAAGAAATTAATGTAGGCGTAGATACAAAAAAATTGATAACGACATGAATATTTATAGTGAATTTCGGTAAATGTATAGATATTACCCAATAAAAATTTCTTCTAGGTATAGCGCATCATTGCTCCCACCCTCTCCCTCATTCTTCTACACGTCCCCCCCCCCTACCCACATCTGATAAAATAAGCTCAAAATAATACATGAGTATGTTATGATGATAGGTGCTGTGGCATTGAACGACATCAACTTTAATATCGAGCGACATTGAAATGAAGTTAACGATATGCGCTCCACTTCTAATTAAGTGCAACACGATACTGATCTCTATTAATTCAGTACGATATTTCTTGACAATTTTATTGACAATTTTAGTTGATCAAGACGTCTTGATGAAAAATGTCCTCTATCGATGTAATCGATTTAGTGACACCAATGATACATTGCTAAATGTCAACGCGTTGAAATACAGATTTTCAATCGATTTAAATATTGATATTTAATGAATAGCCTGTGTAGCAGCGTATTTATAGAAGACCGGAAGGTATAAATATAATTACAACTTAAGTTGTTAATGCAGTTTAATTAACTATTGCGATTTTGCGTAGTACTTTCAGAAATCGTATAGCAATTTACACAATCTATTTGTAAATGGATATAGGCCTAAAACTGTCCGATATAGATTACTCCATCAGTTTTCAGATCACCACTAAATTTTGGGAAGATTCTGAATACGCTTCGGCGAACATTTCTGCCAAAATTTGATCAAATACGGGCCCTAAAATCTCGTTTTCGCATTAGGGAGTTGTTCTCCAATATCTAAATTTTCATCAGAAGTCGCACTTTCTCTAAATAAGTAGAACTGTGTCAGTGGTGATTTAATGTTTTTCGACATTCAGGGTTTTACGGCTAAATGACCGTGGTTAAAGCACGGAAAGTCCTTTGACCTTAAGGGTGGAGAAGACCTCGGCGTTTTTAAGGACTGATAAATAAATAGAATTCAAACCATAGCTCTACATGTATTCCATATTGAAATTAAGTTTTCAGCTTTGCTGTGAACTGATCTCTTCCTCATCTCTCCGAGGTCAACTCTTGTACATGTATTGTATATATATTGTACCTGAGATATTTAATTGAGAACTGAATCACTCAATCGGGTCTGACTGCTTCTTTGATTGGTCGGTCAGTATAACCAACCACGGCGGTGCAGGGGTACAACGGTTCACATGATGTTTTGAAGAGAAGCCTTTAGGGCTTCTGAAGTTAACGTTAAACCCACAAATAAATAAATATAAGAAACAAATAAATAACGTTAAACCCACATACAAATAAATTAAGTTTTTCTGCAAAGCTCAGATCTTTTAGCATTGTGATATTGTATTGTCTCTTTTCTATGTAGCAGAATGCTGTCTCTATGGAGCGGTCGTTTGGTTCTCCTGCTAGCTCCTATGCTCCCATCTGATGTCTCAGCTACTCTAAACAATACAGCTTTTCGTCGGATTAGAAGAAGCAATTTGAGTAAGATCAATACTATATTGAAATTATACGAATATTAGCAAATAAAAACTAAAACACTACACTTTTACAAAGCCAAAGAAGCATTTCAAGTATGTGTTGAAAAGAGCATTGTTATCGGATTTCTAAGTATGTGTTGAAAAGAGCATTGTTATCGGATTTCTAAGTATGTGTTGAAAAGAGCATTGTTATCGGATTTCCAACGGTTATGAAAATCAATTGATGTTATTATTAATTATCATTAAATTTAATGGATGGGCTGGCTGTTGGCTTGTTGGCAAGTAGTATCAACAGATGCAGGGTTCAAATCCAGTTCCCTCTCCGACTCTGACACGCTGTCGAGCAGGAAACAGTGATGTTAAACTTGGCGTTTGGATTTAATATTAAAATTACCAGGTATAAGAAACAATATGGGCTGAGCCTTTTTTAAATCCCCAAAGAACAGTATACATGTAGAACTTGACCCACCGGTAACGAACGACGTTTGATATGACATTGTGAATACCCTTATGAGCTAAGGCCAACACAAATCACATTACAGAGCACACTACTGATCTAGCTATAATGAACCATTAGGAAAATTTAAACATCTTTTAAAACTTTTGAGAACTTCATTTAGAATGTTCAAGAAATGATGAGGATATCTTGAACGTATTCTGTTTATTCTTGATACATGTTTTTACACAGATATAAGCATTCTTAGCGTTAGATATAGCATATTTATTTACGAGTTTCAAAAACTATATGTATAATATCAAATTGTAGCACTTTAATTACCTTTTCTTAAATATAGCCAGAATGTGGATACATCCTTCTTTTACTTATTTGAAGACGTTTACTGGGAAACTTTAAACTGCTAATACGTTTTTTCAATTTTCTTTAGGGATTACATTTTCAGGATTACAAATAGAGAGCTCACAAAATTGTAAATTACATTTAAGCAATTAATGAAAAAATAGTAATTAAATAATTAAATAATAATAATTATAATAAATAGTAATTTTAGCTCACTACATTTAGTTTTACATTATAAGCGAAGTTTTGTATTTAAATGCTAAAACACAATAGTAACAGTTATAGATAATGGCAGGCAAAAAGTCAGCAACAAGTTGAGGATTTTAAGTGTATTAATTTTAAAATAAGCAAAACGAAACTTGGAAGTAATTCATATAGGCCTGCTGAGTCAAATTTGAAATTAAAGTACCTCTCTTCTTTTTATTATTAGGCTCTATTCAATCAATATTAGTTTCTCGATCTTATGGATCCCTAAGCTGGATCCATAAGATCCAGCTTCTGGATCTTATGGATTAATAAGATGGATTCATAAGCTGCTGGATTCATAAGCTGTTAAAGCTAGTGAAAACTCCAGTTTCCTCACTCGAAAGCGATGTCAGTGACGGGCCATCCCAGGATTTGAACCCCACACCAACTGATCCGCGGTCGAATATCATCGTCACTGGCTCCAGCCAATAGTGACGATGTCGGCGACGCATGTTATAAGCTGGATTCATAAATTGGATTCACAAGCTGGATTCACAAGCTGGATTCATGAGCTGGATTTATAAGCAATATTCATATGCTGGATTAATAAGCTGCAGGATGCACAAGCTGGATATGTGGATTCAGTTCACAGACTGGTCTTATTAAACCATGCCGGTAAACTCTACTTTCTCTTTTACTTGTCTAGCCTATTTAGAACATTAAATCAGTTTAACATTGCATATTTATAAGTAAGATATTATCGCCTTCGTTCTATTGCAGTTTGCCCATCATCAGAGTGGGTCCGCGGCTCTGATGCTGACGTATGCTATAAGTTGATAGTGAAACCTGCCTCGTGGGATGCTGCCATGGCCAACTGCCGCAGGGAAGCGTCTGGAGCGAAACTAGTGTCCCTTCAGAGCAGAAAACTACAGATGGGATTAGAGAGATATCTAAAAGAAAGGGTGGTACCCACTGCCCTGGGTAAGTTAAACAAATATTTTAGAAATATTTTAACCAGTAATATCAAATAATTGGAAATAGAATAATACTAATGATAAAGGTTTAACATACGATTTCTCAGTATCAGGGACATCCCCGTAACAAACGCTAGTACAAATCGATTCACCTCCAGTGTTTGAAAAATTTGTCTGAAGAGAATAAAGGTCATCAAAAGCAGTGTCGGTTCTGTGGTCAAAGAGGAAGCAGTCGTGTACATAATTAAATATGAGTGAAAGATCGACAGTTTGAACAGTTTCAATTGTAGTTTTTAATCTACAACTGAAAGTTAAAACACAATAACAAAAAAGGGAAAATCCGGATGCTGGTAGTTCCATAACGAGGAAGCTGCAAAAACGCATATCACAATTATGATGAGAATATTTAGACATTCAAAAGATGTCATCAGAATAATGCAGTTTTTGTAAAGGTTGTTAAGGTAATAAGAGATAAAAGAAAGAAAGGATGTTTACCAAAGATGGTGTATAGCTAGGAAAACAATATGAGAGACTGAGTGCAATGAACCTTATTGAGGTCTTGCAATTTCCAGTCATCATTTTCATCATCATCATCTTCCCTTGAATTCTAATTTAACCAGGGTGGGCATTAGAAAATGCTGTAGCAATTTCAGTCTCCTAGGCTCCCACCAACCGAATGCCCTTTCTGACATTGGTTTGGGTCTTAGTGCTTTGTCACCTCTACGGCATGTGCAATCCACAGTTGGTCTATTCTTCAGTGACCCGGACACAACGCGGGATATGAATGTATATATATATATATATATATATATGTGTGTGTGTGTGTGTGTGTGTGTGTATATGTGTATGTGACTGATTGTTGTATGATTGTTTATTTTGGCCCTATGTAGATACAGCGGCATGTATATGAGACCACAATTTGAGATTATTAACTTCAGGAAGAAGAAGACTGAATGGAAATGATCCGAAAAGTTGTGTCGATTACCTCTCTCCATTAGAGTGGAAGTCTTCTTTCTTTATGAGCCCCTTGACCTACAAAAACTGGCTTCCAAATAAGTCATCATGTAGTTCAAGCAATCAGTGCGTGATCATTCATCATGCCAGGGGCACCTCGCAGTACCAGTGGGATGAAGGGTCTTGTGACCTGCCACTATGCTATGTTTGCCAGCTCGGCACCCAACATTACAAAGGCGGTAGTCAGACTTAACTCTGGTGAAGGGAGAGGGTTTGGTTGAACTTTATGGATGCTGTTAATTGAAATTGTCATTATTAAACTTATGATGTCTGTCAATTCTAATGTAATTTAATTACTCTCCCTCTCTCTGTCTCTCTGTCTCTCTGTCTCTCTGTCTCTGTCGCTCTGTCTCTGTCTCTGTCTCTGTCTCTGTCTCTCTCTCTCTCTCTCTCTCTCTCTCTCTCTCTCTCTCTCTGTAGGGTACAGCCAATTGGCAGGTCCAAGCTGAATATTCATATTCAGAGCCTGCATTCATGCTCCATACTGAGCAATCGACAGATGAAAAGGTTAATCCCATCTTTAAAAGGCTATTTATTATGTTGCCTATAGCTTGGAAAAACACGACTTGATATAAAGCTTACATACTTATGCTTTTTGCACAATAGGTTTAACTGGCGGCAATGGAGAAGTGATAGATGCCGACAGAGTGGTCATTAAATGATGATAATAATAATAATAATAATAATAATAATAATATAATAAAGGTTTAACGTCCGTTACCTCATCCAGGGCTGATGTCAAGGACGTCCCCAATAGAACACATCACTACAGATCAATTCACCCAGACCAATCTGCAAAATAAATGTGCTGCGGAGAAGTAAGGTCCTAAACGAAAGCCAGTCCGGTCAACAAAAAATGGTCAGGGTTGATTGATTATGTCTATGGTGGGAAAAGGTAAGTTTTAAGCTTGCTAGAGAATGTTGAAAGAGAAAAACAAGAGCGAAGATTAGCAGGTAAAGAGTTCCAGATTGTGGGTGCTGCGTAAGAAAAATGTACGTCTGCCCCAAGACGTATATAAATTAAACACGCCTTATAGTGAAATGATCATCTATTACGATATCTATCACTTGTAACATCACATGTTTAACCATTAGGTAATTTAATCAATTATCCACGACACCGGTTCTGTGAATATTCTAGATTTTTTCTTCTTGATCAGCTCTTTCGGGAATTTATCCCAGGATCTCAGAAAAGTCATTTAAGATTTCATGACGCTAGCATACACACTTAAGCACTGAGCTATTTATCCATTTAAAATCATTCCAATACAACGTACTGGAAGGATTTAACCTTTTTTATATTTTGTTAGATAACCAAATAGATCCCAGTACTAAGTTGACTACAGAATATATAGCTGAGCATATTCTACTAAAAGATAAGTACATAGCTATTTTCCGAAGGCGTAGTTTTTGATGAGGTAAACCTGTTGGTAAGTAGATTGCTCATTCTAAACGTGAATACAGACGGTGAGTAGGTATGTGTACTTTTAACTCATGAGATGTTTACATGTATTATGCAGATAGGCTACGTCAGGTAGCTTATCAAATATATGCAAAAATCCTATTACTGTTGATTTTATTTGTTATATCCGATGTACGATGTATGTATGTATGTATGTTGCCACTACGTAATTAACGACTCTTAAGTGCCCATATCTCTTTCCTTCAAAAGACTTGGATATACGATTCTTCTGATAGACTTCTAATCCTACGTGAAATGCTTGTCATAACATACATGCATAACACCTGTTGAAAGAGTTATTTCACAGAAATAATTCTCTGTGAAATACCTGTCACTTTTAACTTCACCTTCAGTAACTTTAACGTCAGTAACAGTAACTTTTGGCTGGAGCCAGTGGCGAAGTCGGTCGCTTATCAGTATTGTCGGGGTTCATATCCTGGGCTCTCCCGTCACTGACATCGCTTTCGAGTGAGGAAACTGACGTTAACTTTAGCTTTACCAGCTTTAACTTCTACCCTCCACTCAACTCTGTGTCTCCTCATTTCTTTTTATGAAAATATACCTCCAAGAGATTACCCACCTGTCATAAACTGTACAAGGGTAGATGAGCGGTGAAGTAAATTTCTGTTTGCATTATGAGAATTGTCATTTGTAAATATAAAATATTTGATAGGAAACCCTAAATTGAACTATTTTTTAAGTAGTACTGCTATGTGGAAGCTTATATATCAATGTACATGTGTATCCATGATTTCCGATGAAAACTGAACCAAACAGCAGTGATTTAATATTTGATTTGTTGCAGCTACATATTATAATGGTTTCCGATGCATAAAAATAGTTGCAAATTTAAATTTATTCATTTGCATTTTATGTAGTAGACAGTGCATGTAATGCTAATATACACCTGTAGCCTACATGCATAACTTATCTGCTTCATTCATTTACAAGTAACAGTGAATGAAATTGTTTAATGAGGATATATTGGCCTTATTTCTAACCGCAATAATTCCACATGATATGAAATAGGCCTTGCATCTATTTTCTCATAGTATCTTACATTTAATTTATATAATCGATATCATTATGTCCACTTAAATTACTAGCATTGAGTATGTAGTCTTCTAAGTCGTAAGAAAGTTTCCAAATATATTTATTGGATTTATTACAGGCAGGCCTATATAATCACCATAATATACAAATATTATACATGCACATCTAAAAGTGAATACTGTAAATAGAATGTACTACCAATGGACATAGAAGCTTCGAACCCATAGAGTTGCAGTATGCCCTGTGATAAAAAAAATTCATCCGATCCATCTTGAAGTATGTTTTCCAGTAGAATCTAAAAAGTTACACTTTAGCCAGGCCGTTAACTGCAGTAGTTCTGAAATGCTTCAAACCAGTCACAATAGCCGTTACACAAAACAGGAGACACAGAATTGAGTGGGGGTTAAGGCCCCGTATCTCATAAATTCTAACACAGTGTATGCTATGAGCTCTTTAGTAAAGTTCAACCAGGTGAACATGTGGAGCACAGCACTCTTAGGAGAGCAGTATTTGCATTCGCACTTAATTTTTTATTATTTAATACTAGTGCAATATTAACAGTTACAATCACGGCCTACCACTTTCTGTTGAAATAAACTGCTGTTAGAGTAGCAAAATCATATTGGGAATGAAATTCATCAGTTAAGTTGAATATTTATGTGCGTACACTAAATTATTACTCAATTGCCTAGATTTAAACTCTCCTTTCTAATTACAGATTAAAGTTTAGATGGTGCTTTCTGGGTAATACTAATATGCTAGTTAAGTGTTTTGATGTTCTGAGCTCACTGTAATTTTAAAAGCCTAATTCTATAAGTAATTGTCTTAGAGATCAATTTATGCATAGCCTATTTGCTTTCCTGGTTCTTATTGAATTTTTGTAAATAAATAAAATAAAAGATTATCCGCGGCAGAAGAGAGGTTAGTGATTTTAGTTCAAGATTTCAGATTGTGCTCATTTGCAAATTATATTGCACTGAAGATATGCTAGTAATTATAGGATTCTCTCTCTCTCTCTCTCTCTCTCTCTCTCTCTCTTACTGTAATACCTACAGGCATGTCTATGTCGTATAAAGCCTCGACTTTCTTTTTTTTATCCGTCTAGTCTAGATAATGAAATTATTAAGACCAATAATTTTACTACAAATTAGTTCGAATACCAGAACCCTTTGAATTGCTCTCAATTCGTTTACTCTTGAGATTTTTAAAATCTCCTAAATCTCCTTTCAACTTGGCACGTTTTACGTCCGTGTTGTCACGCTTCTATCTTGGATCTCTCTCTCTCTCTACTTCCTGTTTAGGCATGCCCTTTTTGGTCACTTGCCCTAGCTTAGCTACCGCCTAGGATCTCACTTTAATAAAACTCAATACTTTAAATTTAACTTTACTTATCCAGCCGTATTACTAATTACTTTACTGGAAATGCAATTACAAATACAAATACATACTAAATACATACTAATATATATCGAATCGACCTTGACAATCATCATCATCTTCTTCTTCTTGTTCATCATCTTCTTCTTTCTTCTTATTCTCTCATTGAATCCCATTTTAGCTAAGGTCAGGATACAATTAGACTTACTCCTCTCCGCTCTGTCCATACATGCCATATCATCAGTCAATCCCTATACGGTACTTATTTTAGCTTTATTTTCATAATTAATGGCTAACGACAAACAGTTGTGGTTAATATTGTTTGTTCACATTTTAATAGAAGCAGACAAGATGCTCTCTAGCCTGAGCTGTAGTCTTATTCTCCCATCAGCTCTGGTGCTGCTCTCAAGCCTCTCAGCTCATGCTAACAACTCCACTGAGTTGAACGGGAACATTAATCTCAGTATGATCTTACTCTTTCTGTGTAAACTTTACAATTGACAGATAAGCATGACTCCCGTCATTGATATTTATTTTAAAATTCTGTATCGCATACTCTAATTCAATTGAAGAAATGATTTGTGATAGTTGAAGAGCAAAGAAGATTTTTGCAAACACGTCAATAGATTTTCAGAAAGCTTCGCGATTTATTAAATAATTATGAATAATTAAGTAATATTATCGTGAATGAATAGGAAATTGATCGGCCGACTGGTTGAGTGATTGATTTGTTGATTTATTGATTAATTGTATCATTCTTTCACCTTTTTTCAAAATAAACAATATTTCGCACGTTTTCAGTATTGCCAAGAATGAAATCTGGTCTCATTTCTAGAATCCTCCCCAGAGCAGTACGCTTAAGACGAGGCTTTAAGATTAATTTACTTTTAGATATATACATACATACTTATATATATACATACATAACATACATACATACATATATATATATATATATATATATATATATATTTCAAACCGATACACTTTACAAAAGAACACAACAATAAACAATAAACTGCGACAATGAACTATGGTTTGTGGATTCTTGAGGAGCCTTAAGGCAATCGAGCAGTATATTTGATGACGTTATATGACTGTACAATAGTACATGTATGTTATAATTATTTGCCTTACAAAGAGCTAATTTTTTAGCTTTATCAGTGGCAACGTAGCAGGCTAATCAAATGCTCGCTAAAACAGTACTTCGCTACATCACTTAACCACGAAACCATTTAAAAATTAAACCGCAAAGTAATTGAAATTCATCAGTTCCTTGCGTTCTGAAGAGAACGTAGGGCGGCAACACTCCTTCATTCTTTTCTGTCTTCAGCAACCCTCACAGCATTTTCCCATGAAATGTTCAATTGAAGATTTCATTTATATTAATATAAATGAAATGTTTATTTCATTTATAGTAATATAAATGAAATGCTGAATATTAATAGAAATGTAATTTAAAGTGCAATTGAAATTACAATTCATTTAAATTATTAAATATTAATCTTTCTCAGAGCAGTGCGCTTAAGACGAGGCTTTAGGATTAACATATGTTTAGACATATTTATTTATTTATTTATTTCAAACCGCCGAACTTTTCAAAAGAAGACAAGAGAAAACAATAAACTGCGACAATGAACTATGGTTTGTTACTTCTTGAGGAGCCCAAGGGCAATCGAGCAATTTGTTCACATTATCTTATATTAATAAAAATGAATATTAATAAAAATGTAATTTCAAATGCAATAGAAATTACATTTATATTAATATTCAGCAATTAATTCAACAAATCATTCTAATTTGTCTACCCACAGAGTGTCCAACAGGCTGGTACTATGACTCCGATGTTAACACCTGCTATAGACTAATGGCAGAGCCAGCAGTTTGGTCTGCCGCAATGACCAACTGTCGTCGACAGGTGGCGGGGGCGAGACTGGTGTCCATTCAGAGCAGCGCACACCAGGTGGCGCTGGAGAAATATCTACAGATGAGCAAGAAACTTCATTTAAGCGGTAAGTTTGACTATATGTTAAGATATATATATATATATATAAATATACAGTATATATATATATATATATATATATATATCTTAGTGCATTACTTAATGGCAGATCCATGGTATATAACGCCTCCACTCTTCTCGGTCTTCCGCTTTCCTCTTTATTTCCGCAATATGTGTGGGTCTTTAAATCATCTAAGATACCTAATCTCGGCCTACACCTGCCTCTTTTAATCTAGATAATGAAATTATTAAGACCAATAGTCTTAAAATAAAGATATGTGACTATGAACTTAATAGATAGGTGCTATTCAGTGGCGGTTCCAGGGGGGACCCAGGGGACCCGCCCCCCCCCCTTAGGCCCGGCGATAAAAATTGTAAACTACATTTTTCATTGTTTCTATGACAATTTATATGTGTCAATATGTTTGTAAGGGCAATGGTTAGGGGGGGGTTACGAGAGGGAACTCAGTTCCACTAGATCAATTTTTTTTCAAATATGGGATTAGGGGCCAATATTTGGTATCCTAGGAGCCCTGCATAATGGAATAGGGCCCGAAAAATGTTGATTGTTTCACTAGCTCTCAGTGTTCACTTTAACCACTGTATAAGAGAAAAAAGGGTGTAAGTAAAAAATGTGAACAATGTCCCTGAGCAGTGACGCAAAACAGCCTTGGCTGAGAGGGCTTAAGCCCTCCCTCACCTTCTGCCAAAATTAGGTCACTTTTGCAATTCATCCAGATCCTCGGAGTTTCTTCATTCTTCAGAGGTGAAAAATTAACCTACTTTTTTCCACAACAAATGTAGAAGTTTAGGCATTTTAGGTTTTCCTTTCACTTTAGTACGGGTATGAGTAGGTAGGGGGGGGGGGGGTAAGATACGGGGATACACTCACTCTATGAGCCGAGCAAAAAATGTGAGCACTCTCAAAAAACATTTTCGCCCCCCCCCCCTTAAAAAATTCCTGGATCCGCCCATGCTCATATTATTCATATGACTTTCTAAATCTTTAAAGTTGTTAGAGGAATTCTAAACGATATTAACTTCTTCATGGTTGAGCAATGAGTAATTCATGTTTTAACTTAACTTAACTAAAATTAACTTACGTATAATGATTCAGGAAGTTGAGGGACTTATTTATTTATTTCTTCATCAAACATTAAAACGCAGGTAAATCAATTAGAAAAGCAAAATATGGAAACGTTGTGTGAACGGAAGATACAGGCCATAGAAGCGCTTACATATTCCGGATTTAATTCATTAAAAGTAGAAAATTAATATAAAATGCTTAATTAATAGAATTGTAGTATCCTACGTACAAGAGGATACTTTAATTCTATTAATTAAGCTTTTTATATTAATGACTTGTAACACCAGTTTCGTATGTTCAATTCAGAGACAATTCTAACAAATGTTTTGTTGTGAATGACTTACAGATATATCACCGAAGTGTATGTCGCCGTTATCTTCAGGTCAGAACTACAGACTATTCACGTCCGGGCAGAGAGATGATCCTACAAGATGCTTAGACCCAAATGCATCGTTCTCTTGGAAAGCCACCGAAGTTCACAAAAAACTGACATACACGAACTGGCAACCGAAGAAACCAGAGTGTTACAGGGCCGCTCTAATGCCTTGTGTAACCATTTACCACGAACTGAGCAGCACAAAGTACGAGTGGGATGATTGGACCTGCGAATCTGGGCCACTCTGCTATGTCTGCGAATATCAGCCAGAAAGGAACTCAAGTTCAGATTTGGTAAAGCCCTTGGTTCCTATTCCCAATGGGCCAAAGTCACCGATGTCTTATTCACAGGCGTCATGTTCACAGGTGTTAAATCCAGGTGTGCCAAATTCACAAGCGCCAACTCTACAGGTGACAACTCTAAAGATAACAAAACAAACAACAACAACTCCCAAAATTACAACTCCAAAAGTAGCAACTCCAAAAGTTACAACTCCAAAAGTTACAACTTCAAAAGTTACAACTCCAAAAGTGGCAACTCCACCAGTTTTACCTCCTAAAGTGATAACTCCAAAGATAACTCCACAAGTGACAACTTTAAAGATAACAACACCAACAACAACAACTACCACAATTACAACTCCAAAAGTGGCAACTCCTCGAGTGATACCTCCTAAGGTGGTAACTCCAAAGATAACTCCACAGGTGACAAATTTAAAGATAACAACACAAACAACAAAAACTCCAAAAGTTACAACTCCACAAGTAGCAACTCCAAAAGTTACAGCTCCAAAAGTAGCAACTCCACTAGTTACAACTCCACAAGTAACAACTCCACAAGTAACAACTCCACAAGTAACAACTCCACAAGTAACAACTCCACAAGTAACAACTCCACAAGTAGCAACTCCAAAAGTTACAGCTCCAAAAGTAGCAACTCCACAAGTTACAACTCCAAAAGTTACAACTCCAAAAGTGGCAACTCCACCAGTTTTACCTCCTAAAGAGATAACTCCAAAGATAACTCCACAGGTAACAACTCTAAAGATAACAAAACAAACAACAACAACTCACAAAGTTACAACTCCAAAAGTGGCAACTTCACGAGTGATACCTCCTAAGGTGATAACACCAAAGATAACTCCACTGGTAACAACTTTAAAGGTGTCAACTGCACGGGTGAACACTGTAAAAGTGACAAATCCACAAGTCACACCTTCAAAAAAGACAACTCTGAAAGCGATAACTTTGAAGGTGTCACCTACAAAGGATTCATTTACGCATACGTCAACGCAACTGGTTGCTACTACAAATGTGTTAAAACCAAGTCCGAATTTATTCAATGAACAGGTTTTATCCGTAAATGGCAATAGTATTATATCAAAACCACAAGTCACTGTTCCGCACTCGCCACGTTCAGAGGAATCAGCTTCAAAGGTGAAAACTCCACAAGTAACAACTCAACAAGTAACAACTCAACACGTAACAACTCAACAAGTAACAACTCCACAAGTAACAACTCCACAAGTAACAACTCCACTAGTAACAACTCCACAAGTAACAACTCCACAAGTAACAACTCCACAAGTAACAACTCCAGAGGTGACGAGACATAGCCCAAATGTGCCAAGCGAACAGGTGACGAGTCCTAGACCAAGTTCCAGTCTGAATGCAAGTCCGAGTCCAACTCAGAATCCACAGAGGATTATCTCGATCCCAAGTCCGGGATCTAAGGTATGGAGTCTTACGCCAGGTCCAAGATCGCAGCTAACAAGCGTCATCCCAAATTCTAGACAAAAGGTATCGAGCCCAAGTCCAACTCCTCGGGTGACAAGGCTAAGTACATTAATTTCAAATAGGCTTAATAGTATCAACATAGGCCTAAACGTATTACCTAAAGCCCTAAAGCAATCCTTTGATAAACTAACGTAAAGATATTTATTCATAGTATCTACTATGAACCCAAAATCGCTGCTGTGGCAATGAAATAGGCTTCATGTGACTGCATTGGAAGCGCTACTTTTCAAAATCAAATATATTGATATTTTAAAAGTCATCAGCTCAAGAGCAAGAGGCTCATTTGTTGAAATCAATTCGCAACTTAATCGGGAGAGCTTTATTGTTAGGTTATCAAACTATTTGTAAGTCGCCTACATTAGATTTAGCATATTGCAAAACAAAGCCACTGAAAAGTTTTTAAGTTATTGAATTAAGCAACACTGTTAGCAAAAAACCTAGAGTAGGCCTACTATTTCAGATTTACAAATCTACACAAGCCTTCGAATTTACACAGACAGTTTGCATATGAACTATGCCTATATAATAAGGAACTTCGATTTCAAGACGTTCAAAACGCAATGCTAGATGGCCCGCTTAAGCATGGAGTCTAGGCCTATATTACCAGGAAGTATAGTGTACGAGGCGATCCGGATGGGATTCGCTAATTTAAAAGTAATAGCACACAACTTACAAAAATAACTATTTTAGGTTTTCTTTTACTTAAAAGAAGAACATTAGATTTGGACTTCTTACCTTCAGACTTTCAGAGATGTATGTATATATATATATATATATATATATATATATAAATTATATATGTATATAATATATATATATATATATATGTATGTATATATAAATATATATATATAAGTATATATTAATATATATAAGTATATATAAATTCAATAATTTAGGGAATATTGCAAAAGCTAAAGCTAAGGTTAACGTCAGTTTCCTCACTCGAAAGCGATGTCAGTGACGGGCGAGCCAAGAATTTGAACCCCGCACATACTGATCCGCGTTCGAGTATCATACCAACCTCGCCACTGGCTCCAGCCAGTCAAAGGATACCGAAATTACATTCACTAATTAGGGTATATATAGGCTACTTTGAGTTTTTTATTGTTATTGACAAGAAAAAATCCCCCCTGGATCTCTAAAATAAAAATCCCCCAAATTACGCGTTCTGCGTCGTCGATAAGCCCTGTAAACGTCTCTGCCGTGAATGACAAGCGTAGGTTCAGAAAAAATCTGCTCGATTATTAAAATTCTCTAAAGCTTTGCTTAGCCTCTCTACGACTCACAAGGCATACTGCCAGAGTGTGTTGTGCCCGGGTTGCTGATGAATAGACCAACCGTAGACTGCACAAATTGTAAAAGGCGTCAAAATACTAAGATCCAAACTAACGTTTCCAATCCAACTCCAGAAAGAGCATTCAGCTGATGAGAGGCTAGGCTCCAGAAATTGCTAAAAATTGTCTAGAACGAATGGAAAGTTTCATCACCCACTGAGAAGAGTTGATAAGGTCTATTCGTGTGGTCGTATATCGACCTGGGATATGAATAATTTGGGATTCAAGCCTTCATGGGAACAAGATGATGATAAATGGCTAACGTCAGAGACTGACAGAGACTGTCCTACAATACAGTGTCGATGTAGGTTGACTGGTGCTTTATTATCAAGTGTAGAGTTAACTCTCTCAGTGCACTGCCTACTGGCAGGTTCATGGTATATAGGCCGAACACTTCCATTCACCTCTATCTTAAGTTTTCCTTTTCATGTCCACATACGAGTAGATCTTTAAATCATCTAACATTCCTTTTGATATTCTATTATTCTTGGGGGATTCTGCTTACAACGAACGAGGCACACTATGTCTCTCTCAGCTTCGACTAACATTTACTGTTCAGGGGCGTCATTCCCGGAGAAAACTTTCCTGTTTACCGAAACACCAGTTAACACCATGCACTAAGAAAATAAATTAAAGGTTTGCTCACTTCTACTCGAACTCATCCACTCGAGTACTCTTCTACTCGAGTACTCTTCTACTCGAGTACTCTTCCACTCGAGTACTCTTCCACTCGAGTACTCTTCTACTCGAGTACTCTTCCACTCGAGTACTCTTCCACTCGAGTACTCTTCTACTCGAGTACTCTTCTACTCGAGTACTCTTCTACTCGAGTACTCTTCTACTCGAATTCAATTACTCAACGGTTTTATTCACCTTACGTATAATCGGACATGTGATATACAAATGTATTGTACAGTATGACAAAAATGATAGAATCATCTTTATAACGAGTATTCGGCCCTCATTTATATTTTTTCTCTGAAGTTCTATCCAATTGTTGGTTGTTCCATTAACCACCCAACGGTGTTATCTACTTTCACGCGGACTAATTTAGATGACTTAATCAACCAAAAAATTATAGTACCAAGGATTTGCCTCAAAGTTATATGCATATCTCCCTAAAACTACCAACTCTAGAGTTAGCCTTCAAATGATTTTAAAATCTAAATGTTTATTAGTGTGATTTTTGCGTAATATTTTACTTTATTACATTTCTATTATGAGGAAAATGTGAAATCGGAGCTGGAAATTACATGTATATAATACTCTGCTCATATGCATTCAGTGGCGACAATATACTATAACCTTTATTCAGCATCAGAATCATCTTCTTTTATATCCTAGTTTAACTAGGGTAGGGATACGAATAGACTCTCTCCAATCCTTTCTGTCCCAAAATATATCATCAGTCAATTCCCAATCTTTCAAGTTCTTCTTATTCACTGCAACCCTCGTCAGTTGTGGTCTACCTCTCTCTTGCTTAACATCCAGCTCTTCCCTCCAAACTCTCTCTACAACATCCTCATCTGCCTTTCTCACAATATGCCCATACCACCTCAATCTCGACTGAGCCAACCTATAACCGATCCCCTCAACACTCAAACTCATCCTCATATATTCATTTTCCATCCTGTCTTCCTAGTTTTTCCGCACACTAGACGTAACACTCTCATTTCTGCCACATGCAAACTCTGTAAATGTTCCCTTTTTAGAGCTCAACAATCTGAACCATACATTATTACAGGCCATACCACAGAACTGTAAAATTTGTCCTTCAATCTTATTGATATTTTCTTTTGAAGTTTATTCATTCGTTTAAATTTCTGTTGCAATTTCTGGAGCCTAGGCGCTCACAAATTGTTTTTATTGGGCCTCTTACTATACGTGCATATTTACACAGTTGATTTATTCTTCACACAACCCAAACACTACACGGGGAAATTAGCTTTTATTATAGCCTTTATTCAGCATTATCATTTATTATCCCGTTTGGCATAGCGAAACCTTTGATAATGCAATAGATCATGAAGAAATTAATGACTCTAAATCTCTGTTAGGATTATAGAAATCTATAGGGTCTTAATGAAGTGCTTAATTATCAGCAACTAAAATGTTTTACTTAAATTACACACGCACAGTATTCTCTCCGTGCCTCTTCCCTGGCAGTAGTATTACATGAAATAGAGTTAAGTTCCTTTCTACGTTCTGTACAGGCGTAGACAGGCGTGCAAATGTTCTGTGGTCTTAATACTGGTTGAACTTTGTGTCGGATATCAGGTGTAAAATACATCTCTCTCTCTCTTCCTCTCTGTCTCTCTCTCTCTCTCTCTTCCTCTCTCTCTCTCATTTTCTCTCTCTCACACTTTCTCTCTCTCTCTCTCTTTCTTTCTCTCTCTCTCTCTCTATTTCTCTCTCTATCTCTCTCTCTCTCTCTCTCTCTCTCTCTTCTCTCTCTCTCTCGCTCTCTCTTCTCTACTATCTATCTATCATCTATCTATCATATCATCTATCGTCTATCTACTCTATCTATCTATCTATCTATCTATCTATCTATCTATCTATCTATCTATCTATCTATCTATCTATCTATCTATCTATCTATCTATCTATCTATCTATCTATCTATCTATCTATCTATCTATCTATTATCTATCTATCTATCTATCTATCTATCTATCTATCTATCTATCTATCTATCTATCTATCTATCTATCTATCTATCTATCTATCTATCTATCTATCTATCTATCTATCTATCTATCTATCTATCTATCTATCTATCTATTATCTATCTATCTATCTATCTATCTATCTATCTATCTATCTATCTATCTATCTATCTATCTATCTATCTATCTAGCTATCTATCTATCTATCTATCTATCTATCTATCTATCTATCTATCTATCTATCTATCTATCTATCTATCTATCTATCTATCTATCTCTACTCAAAACAAGACGAGAGGACCAGCGGCTTATATTACGAGCATGTGAGCATGTGTATATATATATACATGTATATATATATATATATATATATATATATATATATATATATATATATATAATGTACAAGTGTAATATACCAAGTATCTAATATACAACGCGCGTATATAAACTATACATAGACTATTTTCTACGTTATAAGATTTATAAGAGTTTTCCCTCCATCTCGGCAAGAGAGAGAGAGAGAGAGAGAGAGAAATAGAGAGATAGAGAGAGAGAGAGAGAGTGAGAGTGAGTTAGAGAGAGAGAGCGAGAGCGAGAGAGAGAGAGAGAGCTATTGAGAGAGAGAGAGAGAAAGAAATAAAGAGAAAGAGAGAGAAGAGTGTGAGAGAGGAAGAGAGGAGAAAGGATAATACCAAGGTGGCTGGGTAGCACAGTTGTTTGTAAACTATATACACACACATAGAGGTTCTTAACCTTTACAACAGTAGGAATAGTATATAAGTGCTACCATCGTCAATGGCAGCGAGCCGTATGGACCATGTAGTCATTGCAGTAACATCGTTTTTAAGACTGCTGAAATATTTTTTAAATAAAACAATGCAATAATATGGCAGGTTGGACAAATTGATTTTAATTTTATTTATTCGTTTAACTAAGGCATGGCAGCCCATACAACACACACACACACACACACACACACACACACTTGTGTGTGATAGCTCGTGCAGAGTGCAAATGGCTTTAGGATTCATTCATAGTGCAAATAGTTTTTTAAAGAGCATATGATTTAAAGCTGTCAAAATTAGTTACATTTACCCACTAACTAGAATTAAATATTCGCTCGCAGTATGTATCGATATGTAATGCAATATTTTTTAAGATTTTCAATCAATAAAGCAATCAATAAGAATTTAACGTCCGATTCCTAGCCACAGGGCAATGTCAGGGACGTCTCCACTTTCAATACATAGATGATAGACTAGCCAGGTCAAATGTGTCTTTGAGATTAACTAGAATAACTATCTATTTTCAGCCTGCCCAATATGCTATTCCGTTTGAAGTAGACTTTAAAAAATCGGGTTTGAAACCTTAATATGGTTTTAAGTCATCTGTTGACATATGACATGCCTCATTACCCTTCAATCAATAAGCTAATCATAATATCTCATCTCCTATCTCCGAATCTAACTCTAACCCTTATCTATCACATGAGCACAAATATCCATAGACATAGTAAGAACACTGCACATGGCCGTCTCTCAGTTGTAGCCAGCACGATAGGTTAAAACGTGCAAGATTTAAGCCTAATTTAACACTAGTTTTCTAATTCGTAAGCACATCAGTTACGGTGCTAGAATTATTTTTGAGCTCTTTCTCTTACTTTTGAATTCTTTCTCTTACTATTCGCAGTCGAGGGCCTAATATAATGTTCTGCTAATTAGCTTACGGTATTAACTGAACATTGTGATTAACTGATTAACTGAACATTGTGCCGTTAACTAAAGCTAAAAACGATGAAAACTCGTTGAGTTTCCCGCCTGGAAGTAAGTAACTGAAGGAGAACGCAAGCCATGGGTTGACAGACTCACCGCTCTATTGCTACGCACCAGGATGCCGCTTGATTGACGGTTGGTGAAGATGCTATTCAATGCAGGCTGCTGCGTCTAGCTCTACTTTCATATACAGTGTAACAGTGCTCAGCTAACAGCGGCTGATAATACTGTAAACTTTAAAGTATATTAAAGTATTGCAGGAAATCCTTAACGTCGTTAGCGAGCAACTTTTAGAATTTTAGAAAGTTCTCGAATATTAGTTGGTAATACAGTTCGTCATAAAAATTAAGAAGAAATTCTACAATTTTAGAAATTGTAGTTGAATTCGTATTTTGTCCGGGTTGCTGAAGAATAGATCAACCATGGACTACATGTTTCGCAAAAAGCGATAAAGCACTAAGATCCAAATCATCGTCGGCAATGGCATTCGCTTGGTGATCTGTTGATACTTCTAAAGAGCGAGCGAGAGAGAGAGAGAGAAAGAGAGAGAGAGAGAGAGAGAGAAGAGAGCGAGAGAGAGATTTTGTATACAGAGATGAATAGGTTTACTGATGATACAGTTGGTAGGAAGATGGACATGATATACCATGGACCTGCTGTTGAGCAGTACACTGAGAGACTCCGTTCTATGAGCGATTGGCAGGTATTTCTCTAAGTTAGATCAGTCGGTAGAGAGTTCGCTAGTTCTGCAGGAGGTCACTAGTGAGTTTGGTTAAGACAAGCAGTCAGTCACGTTATGTTTGATTAAAAGTATGTTGTGCTATTAATTAGTGCATTATTAGTATTCAACTAGAATGCACTAGAATTTTTGTCGTGTTCAAAAATTGAGGTAAAATGGTCAATTTAATTGAACATGAATTTGAATTCTAAACTATCCTAAGGCGACGTTCTACTAATGTTGCATACGACTTTGAATAAATCAATATCCAAAAATTTCATATATATGAAAAAGTTGTTTTCAATATAGGCCTAAAGTTGCTAGTATGGGCCTAAATTGCTTAAATTGAATTGAATCGGCTTTAAGCAAAATATAAATAACGAAAACGCTCTATTTAAATTTAATATTTAGGACTGAAAAATATGACTTTGCGAAAAATTTAAATATGTAGGGAGCATATATATTATACATATAGTGGTTACATATATAGTTCAAGTGGGCCTAATCGCCAGAAAGTTCTAGGCAACAATTGAGAGAACTGTAATTAGCGTTATGACGCTATAAATTTGTAAATTTAGTGAACAAATGATATCACTGTAATTAGCGAATACCATAGGCCGCGGAAGCTCCTTGACAATGGGCAAGCAATGGCATGGTCTCCTACTCTCCTTCCCATCTCCTCGTCTTCCGCATTCCATACCCCACCTCATATCCTTCACCCTTTATATCTTCCACCCCTCCTCGTCCCCTAATAGATGAAATGCTCTATACGGAAAGATGCTGAGTGAATTTCTAACTTTATTAACTAGTAATTATACTAAATTTGGCTTTTTAACCAAACTGTCTCAACATACACCAGTAGATGCAATAGGTTATGAAAAGTGCTTTCAGATATTTTTCTTGCTGACCCAAAAGTGGTAGCGCAAGAGATAGGGCTTGCTCATAAAGATAATATTAATGTATTTTCATACCATGTGTAGTCTATCATACAATGCATTAAAACAAAATATATTATCATGTTACGATGTCTGTCATATTCGAGTAGGCCCCTACATTTTATATAATCGCGCACTAGAAGAAGCTGCTGCATTACACAGCTTTTATAGTCTTAGATAACTAAGAGGCGGATCTGGAAATCCTATTGACTTTTAATGCCGCTCTAGATTATACTTTCAAGCGTTTGGAAGTGATGCAGTGGCGTAGCCAGGATTTAGTCTTGGGGGAGGCACCTTAATCTTAGGGGAGGCAATTTGATCTTGGAGGAGGCACTTTGGGGAGGTACACACCTTATATAATGTTTTCTCTTATATGTTGGCCTTAATAAAACTTTTACATTGCATCTTGGAGGGGGCACATGCCCCTCCCTGCCTCCCCCCGCTACGCCACTGAAGTGTTGGGATATTTGATGGATCTTCTTGTTGTTGTAAAATACACCAACCTCTGTAAAATTGTAGCGTTTCTGATTGGCTGGTGTCTGTTTGACATTTGGGGTTTTTCTTGGCATGTTTTTCTTTATTTTTCTCGACTGATGTTCTATTGACCAGATAACTCTGAATGTCAAATCTCTATGTTGGACTATTTTTCTTCAGCATGTCGCCAAAACACTATCCACTCGCGGGATGAATTTGATGTAGACGTGGTGTGATGCAGTGATGTAGTCGTGGTGTGATGTAGTGATGTAGTCGTGGTGTGATGTAGTCGTGAGGTGATGTAGTGATGTAGTCGTGGTGTGATGCAGTGGTGTAGTCGTGGTGTGATGTAGTCGTGGTGTGATGTAGTGATGTAGTCATGGTGTGATGTAGTGATGTAGTCGTGGTGTGATGTAGTGATGTAGCGTGGTGTGATGTAGTGATGTAGCGTGGTGTGATGTAGTGATGTAGTCGTGGTGTGATGTAGTGACGTAGTCGTGGTGTGATGTAGTGATGTAGTCGTGGTGTGATGTAGTGATGTAGTCGTGGTGTGATGCAGTGATGTAGTCGTGGTGTGATGCAGTGGTGTAGTCGTGGTGTGATGTAGTCGTGGTGTGATGTAGTGATGTAGTCGTGGTGTGATATAGTGATGTAGTCGTGGTGTGTTGTAGTGATGTAGCGTGGTGTGATGTAGTGATGTAGCGTGGTGTGATGTAGTGATGTAGTCGTGGTGTGATGTAGTGACGTAGTCGTGGTGTGATGTAGTGATGTAGTCGTGGTGTGATGTAGTGATGTAGTCGTGGTGTGATGTAGTGACGTAGTCGTGGTGTGATGTAGTGATGTAGTCGTGGTGTGATGTCGTCGTGGTTGTGAGGTAGTGATGTGTCGTGGTGTGATTATAGTGATGTAGTAGTGGGTGTTGTTAGTGATGTAAGTGTGGGGTGAGCATGATGTAGGCGTGGTGTGAGTAGTCGTGGTGTGATGCAGTGGATGTAAGTCGTGGTGGAGGTAGTGATGTAGTCGTGGTGTGATATAGTGATGTAGTCGTGGTGTGATGTAGTGATGTAGTTGTGGTGTGATGCAGTGATGTAGTCGTGGTGTGATGTAGTGATGTAGTCGTGGTGTGATGTAGTGATGTAGTCGTGGTGTGATGTAGTGACGTAGTCGTGGTGTGATGTAGTGATGTAGTCGTGGTGTGATGCAGTGATGTAGTCGTGGTGTGATGCAGTGGTGTAGTCGTGGTGTGATGTAGTCGTGGTGTGATGTAGTGATGTAGTCGTGGTGTGATATAGTGATGTAGTCGTGGTGTGTTGTAGTGATGTAGTTGTGGTGTGATGCATTGATGTAGTCGTGGTGTGATGTAGTCGTGGTGTGATGCAGTGATGTAGTCGTGGTGTGATGTAGTGATGTAGTCGTGGTGTGATGTAGTGATGTAGTCGTGGTGTGATGCAGTGGTGTAGTCGTGGTATTATGTAGTGATGTAGTCGTGGTGTGTGTGTGTGAGGTTGATGTAGTGATGTAGTCGTGGTGTGATATAGTGATGTAGTCGTGGTGTGATGTAGTGATGTAGTTGTGGTGTGATGCAGTGATGTAGTCGTGGTGTGATGTAGTCGTGGTGTGATGCAGTGATGTAGTCGTGGTGTGATGCAGTGATGTAGTCGTGGTGTGATGTAGTCGTGAGGTGATGTAGTGATGTAGTCGTGGTGTGATATAGTGATGTAGTCGTGGTGTGATGTAGTGATGTAGTTGTGGTGTGATGCAGTGATGTAGTCGTGGTGTGATGTAGTGATGTAGTCGTGGTGTGATATAGTGATGTAGTCGTGGTGTGATGCAGTGATGTAGTCGTGGTGTGATGTAGTGATGTAGTCGTGGTATGGTAGATGGAATCTAGTGATGACTCTAATGTTTATAAAAGGTACTCTCATGTCTATAAAATACACTTGTGGAATCGCTAACGAGAGAAAGTCTTCAATTCTTTGCTTAGGGAAATTTTATTTATATTAGTATTTTTTAATTTATTATTTATTTTTATATACACACATTCTTAAAAAATACTTTTACGGAGAGCCGTACCAGTTCTGTTGGTCTGTTAATTTAGATAATGATCTTCTTTAAATCATGATTGTTCTTCAATCAATCGAGTTCATGTTTATGACATAGTTCATAACTGAATCATTTCAACATTATGGTGTGTTGTCATTCCAGACATATGGGATCCAAGATCTGCTTCATTTCTCCAGTAAGCGCTATGGACTAGGACATAGGCGATGGAGCGCGGAATGATGAATACAGATATTTGATCCGCTTGCTTTTTGTTTAACTGCCCAAAGAATTGACGTTGTTCGTCAGACAGTAGACTGCGCTGCAAATAACAGAAACCACGGCGACAGTTATGCCAACATCGGCTGTGGTAAGGGCTGATGTGTCCCCTACACCCCTCACACTTACATCATCCCAAGCAAACACGCACATGCACACTCACACATACAGATAAGCCTATGCGCACACACTTATACACGTATACCTCAGTGAAATTACCAAATGATATAGCGATGTACAATGTCGTGTTGTCTCATTATAACCTGTAACTATAACTTGTAACTATAACTTGTAATTATAACTTGTAACTATAACTTGTAAATAACTAGGCAGTCTAGTCTGTTATCAATTTGCCTGTCGTATTTGCCTGTACGTCTGTGTGTCGCCTCGATCAATTATCTTGCTGATCTCCCTTCTTCTTTTATCTTGCCCTCTCTCTCTCTCTCTCTCTCTCTCTCTCTCTCTCTCTCTCTCTCTCTCTCTCTCTCTCTCTCTGTGTGTGTGTGTGTGTTAATTGTTGACGTGGGACCTCACGTCTCTGTAATCTCTCCCCGCTTCTTGAGAATTCTAAGATTAAATAAATCGAAAGTATTTGCTGGCTGGGTTTAAACGTAATCGATGAGGGTCAATGAAGAATTAACTTTCACTAGCTGGAGATGTTAGAAAAGCTCTGCTGAAGTCAACTAGGCACTAATTTATTTAGTTATCAATCGCTTGATTGATTTTCTGAATGATATAACATAGAGAAAGGTACACAGTGGTCTATTTATATATTTAATGGTTGGTCGATTGATAAGATAATGTGATAAACTTTAGATACACATTGTGCATTAAAAAACAAATAAAGCTGCGCTAGACGATCTATGGTCTTAATATAGATTGCGTTTGAAGAATACTGTACTTCATACAATAATGCTGTGTTTTATGCAGTAATACTATGCTTCACGTAAAACTACTGTGCTTCATACAAGAATACTATGCTTCAGATTAGAATACTATGCATTGTACAGGAATAAAATGCTGCACGCACGAATATTAGGCATTATACAGGAATACTATGCTTCATACAAGAATACTATGCTTCATACTAGTTTACTATTTACTGGCTGGAGCCAGTGGCGAAGTCGGTAAGATCTCGACCGCGGATCAGTAGGTGCGGGGTTCAAATCCAGGGCTCGCCCGTCACTGACATCGCTTTCGAGTGAGGAAACTGACGTTAACCTTAGCTTTACCAGCTTTTACTATGCTTCATACTAGAATACTATGCTTCAGATGCAGCCGTTCATTGCTGCATGTGAACTCCTTACAAATATTAAGAGTTCAATTCTTGTAAAATAGGAACCACCCAGTGTTGTCTTTATGAGAGTGCCTTCTACTTCGTAGTGCTCGATGTTGTCATTTTTCAATAAATCATAATTTTATTTTTATTTTTGTGTGCATGTGTAATGATTGGTCGATTGTCTCTCTATCTATATCTCTATCTCTATCTCTCTCTCTCTCTGTCTCTCTCTCGCTCTCCCTCTCTCTCTTAGTTCACTGCCTACTGGCAGGTCCATGGTATGTAACGCCTCCACTCTTCTCTGTTTTCCGTTTACCTCTTCATTTCCACATACGAGTGGGTCTTTAAATCATCTAACACATCCTAATCTCGGCCTGCCCCTGCTTCTCTTTCCTGCCATTCTACCTTATATGACTTTCTTTAGTAAACTATCTCCCCATAGAATGTGTCCTATCCGATTCATCTTCTTATTTCTAGGTAGAAAGAGGTGAAATAGGAAGAAGTAGGTCGACTATCATGGTAGCTGATTTTGTCATTGTAGCTGGTATTGTCAGTTTTGCTGATATTGTCAAGATTACTAATAGTGTCATGGTTGTTGATGTTGTCATGGTCATGGTTTGTGATATTGTCATGGTTACTGATATTGTCATCGTTACTGACATTGTCATGGTTGCTTATGTTGTCATGGTTGCTGATATTGTCATGGTTACTGATATTGTCATGGTTACTGATATTGTCATGGTTTTCTGATATTGTCATGGTTGCTGATGCTGTCATGGTTGCTGATATTGTCATGGTTGCTGATATTGTCATGGTTGCTGATGCTGTCATGGTTGCTGATGCTGTCATGGTTGCTGATGCTGTCATGGTTGCTGATATTGTCATGGT
>CAJHZI010000424.1:290000-625000 GCA_905160935.1 Enchytraeus crypticus | reverse complement strand
TGTAGTGGAGTCTCATTGTAAAATCATTAACTTATCGACAGTTTCATCGAATCATGAGATAGACCGACCATAGCATAATTTCTTAGGCCTATGATATGTTTTTGAATAGTCTCTAAAATAATCTCGTATGGTTTATTCCATACTCTTTATTCTGAATATGTTTAATTTTTTCAGAAAGTGAAATTGTCGCAATGCTGCTTTGATTTGTTTTATACTTGCTTGTAGGTCTACACTGAATCATATGCCACGATGTGAGTTGTGAGTCAAATAGTTCAAATAAATTGCACAGATTTGTTTTAATTCAATTTGGCATATAAATTCCATCTGATGAGCATGAGTCATCATATTTACATTGTATATAGTCATAGTCACTGTGCACTGTATAGAGCTGATTAATTTAATCAACATTAATCAGCTGTATGCAAGTATATTGTCGCAACTATGCGTGACTTATGAAACATTTCCACACTTAGTCCTACGATTATGGAGATATTAGATAATTAGATTAACTGATATCGGGGTTCATTAAAATTTCTTCTGTTATGATGTCGATATTTATATATATATAATAAATAATATATATATATAATATATTTATATATAAATATATAATATATTATATATATATATATACATATATATATATATATATATATATATATATATATATATATATATATATATATATAGACTCCTGTATATCATAATCATCATCACCATCTTCCCATCAATCCTAGTTTAACTAGAGTCGTGATACGAATAGACTGTCTCAAATCCTCTCTACCCTACATCATATCATCAACCAATCCCTTATTTGAGACTTTTGCATTCGTTTAAATTTGTGTGGCCATGCCTGGAGCCTAGGACATCTACATTAAAATGACCGCTCAATTTCTGACAACGCAGAAGTCTTACATACATGTATTTAGAAAAGGTTAATAAATTTACTTTTTAAATTTTTTTTTGTATTTCGTGTATGTACACACACATATGCCGTCATTGTAATTTTTTCTACGATTACTATCCTTATTAGTATTTTTCCATTTTGCTCTTCATGTGATATTATTTTACCAGCATCTAAAACTAACAGTCTCGTTTATCGCATAGAATATATCTGTTAGAAAAGCATTGTCCTAAGAATCTTCTACTGAAAAGGGCTATACTTATTGATGTCAAGCTATAAACGTATGAAGTGTATTATTGGTCTTATATAATCCATTACCACATATTCATCTTGAAAGTACGATGTATTTGCAAGATAAGGGAAGAGAAATATAGAAAATATACAGGCCTAGATAGAGAGAGAGAGAGAGAGAGAGAGAGAGAGAGAGAGATAGAGAGGGGGAGGGATAGATAGGTTTAGATACAGCGAAGTACTCTACTGAAGGCACTGAGTATTAAGATAGGTTTAGATACAGCGAAGTACTCTACTGAAGGCACTGAGTATTAAGATAGGTTTAGATACAGCGCAGTACTCTACTGCAGGCACTGAGTATTAAGGATGAATTGTTTATAGACTGGCGCGTGGTAGAAGGCTGTGTTTAGCTGCGAGCAGCATCTCGTGTTGAGTAATTCAATCGGTCATCTTCGATATACAGCGTTCTTAGTGGTAGACTGTGAGAATGTGCGCTTTAAACTGCATGTATGTGTGTGTTTATGTGTGTGAATTGATGTCGATGTATATGTTTCTGTGCGTTGCTGTGTGTATACGCCCGTGTCTTGACGTTTAAGTTATTATCTTATCGTGTTACGTTACTGTAGCTGATAGCTAAGCTTCACACGCTGCAGCTGGACGCTATTAAGCAGTTCAAGTCTGCGGTAGACTTGCTAGTGTTTCAACTTTCTCTTTGCAGACATTAAAGTTGAGTTTGTCCGTCGCCTTATTCGTCAGGCACCGTACTTCTATCAGAGTGATCGTTAGACCAGTACGCTCATATAAAGAAATCAATGATAAATAACACACATTATAGTTAATTGATAAACCGGGTTGATATCACATTTAACTGTGCTCAGCGTTGTCATGGACAACAGTAGCACTCTAATCTGAGATTTTACTCTCAGATCAGCGCGGTCGGAATCGAAACCAAGTGAGTTCAATTGTATGGTGTATTGTATAAACTCTATGCTATCATGTAGTATCTATGTTGTATTGTCTATACTCTATACTGTCATGTATCTATGTTGTATTGTCTATACTCTATACCATCATGTAGTATCTATGTTGTATTGTCTATACTCTATTCTATCATGTAGTATCTATGTTGTATTGTCTATACTCTTTTCTATCATGTAGTATCTATGTTGTATTGTCTATACTCTATTCTATCATGTAGAATTACACATTCAATGCTCTACCTTAACTCTGCGGCTAAAAACACGAAACTCTTTTCATTCGCTCTCTCTCTCGCTCTGTTATTCACTCTTCATTTCTCTCACGAATGTTTTTCTTTCTTTTTTGTTCGTATAACTATACCAGCAAAAACACACATGACGTACCGCTTCTGTTACAGAGCTTCCTAGCTTAGTTGCTGTTCTCCTATTTTTCGTTATTTACTCCATTACTCCTCATGGTTATCAGTGTTTTGCCTTTTGTTGGCACATCTATTGCAGCCGGCGCAGAGTTAGAATAACCTTTCAACACCTCAAGATGTCGTCATTAAAAGCTGACAACACTCGGTCTTCCGATGTAGTCACAAAAGTACTAACCGGGCACGGAATAGCTTAACTTCATTCAGTTGACACGCAGCTAAACCGAGTGCACTAAACCCCGCGCTGTTTTCTTTCTGTCTTCTGTCACCCTGTAAATCCTGACAGATCTAAGTCCTCTTATCTCAGTCACGCTGATTTGACGCCACACCGTCTCTGCGTCTAATTAAAAGATAGCGAACGACTTACCGTCTTTCTGGACTGATTGGCCATATCAAATATCAGTTCAAAGACACGCTCTTACGAGAGTTATGTGGACTAAAGCGTTGTGATCTAAGTAATAAACTCAATAATATTATAATATTATATTAAAATTTGTAGCCTTTTTAATTTTACTACTACTACTAATAATAATAGTAGTAGTAATAATAATAATAATTATAATAATGTATGATAATAATAGCAAAAGCATACGTTTAGTAATACTGTTAATATATTTAATCTAAGAGGCTCTGTGATCACAGACGTAACAACAACAACAATTAAATTAAGTAGCCCCTTATCATCACTGGGCTGAACGCAAAGGCTTAGACCTCCTCAATTCTGTCGTGTGATACATTCAACTCCAGGCTTACACAATCATAAGTTAATCTGAGTATCCATCGATATAATATGTTGCGTTGTTGGACGCTTACTAGCCACGTACGATGCTCGGTGGATCTATTTTATGTAACACGTAACATCACACAGGCTATGTGATGCTTACTATTATGAACATTTCACTGTATATTGTTTGCTTTACTGTAATTGTTGGAAAGTATGAAGATATATTTGCATGATGTACATGTACTCTATTTTACATTAAACATTGTGGGTTATATCTGATGTTTTCACTTTTGCAGATATTCAGTGAAATTTACTATACATTCATGAATTTTATTGACTTCCAATAAATCAGCGACTTCAATTTATTGGCGGATATATTTATTTCTACTGAACTACTCTATCGACAACTGACCAATCAGAGCTATGATAAGCGATGACGTCACAGATCCGCGCTCAGAGCTCGATGCTCTATTGGACGAGATCCTGGGTGACCAGGTCTTCCAGTCAGACTTCTCCAGGCTCCACATTCGCGATGACGTCCTTCCATCAAGTGCTCCAGGTGCAATCCCTGCAAGTCCTTCCAGAGGAAATCATGAGCGGATTCTGAGGAACGGAGGAGGATCACGTGATAGAGGTAAAATGAATGGTGCCGATGGATTGGAGGAATCGATGGACGCAGTGGATATGAGAGTGAAAAATGGAAAGAATGCTGCAGAGGATGATAGAGGTCAACATCGTATGATAAATAAGGTAAAGGGAAATTACACTTAATTATTCGGTTCTTTAATATAAAAGTCGATGTGGTATGTACAGAGCAGATAATGAAAAGAGTGGTCTTTTGATTTTACTGCATTCAACATGATATAAAAATATAATTCGGATCTGAGCGTGGATTCGTATGACCTACAATTAAAGTTTAACATTTATATAAAGTTAATCTATGTACATGTGTGTTAGGTGACTTAAAGAACCACGCATATATATGTGGAAATGAAGAGGAAAACAGGAAGGCGGAAGACAGAGAAAAGTGGAGGCGTTATATGCCATGGACCTGCCAGTAGACAGTGCACTAAGAGAGAGATTTATATAATAAATTTAAAACTGAAAATTATTAAGTTTATCTGTCTTACTGTCTGTTCGGTATAATATACGTAAATTAGAAATATTATCAGTGAGATTTATTCCTGACTTTAAATTATCAAGTAGTACCAAATTGATTAAATCATCAAGTAATACCATATTCAATAACACACATTGAATTAATGTTCATGTATGAGCAAAGGTTATTAGAATATGCTGTTCATTTACTGTATGTACATTGTTGTAATATGAGACGTTTGCTACCGGCTAAGACAATATGAAGTAGAAGAATTGCATTGCAGTATGCTTTCTTTCTTATTCCCATACACAGCCATAGTGTACTCTCGGAGTAGAGAAAATTTCACTGGTATTCCTGAGTTCCTCTGAAACGTCTTTGTGTCTCTCTCTCTCTCTCTCTCTCTAGTGTTCTGTCAAGTGGCAGGTCGAAAGCACATATTCCTACTCACATGCTGCTTCCTCGCTGAATAAGAAGCATGAAAGATGGATCGAGGTCCATCGATTAATTAGTTAATTTCCTCACAGAAAGTAATGCCTTATCGAGTAATATAGAACTATAGCTATAGAATAATAAGACTTCTGAGGTGGTTTCTTTTTGCCTTCTCCATTTCATGCTCACTCGCCGATAAAGCATTGGAATCTTCAATAATTAAAAAATGTATTACGCTAATACCGAATTTTTCACGAGGTTAGAAATCAAAAAGAATAAACTAAATTTATGAAATATTTCATTGTATATTTCTGCAGAGTGTATCTTGTCAGCACAACTCAATGAATTTCCATGCAGCTCCCGGTGATAGAGTTGCCATGTGTTACAGCGTGACGTCATCAGATAGGCGCAGTCTGACAGAAGAGCTTGGTGACGAGGTTCATGAGGACCCTGGTGGTGAGAGCAGCCTTGACCTTGGTGGTGAGGTCAGCCTTGACCTTGGTGGTGCGGGCAGCCGTGAGCAGCGAGGAAGACGAGAGGTCAGTGTCCTCAGAGAGTCCTCGAGGTGTGAACCCATGACCTCTGGGACTTCAAGACAGGGTTCGGACTCAGAGGATTCCATGGCCTGGCTGGACGAGCAGAAGAACAAGCTGAACGCCAAGAGAGCTCAACAGCTGCATGAGAGACAACTGGAAGAGGAAGTGAAACTGATGGAGATGAGGGCAAGGCAGAGTTTTGAAAGTTGGGAAGAAGAACCAGTTGCTTTGGTAGGACCTGCCGGACGGCTTATTGGACAAAGAACCCGGAAAGAAAGCCTTCTGGTTGAAGAGCTCAAATCTGCGCAGAGCCAGATAGCGATGAAGAAGCAAATGTCGTGCCCTAATGAAATAAAAACTCCTGCTGATCCCTTAGGTAGACAAATTCTGACGACGGATGCGAGATATTACTCAGAATCATCCTCTACAAGAACCTCTGGTGATGCTGATAAGGGACAGCAGCTGAACGGATCCACAGTTCTGGATCGTTCTGCCCACAGACTCACAACATCGGCTGAAAGTTCTGCCGCGAGGAGAGCCGCAGCTAATGAAATGCGTAGAAACTTCTTCGAATCGTCCGAGCAAACGTCGCCTCAGTCACCATCTGCAAAGCTTCCAGGTCTGGAATCACCTGCGACAAGAAATGGAGAAGGTTCTTTGGGAGGTGGAGTAGGATCTGGATCAGGAGCCAATGGCTCGAGTCCATCCAGTCAGAAGACAGAGAGACAGTACTTTGTGGCAGGCATTGAGCAGCCGCCCTTCACCACGCATCAGACAAGGTACATCTTCAGCATGAGCTCACCCACCATGTCGCAGAGTGGCAGCAGCGTATCGGGGGGCAGGTCGCCCCTGGGCGATCAGGGCCCCCGGTCTACCCCGGTGACGCCGCAGAGGGGGGCTAGCAGTCGCGAGGCGTTGAAGCAGTCTATGTCGTACGATTGGGCTATTCTAGGGGCAGGGAGGCAGACTATGACTACGAGAGAGGAGGTCAGAACTGTGGAGACACAAAGAGAGTGGAGTAATGAGAGTAAGCTCTAGATTGTTCTTTATCATGTTCTAGAAATTTAAAAATATTATCTCAATAGTTTCTTCTTAAAATCTTAAGAAATATGCTTACTTGACATATTGTAACTTGACGTATTGTATTTAATATCATACATTGTTTCTTTGATTACGTTTTCTACACTAAATTGATTTGACTAAATGTCACAGGGAGATATACGAAAACATAGTCTGAAAGATATAGGTATAAAGAAATGGAAAGATATAGATAGAAAAATTTAGTGTGTTATTATCTGTTTTAGCTTCCGTAGCTGTATTCATTGTATTATCTCCGATTAGTTTATTTACACGTATCTATCTCACTAGTGTATTTCGTCAATTGATAGAGCCGAGGTACATATTGTAGAAAGTGCTCAAATAGGAAATTAACTCAAAGTATTAGTTCAACTGTTGTGTTCATAAATACTAGTACAATAGTTTGTATAGTATTGAGTGCTATGTAAACGTTGTGTCTGTTAGTATTGACATCATAGAATAAATACTATGTATATAGGTACTGTGTCTACCAGTACAAGGCTACTAGCATAATAGTATGAGGATTTTGTATATAATTCTTGTATAAATACTAGGAGAATAGTATTAATACTGTATCTACTAGTACTAGTATACTTGTAGTACTATCAGTACCATGTACATGTATATAGCTACTAGTACCGACATCATAATATGAATACAATGTATATAACTACTAATATTACCATAAAACTATGTGTAAAGCATGTAACTACTAACGAAGTAAAATATACACGCATTATAGTGAAATGGTCAACAAATGGTCATCTATGTTGATATCTACCACTTTTTCATACCACAAGTTTAATTCGTCAGGCAATTTAGACCATTTTCCGTATAGACAATCCAGTGAATGTCCAATATTTTACTGTCAGATCAGCGCGTTTGGGATTCGAACCCAAAAGAGTTCAATTCACCTCAGTATCAGTCATTTAAAACTGCATGACGTTACCCCTTCGCTATCAAGAAATACGCTATCTAGTACTAGCTTGATACTAGAGGTACTATGTATATAACTACTAGTACTAGTATGATACTAGAGGTACTATGTATATAACTACTAGTACTAGTATGATACTAGAGGTACTATGTATATAACTACTAGTACTAGCTTGATACTAGAGGTACTATGTATATAACTACTAGTACTAGTATGATACTAGAGGTACTATGTATATAACTACTAGTACTAGTATGATACTAGAGGTACTATGTATATAACTACTAGTACTACCATGATACTAGAGGTACTATGTATATATACCACTAGACAAGTATTTTGTGTTTATTTAGACTCCTCTGATCAGTTCAACTTTGATGAGTTGCTTCATCAGCTCGAGACGTCCCCGGTCATGCTCAAGCCTGAACCACGTTATCCGCAACAACAACAACAACATTCACCGATAACTGGGCAACAGAAACAACAGAAGCAACATATATTGCAACATAAACAGCTACAACAAGATAACCATCTTTCTATGCAACAGCAACAGCAACAATATCTGCAACAGCAGCGACTGGAGTTTCAGCAACAGGAGCTGCTGAGAGGGCAGCAGTTTGCAGCAGAGCAGCTGTTGCGTAATGCAGCTGCTGATGACCAGGATAGGTTTCAACAGCAACAAATCTATCAGCAACAGATGTTGGTGAAGCAGCAGCAACATCTAAGCAGACAGCAACAACAGCAACAGCAGAGCGAAAATAATAGAGATAATCTAGACTCCCTTGAAAGGCAACGAAATCAGCAAATGTCTCGTGATCAGATGTTACTGGAACAACAACAACAGAACCGCTTGCAGCAACAACACCAGGAGCAACTACTACAGCAGCATCAGCTTCAACAACATCACAAGCAACAGCATCAAATGCAACATCAGAGACTTCAAGAGTTTCAAAACAGAGAACAACAGCAGCAACAACAACAACTGAAGCAACAACAACAACAGTCGAATGCTGGCGGAAGTGTGGGAAGGAACGCAGTGATACTGAAGGAGGTGATCCAGCTGAAGCCTATTGGCAGAGGAGTCCATACTCTGGAGTCCGATGATGAAGAGCTGATGGAAAGAAGGCGTCAACTCTCGCCGGCTCCAGGTGGGTAGATCTCAGTCCTTTAGGTCAGTCTCTGCTCTCTTATGTGGGAGTCTTTCATTTGTAGAAGGAAGTTACATTTATTGCAAAATGTTACTTTATAAGCAGCTTTGATGATAATAATAATAATAATATTAATAATAATAATAATAATAATAATAAACGAATTAGGCAGGAGAACCAGTGCCATTACAGGCGACCAACGTGAAAAAGCTTTTCTATCTAAAGCCTTTCTAAAAAAAAGCCTTTCTTTAAAAAGCCTTTCTATCTTTCTTATCTATCGCACTCCAGCGTTTTAATGCTGTATGCGTTCGTGGCACATTGGCGAATGCGGCCTCCCAGAGCGTACAGGAACTATTTTAAATATTTTTTCATCTTTCTTTTAATTAAATGAAGTCTTTTTATCTTATATTTTAGCCCAGGGCCTTATACAGCCCAGGGTAATTTAAACAAAATAAATAAATAATATAATAATAATAATAATAATAATAATAATAATAATAATAATAATAATAATAATAATAATTAATAATAATAATTAATGGCATAGGCAGACTTATTCCAGAGCAAACCGGCGATATGCGAGAGACATCTTTTCTTTGGCAAAGGCTTTCCATGACTTTGCAAAGATTTCATGCAGTCTGCTTCAACAATTCTTTTAAGCCGATTGATGACCTCGAGTAGCCGGGCGGCGATTCAGCACGTATTGCTTGAATCGTTTTTATCAAACCCCAGGTTCTTTGCACCGGGGTAATTAAAAAAAAATAAAAATAATAATAATAATAATATTAATAATAATAAAGGTTTAACGTCCGTTTCCTCATCCTAGGATTATGTTAAGGACGTCCCCACAGCACACATCACTACAGATCAATTTATCCAGATCAATCTGCAAAAGAAATGTGCTGAGGAGGAATAAGGTCCTAAAATGAAAGCCGGCCGTTGATCAAAAATGGTCAGTATAGATTGATTTTGTCTACGGTAGGAAGAGGTACATGTAAGTCTTAAGCTTGCTAGAAAAAGTTGACAGAAAAAAACAAGAGCGAAGATTGGCAGGTAAAGAGTTGATCTGTAAATGTCGTACGGGAAAATAACATAAACAACCTGTATGTGGGCAAACATGTACATGTATGTATACAGTATATAACCTCTAGTGTTCTGCCAAGTGGCAAGTCCAATGTACATATTCATACACAGAATTTGCTTTCACGCTCCATCCAGAGCACTCCATAAATCAAGAAGTTAATCTCTTTACTACAGGCAATGCCTTATCCATACCTTATGTAACCTAAAGCTTGGGAAAAATATGGCTTCTGAGTTGGCTTCCCGATGCCTTCCTCAGTTCTTGCTCAGTCGCCTCTTACTCATGCAGTTTGTTCTATTCTTCAGTGGCGCTGACTATTATTATAATACAGAATTATTTCTATAGATATTTTATTGCATTATATATGTTTTTCATTATATTGTAAAATATTATCTATTTTTACTTTTTTAAATACAGTGTGTTGCATTACTTTGTATTCCTTTGTATCATATCCTGTTAGTGTTGTAGGCACTTTGGGAGGGTCTTACTGTAGAGTGTTGTATTGTATTGTGATAAACTTTATTTTAGCGGGTGGCATTGTATTGTATTGCATTGTATTGTATTGCATTGTATTGTATTGCATTGTATTGTATTGTAGCGTGTTGTTTTATATTATATTATATTGTACTATACTATACTATACTATACTATATTATATTATATTATATTATATTATGTTACGTTATGTTATGTTATGTTATGTTACATTATATTATATTATATTACATTACATTACAGTATTACATTACATTATATTATATTATGCAACGTCAGAAAGGACATTCGGTTGGTGAGCGCCTAGACTCCAGAAATTTGCTACACAATTTTAAACGAATGGAAAAGTCTCAAATAGAGGATTGACTGATATATGATGTATGAGAGAGAGGATTTGAGACAGTCTATTCGTATCCCGACACTAGGTAAACTGGGATTCAAGAGAAGATGATGATAATGTTGATAATATATTCTATGATATGGTAAGATATTATATTGTATTGTACTGCATTGTATTGTATTGTATTGTACTGCATTGTATTGTATTGTATTGTACTGTATTGTATTGTATTGTATTATATTATATTATATTATATTATATTTTATTACATTATATTATATTATATTATATTATATTATATTATATTATATTATATTATATTATATTATATTATATTATATTATATTATATTATATTATATTATATCATATTATATCATATCATATTATATCATATCATATCATATCATATCATATCACATCACATCACATCATATCATATTATATCATATCATATATCATATCATATATCATATCATATCATATCATATTATATCATATCATATATCATATCATATCATATTATATCATATCATATATCATATATCATATCATATCATATCATATATCCTATCATATCATATTATATCATATCATATATCATATCATATCATATCATATCATATATCATATCATATCATATATCCTATCATATCATATTATATCATATAATGTCATATCATATCATGTATGATATTATATCATATTATATATTATATTATATTACTTCTACTGTATTGTATGTTATTGTATTATATTGTATTGTATTGTATTGCACTGGCTGGAGCCAGTGGCGAAATCGGTTAGATACTCGACCGCGGATCAGTTAGGTGCGGGTTCAAATCCTGGGGTCGCCCGTCACTGACATCGCTTTCGAGTGAGGAAACTGACGTTAACCTTAGTTTCTTTTAGCACTGTAGCTGTTGTATTGAATTGCACTGTATTGTATTATACTATATTGTATTGTATTTTATTTCATTGTTTTGTATTGTAGGAACTCTTGACAGGCGGGCTCGTGAGACGTCTCTACCGGCAGGTGGCGGGTATCAGTACTACAGAACTCTGCCGGCCACGAGATCTTACTCCGCCGATGTGCTCAACCAGACTGTGGGTGGGGTGCAGGTAACAGGGGAGGGAGAAGAGGTATTTATGACAGGGGGTGGACCGGTGCACGGGGTTAGACGCGTCGACCAGTGGCAGGGGGCGACCACTCTACATAGACATGAAAAGGCAACGAGAGACTCTGAGAGGAACTCTGGATCGCGTGCTGGAGGTAAAGTCTAAAGTCTAATAATTAGTGTAACGTCAGTTTAAAGTCTCGAAAGGCCTATCAGTGACAGGCGAACACTGAAAGACTTCTCCGTGTGCTGAACCGCAACTCTCACTCATAAGAGTTCATGCCACCAGGCAATTTATCAGATTTAAAATATTCTAAAGGTGAGTGAGTGAGTGAAGTTCATACCACTAGCACTGTCAATTTATCAGATTTAAAATATCCTAAAGGTGAGTGAGTGAGTGAGTGAGCGAGTGAGTGAGAGAGTGTATTATTGAGAGTGGATTGGCTAATTGTTTATTACGCAGTGGAGCAGACAGGTAGACGACACTCTGGCAGAACCTCCAGGCACAAAAGTCTTGACTCTTTCAGTCCTAACAAACCACCAAATCAGACTCAGCTGCTCTTGCTGCAGCAGCAACAACAACAACAACAACAGATGTACAGAGAAGATCGCGAGTCTAGCCAGGTTTATGACTGTATTTACTGTTTCCTTTTAAGACGCCTCTGATATAGACATTGTAATCGTACTGTTATCTAGTACGATTGTTCTTGTGTCTTTCTCCCATTAAACAAGAAGCTTTATCTTTAGTTCGAAAAACGACCTTTGTCCCTTAATAGTTGACTTAGTAAATCGGAACGATTTAACTTGCTTATTCGTATCCGGTCGGTGCTAGAGAGAGGTTCTCCATTTTCTCCTGGTTCTCTGAGCTAGCTGTTGTCTTCCCGCGCTTCGGACTCCCTTTCTCCCCTTCTAAGTACTATTTAGATAGCGAAGTACTCTTTATACTATAGTATTGTGACTATGTTTGTAGGTGTGACTTTGTGAGCGCCGGGCGAATAGGCAACATAAAAGTATAGTGTTGTTTTTCCTGTCTACCTTGTGTTGTAGTTCTTAATAAGTAGTTTTCCCCTAGACCGAGTCTAGGTAGATAGGTGAATAACACGCATACCTTTATAATATTGCTCTGAAAACGGATATTTATTCATAGTTGGTTGTTTTGCTCATTTGTGATATGAATAGGTGTAAAGAGACGGAAAGATGATCTTACTCAGGTGCTTTATATGGAAATTTAATTTTCGTTTTGTAGATGGACGTGGTATTGACTTTTAGGGCGTTTGCTGTTGACTCTCTGGTCATGCGCTGTTGACTCATTGGTCATGTGCTGTTGACTTTCTGATCATGTGCTGTTGACTCACTGGTCATGTGCTGTTGACTTTCTGATCATATCCTGTTGACTCCCTGGCCATGTGCTGTTGACTCTCTGGTCATGTGTTGTTGACTTTCTGATCATGTGCTGTTGACTCTCTGGTCATGTGCTGTTGACTCTCTGGTCATGTACTGTTGACTCTCTGGTCTTGTGCTGCTGACTCTCTGGTCATGTGCTGTTGACTCTCTGGTCATGTGCTGTTGACTTTATGATCACGTGATAATTGTGTTTTATTGTAAAGATCCGTCAGAACGGTCATCATTCACATAGGTACCAGGAGGAGGAGTCTATATCCAGTGGCCCCGCCCATCACGATGAGATTTCTAGCAGCAGCAGCAGTCAGGGTCTGGCTTGTAGGCGTGTCCGAGAGGATAGATTGACAGGTCTCACAGTAGACACTGAACTAGCCCAGTCCTTGGCTAACAACAGAACACTGCCTGGTGATAGAGCGAGGAGAGGAACTTCTGTAGGCGACAGGTCTTACCCGAACTCTTTATTGTCTCGTTTTATTCTCCATTCATTATTTATTTATTTTATTTTAAACTTAAAAAATAAAATGATAAAAAATCGTAAAAGTAAGACGCTTAAAGCAAAGTCAAGGGTAGACCTAAGGCTCTTGGCACTTACTAGGACCATTCGCATACATAAAACAAATATTAAAATCAGTAGAATGAATGTAGAATAACTCGGATTAAACAATCATAACTCCAATTAAGATGTAATTTATTGTTAGTAATTTGTAACATCTGTAGACGACAGATCTATGCATCATCTATTGCACCGAAACTGTCTCTGTCCTCATTCTCCATTCCTTAGATTCTCACCTTTGTTTCTGTTTGATATAATGACGGCTTAATTGATTGTGTAATTTGATTGATTGATCGATTTATTGATTGTCTCGCATGTACCCGAGTAGGTTCGGGAAAGTTGAGAATTGAACCTGCCGATAACTGCACTTGCTCTAAAGAGGCGACTGACGCAGATATGACAGTGGAGAGACTTGTAGTCACGTGATTGTTTCTTTGTTTTAGACCAATTGGTCGCTCATACTCCAGACTTGCAAAGTTCTAGTCGTTACACCGATTGTGACATCATACTACCAGGCTACTTGACCTTCACTGTCCATTCAGCGCTACTGTGGCATTTAGCATAGAGCGGTGCTTTATAACTATAATAATAATAATAATAATTATTATTATTATTATTATTATTATTATATTCGTTTATTACTTGAAATCTGACATACCGCAGAAAACGTACAAACATACATGGAACAAAAAGCAAATAGAAAGTTCAATAATACCTTGATACCAATAGTCCAAGATAATGTTTCATAATAGTCATTATACGATACTCTAATGATAAATTCTTAACCACGAAGGGAGTGCTTTTAAATGATATTTAAAATGGATGAACCCTCCCACTGAACTTAAAATATAATAAATAAATCTTGCATTTATTTAAAACAATCTAACAACCGCAGATAGGTATCATTCGAACATATATTATACGAGAAGATAATGACAGTCACGCTAAATAGTAACAATGCATTTTAATTTAATCTTGCATAAACCAAGATTAAATTAGCTATAGTTTTATAGCATCACTTAAGGTCATGCGGGTTATGAAGTTTTTATCTTTCAAAGAGTTGCGCTTTGTTGGTATAGCGTAAGTTCTTTTTGCAACGTTTCTTCGGGTTTGATATGAATGTTGGTTTAGTGAGGGCATAAGTGGAGCCAGCTAGTGGTCAGAATTATTACAGACTGACCTAAATAGCTTACTGTCAGCTGACAAGCAGAGATTCTCAAAAGTTTGCTCTTTGTTATAAAAACCAGCTCTTTTTGCTCGTCTTAAAAATGCTTCTAGGCGGTTTCTGTCATCAGCAAAAGTAAACCCCCACCAAAATTGTGAGGCGTAGAGTAATTTACTAAGAGTAGAAGCCTGGAACACTATCTGAAGTAGTTCATTTGATAGACCTTTTGTGCGCAAGGAGTATAAAGCAAAAATATTACTCGAACATGAGGATATAAGATTGGATATATGAGGAGAAAAGGAAAAATTACACGAAATTGTGACTCCCAAACATTTGAGATTTGAGACTCGTTCTATTCCAGCTAAGTAGGGCAATTCAATTGTTTGACGCTTATAGCTAGGTGACTTATAGATTATTTCCTAATAATAATAATAATAATAATAATTTAATTCGCTAGAGGCGCTCGAGGTGGTTAGTTTGTTTACGCACACCTGTGTTTTTCTTTAGCACTTTTTATCGTTTTTCTTCACTTCTGCTAATTTTGTCACTTTGTCTTTTGTCATACTGCTTTTATATATATCCCTGTACGCCCAGGCCCTTTTATTTCTATTCTTTTGTGCGCATTCGGCTTATTTTACCTTTTATTAAATCTGCATTATGCTTTAGTTTTCACCTGCATTGGACTATTGGACTGCAGCTATTTGCAGTAGTGTTCCAGTTGTAATTCTTTTATCTCTCGCTTGCTATGCCGTGTTTGCCACATGCCTGCCAGACAGACTTGGCCACTGTCTCAGACTGCCAACAAGAAAACTGGCATCTGTTCGGTGTGTCTAGCTCAACGTCAGCTTCATTCGGGAGACGGAAAGGTCCATCTTCATGGCCCATTGGATAATCGTTGCCCGGGTTCCAACCAACCTCCCTTGCAGATCTCCGCACAGGCGGCAGCTTCGCAACCAGGTCTTGCAGTTTCTGATATAAGGAATAAGATCAGGAATCGGAGCTGCGACTCTGGTTCGGCTAGACAGAGTTCTCCTCCCACTGCTGCTCCCAATTCTGCTAACTTATCTCGCAATTCATTTTCCTCTCAGCCGCTCATTCTTGAACATCCCTGCTTGTCGCGACCAACAATAAAACACATTCCCAAATCAGCCAGACCTGCCTGTTCAGCAGCCTTGATTGATGCCTTCCGTAAGATCGAAAGCGATCCCTCAGTTTTATTATACTGGTCAGATTTGTTGCTTTTCGCATCTTCGGTTTTGCAAGTCCCTGCTCGCACAGGTAAAAGGCATAATCTAAGCTCTTTAATTAAGAAAAGGTTGGAGGGCCTAGGTACTAGTGCTCCCACTGAGCCGGTCGTAGAAAGAATTAAAAGAGCTCATCATTCTCATGACTCCCGTGCCTCAGCAGTCAGGTCCAAAATGGAAGATGGAAATGTTTCGGCAGCTGTGCGCATCCTCTGTTCAGACGAAAGTCCAGCACAATGCAATTTAAACACTTTCAATATCCTGAAGGCCAAGCACCCACCCGCAGCTAGTAGCAGTATAATGGCACCCCTTCCGGACTCAATGGAGACTCCGCCCATTCAAGTCTCAGAGCAGGATGTTGTCAAAGCTGTACGTAGCTTTCCAGCAGGCTCAGCAGGTGGTCCTGATGGCCTTCGCCCTCAGCATCTTCTGGAGCTTGTGACTTGTAGAGAGTCGGCTGGGACATTTTTGACCGCTTTGACTTCTTTCGTGAATCTCCTTCTTAGAGGTGTTTGCCCCCCTGAGGTCCAACCGGTGCTGTTTGGTGGTAAACTCTTCGCACTCAATAAGAAATCTGGCGGCATTCGCCCCATTGCAGTGGGTTACACTTGGCGTCGTTTAGCCGCTAAATGCGCAAATCGCTATGCAGTGTCTGCTCTCAGCGAATACTTGAGCCCAATTCAACTTGGAGCTGGTATTCCAGGTGGCTGTGAGGCAGCTGTTCACGCTACTCGCCGTTTCGCTGAGTCAATGCCAGCTGATCACTTCGTGGTAAAGCTAGACTTCTGTAATGCTTTTAATTGCTTGAGTAGATCACGAATGCTCAGCGAAATACATCACAGGATACCAGAGCTGTATAGTTTCTGCCATCTAGCTTACTCAAGCCCTTCGTGGTTGAAGTTCGGAGACTGGTGCATTGAGTCACAGGAAGGAGTCCAACAAGGGGATCCCTTAGGGCCCATGCTGTTTTGCTTGACCATTCACCCTCTCCTTACTTCTCTCTCTAGCGATCTCACGGTGGGATACCTAGATGACATTACTCTAGGTGGTTGCGAGTCGTCGATTGCAAATGATGTACGGACTATCATCGACAGAGGCCAAGAATTTGGGCTTCAGTTGAATCGTACCAAGTGCGAAGTCATATCATCAGTTTGCAAATCTCCGGGCAACTCAGTTTTGTCATCATTTGTGCCAATGTGCCTATCCCATAGTTCTCTACTCGGCGCGCCACTCTCTGGAGAAGAAGCTACTACCACCGCTTTATCCAGTCGCCTTGAAGACCTCAAACGTACAGCATCGCGCTTGAAGTCGCTAGCCGCTCATGATGCTTTAACAATCCTTCGCTTTTCTTTAAGTGCACCTAAACTTATGCACGTTCTGCGCTCTAGTCCGAGCTTCTCTAATCCGCGGCTTTTAGACTACGACGAGGCTCTTAGGCAATGCTTGTGCGCCGTTATCAACGCAGATTTGTCTGATTTGCAGTGGCAGCAAGCCAGTCTACCGGTGAGCATGGGTGGTCTTGGAATTCGTCTTGTTTCCCATATCGCGCCTTCAGCCTTCTTGGCATCAGCGATGGGAACGAGGCAGTTGCAAGACGCCATCCTTCATAAGTGCTCCCTTTCTGCCGATAGTTCCATTGACGTTGCGTTGTCAGTTTGGTCCAAAAGCCTCACCTCCAGTGCTCCACCTTCTACCTCAGTCAGTAGCCAGAAATCATGGGACCGTCCTATAGTGGATCGGATTTATAACAGTCTGTTAGAATCCCAGTCCAATGCAGTAGACAGAGCACGACTCCTAGCTGTATCAACCAAAAGAAGCAGCGACTGGCTTCACGCTCTCCCTGTTGCTTCTTGTGGGCTATTTTTAGACAATGAGGCGATTCGAGTAGCCGTTAGTTTCCGTTTAGGGGCGAAACTTGCGAGCCTCACATGTGCCCCTGCGGTCATGAAGTCGACGCTTTAGGTCTCCACGGTCTCTCCTGCAAACGAAGCTCAGGTAGAATGTCTCGCCATCACAATTTAAATGACATAATATGGCGAGCACTTTCGAGAGCAGGCATCCCTTCCTATAAGGAACCAAGTGGGTTGTCCAGATCAGACGGCAAGCGTCCGGACGGCATGACTTTAGTGCCCTGGTGCAACGGTAAATGTGCCGTTTGGGACGTCACGGTCATTGACACTATGGCAAACTCCTACCTGAATACGACTTCAGTCACAGCCGGTGGTGCTGCTGTTCATGCCGCCTCTAGGAAGTTGGATAAATACCGTGATCTGTCCTTAGGATATGAAGTTGTTCCGGTGGCTATTGAAACCATGGGCCCGATGAATCCCGAAGGAGTTGACTTTATTAATGGCATAGGCAGACTTATTGCAGAGCAAACCGGCGATAAGCGAGAGACATCTTTTCTTTGGCAAAGGCTTTCCATGACTTTGCAAAGATTTAATGCAGTCTGCTTCAACAATTCTTTTAAGCCGATTGATGACCTCGAGTAGCCGGGCGGCGATTCAGCACGTATTGCTTGAATCGTTTTTATCAAACCCCAGGTTCTTTACACCGGGGTAAAAAAAAAAAAAAAAAAAAAAAAAAAAAAAAAAATAATAATAATAATAATAATAATAATAATAATAATAGGCTTTCCATGACTTCGCAAAGATTTAATGCACTCTGCTTCAACAATTCTTTTAAGCCGATTGATGACCTCGAGTAGTCGGGCGGCGATTCAGCACGTATTGTTCGAATCGTTTTTATCAAACCCCAGGTTCTTTACACCAGGGTAATAAATTTATAATAATAATAATAATAATAATAATAATAATAATAATATTGTTATAATAATAATAATTATAATAATAATTATTATTATTATAACTATTATTATTATTATTATTATTATTATTATTATTATTATTATTATTACTGCTACTATTATTATTATAATTATGTTCAGGCTCACGAACTCATCGACGCTGAGAGAGCGGCACTCGACGGCCTCTCCAGAATTGTCCAGCCTGACCCCGAGGTCAGCGAGAACCCCCATGTACTCACCCAACAACCTCTTCAACTCTCCAGGTGCTCTCAGACCTTCCCCGTTTGGAAGCGGTTAGTGTACTGTTGTTCAGTGCTGGAGATTACGACAACTAATCGTTGTACTTTATATAGCCGTACATTTAATCAATAGCTGTGCTTGCGTCCACCTTATTTCAATTGTTTTCGTTGCAATAATTTTATTCATTTCGTTACACACATGACATACCGCACGTGTTTACGGAATTTCCTTACACAATTGCACTTTTTGTACTTTTCAGTATTTTCTCAGCCTTCCCGTGATTGTTTGTTAGTTAACCTATGATCATTTTCATTTGGTGTTTTGAACGCCGAGTAAAATTAGATTTAAGAAAGACCTTCCGACAACCTGAGGATTTTGTAAACCTGTCAGCACTCGGTTTTCTAAAGTAGGTATCCGTCCAAGTAACTGAGCCCAACGTTGTTTAACTTCTTCTTCTGCATGCGATCTATCGCATGCTATAACAAAATATAAACTTTTTATTTATATGGACATGTCTAATTCTTAGGTTTTTTATTTGTTCATCTATGATCCTCTTTATTCAGTATGTATCCTGGCCTACTCATCGTAAGACGGACACCTTACAGATGTGCCACTGGCTCAACCTCTGAATTTAATCCAAAAGATTACTATATTATCATACTATTCTCTCTCTCTTAGTGCACTGCCTACTGGCAGGTCCATGGTATGTAACGCCTCCACTCTTCTCCGTCTTCCTCTTCATTTCCGCATATGAGTGGGTCTCTAAATCATCTAACATACCTAATATCGGCCTGCGCATGCCTCTATTTCCTTCCATTCTACCTTCTATGACCTCTTTTAATAGACCTTCCCCCTTAGAATGTGTCCTATCCAACTCTTCTTACTATTTCTTAATACATTTATCAACTGTCTATCTGTGCCAACTCTCTCCAGCATTTCCTCATTTTTAACCTTTTGAGTCCAGCTAATCCTCTCCATTCTTCTCCATTCCACATTTCCAACGCCTCCAGTTTCCTAATATCTTCCTTCCTTAAGGTCCATGTCTCACATCCGTACAATAGCGTGGTCCAAACCAAAGTTTTCACTATCTTTATCTTTGTGTCTTTCTTTAGACTTTTTGTTATAGTTCTTTTTTATTATCAAAGGCTTCTCTTGCTTGTGCAATCCTACTACATATTTCCGTCTCACATTTCCCGTCATCGGTTATAGTATGATCCAAATATTTGAAACTCCTTACCTGTTCCAATTTCGTACCATTTATTGTGATATTAACTTCACCTTTATTATTGGACACTTGTCATAACATTGTCATAACATTGGTCTTTTTGACATTAATCTTCATGCCATAGAGATATGGCATGAAGATATCCGTTATCTTCTGCAGTCCAATCTCGCTGCCCGCTACCATTCCTTGATCATCTGCAAATCGTACATCTTGTTATAATTTCCCTCCTACTTTTATTCCTTCTTGCAAGTCTTCCATGGCTTCATCCATCATTGCCTCAGCGTAAATGTTAAACAGCAGCGGCAAAATGCTACAACCTTGCCTTAATCCACTTCCTATTTCACCTTCTTCTGAATATTCTTGTTGGAGTTTGACCATACTATTATCCACAGTTTATTCATACAAGCTACTTACACGTCCTCTGGCTTGAACCAGTGGCGATGTCGGTTAGATGTTCGGTCGCCGATCAGTATAGTATATGCGGCGTTCAAATCCTGGGCTCGCCCGTCACTGACATCGCTTTTTTTGAGTGAGGAAACTGACGTTAACATTAGCTTTATCAGCTTCTTTAACGAAAATCAACAAAGCATTATTTAAGACCTCCTAAATTGCTCTATGTAGTGCATAATTTCTCAAGCAAATCAGTTTTGGAGAGAATTCATAGTTCTATGATACAATCAGTAGAGATGATATTGTTTTCTCTGTAATATTATATGCGGTGCCTCTTTCCTCTGACATTACACGAAACGTTTAACATTTCCGTGGTTGAATACAAGTCTCTGTTGTGCCACTATTCCCACAGGCACTCTCTCCAGAGGTCTACAGACGCCCTGCTTCGTTAAGGACTCCTCCAAGTTCTGGCACAAGCCCAAACTTTCTCGCGATGAAGGTAAGTCTAACATTCGAATGTCTTAATAGCGTAGGGGTAACGTCATGAAGTTTTAAATGACAAATCATGAGGTGATTTGAACCCTCGTTGGTTCGAATCCCAGCCGCGCTGATCCGATGGTAAAATCTCGGACATTCACTGGACTGGTTATACGGAAAATGGTCTAAATTGCCTAACGGTTTAAACATGTAGTACTAAAAGTTATAGATATCAACATAGTTAATCGTTTCACTATAATGCGTGTTTACTTTAAGTCTTGTATTAGCGTATGATGTACTGTTTATTTAGTAAGTCTGTTCAGAAAGTATAGAAATGTTATCAACACACGACGTTTAAATTATGGAATGCTAATGGATTTCAGTTATTTCCATGAAGTTTAGAGTAGTTAGATTTTGTAAGGTGAATTTGTTGTAATTTTTTAAGTACGGTAAAATATTATGTGAGAAATATTAAACATAACCTCCGAAACCGTTGATAAATAAAGTGGAAAAAAAATCAATGCAGTGTTTATTAACACTTTCGAATCCCGAAACATTCCACCACTTAGCTCTCTATTTCTAACTCTATCACATGGTTTAGTATCACCAGCAAACTTGATCTTCACAATTAAGGGTGAAATGCATTGCGCAGGTACGCATACTTTCAAACATAAGAACCATTTCTGCAAACTAGCTATCATACCTGAAAACCCTTTCGGTTACTGAAATATTGAAGCTTAAACTGCGGTTTATTTATATTTTATAGTAGCTTAACATATTTAATCTTGTTATATTCTATTTCAGTTCATGTTTAGATATAAACTGTCTCAGGGATCAATGTACTATATTTATAGTACTGTACCTGTACATGTTCCTTAAGTATTATTTTATTGTACTTTATTATGTCTTTGTATATATTACGCATATTGTATCGTTTTGCTTTGCATTAGATTACCTTTGTAATGCATTTTGATTGCATTGCAAAGAATTACATTTTGTTGCATTACATTAAATTGCTTTTTTATACTGCATTGCATTACAAAGCAGTGCAGTACATATTACTGCATTGCCTGGATTTGAATATCATTCTTCTTCTTCATTGCACGGCCAAGTGGCAGGCTCAAGGTACATATTCATACTCAAAGTATGCTGTCTCGCTTCATAAGAGCACTCCTTAGATCAACAAGTTAATCCCTTCACAAAGTCTATGCCTTATCCAAACCTTATGTAGCCTGTATATGATATTGTATTGTAATTGATGCCCAGCTATACGCTACCTGTATATGATATTGTATTGCAATTTATGCCTAGCTATAAGCTACCTGTAAATGATACTGAATTGCAATTGATGCCTAGCTATAAGCTACCTGTATATGATATTGTATTGTAATTGATGCCTAGCTATACGCTACCTGTATATGATATTGTTTTGTAATTAATGCCTAGCTATAAGCTACCTGTATATGACATTGTACTCGTAATTTATGTTTAGCTATAAACTATCTGTATATGATATAGTATTGTAATTGATGCTTAGCTATAGGCTACTTGTATATGATATTGTATTGTAATTAATGCCTAGCTATAAGGTACTTGTATATGATATTGTATTGTAATTAATGCCTACTTATGAGCTACTTGTATATGATAGTGTATTGTAATTGATGCCTAGCTATGAGCTACTTGTATATGATAGTGTATTGTAATTGATGCCTAGCTATAAACTACCCTGTATATGATATTGTATTGTAATTTATGCCTAGCTATAAGCCACCTGTATATGATATTGTATTTTAATTGATGCCTAGCTATAAGCCACCTGTATATGATATTGTATTTTAATTGATGCCTAGCTATAAGCTACCTGTATATGATATTGTATTGTAATTTATGCCCAGCTATAAACTACCTGAAGGACAAGCCGCCCGGCACGTTTGTCGTGAGGAACAGCAACTCTTTCCCTGGAGCCTTTGGGCTGGCCATGAAGGTCGCCCACCTCCCGCCCAACGTTCACACAAGACCTGGAGGTTTGTAGTCCATTAGCAAATCATTGGAGGCTGGTTTAGGATAGGAGGACACTCTCACGTTTTAGTTGTCACAGGCTGGCTAGAGCCAGTGGCGAAGTCGGTAAGGTACTCGACCGTGAATCAGTAGGTGCGGGGTTCAAATCCTGGGCTCGCCTGTCCCTGACATCGCTTTCGAGTGAGGAAACTGGCTTTAGCCTTAGCTTTACCAGATTTTACTTTATTTAAAATAATTTGTTATTGAAGTTATAGTTACTGTATGCTATGTAAATAAATGCTAACGCGGTTTATTTCCTTGCAAAAGGTTGCTTTTAGACACTTATGGTTAGCTCAGTCATCCTGAATGATGATATCTAGCACGATTAACTGAAGAATTTTAAACTATGATTTAGTACCAGTTTCTATTTGGACTCTACATCTAATCTGCCAAATTGAAATAATCGATGCTGATTTTACTTCCACTTTAATTCACTCGCACTAGTTTCAAACAAAGAAAATTAATTAATACACATGATGATAAAAATGTATATTACATATATACGTAATCCATATACGATACTTTCTGCTGCTCAGATATAGGTTTTCTGTAACCTGTGACTAGCCGCAGTTTTCGATTTCTCATCGGTCATTGTTGATTAGATCTAAAGATTCCGTGATTGTATTTGCGCGTAAATGCTTATTTATAATTATTACGTTATTTTATGCTATTCCCCGTGTTGTGTCCGGGCTGTTTGAAGAATAGACTAACCAATGACTGTCCGCGTCGTAGAAAGTGACTAAAGCACTATGATTTAGAAAGGGCATTAGATTAGTGAGCGCCTAGGTTCCATAAATTACTACAAAATTTCATTAATAGCGAATGGAGGAGATTTTGATTTGGTGTGGGTCGGTGAGGAGTGGAGAAGGTCCACTCGTATCCCGACCATAGTTAAACTGGGATTTCAGGGATTACGACGACGACGATGATATAGGCTATTCTAAATGCTAGCGTTTCATTATGTTATTTGGTGTTATAGGTGATCCACAGTCAGAGTTAGTGCGACACTTTCTTATTGAGCCAACATCTAAGGGGGTCCGGTTAAAGGGCTGCAGCACTGAGCCGGTTTTCGGTTAGACTTTTTTGTAGTATTCGTAACTTGTCAGAGTTTAGTCAAAAAAATTTATACATAGTTTAGTCATCTTTCGGTAATAGTTTAGTCATAGTTTAGTCATAGTTTAGTCATAGTTTCGTCATAGTTTCGTCATAATTTAGTCTTAGTTTAATAATTATTCGGTAATAGTTTAGTCATAGTTTAGTCATAGTTTCGTCATAGTTTCGTCATAATTTAGTCTTAGTTTAATAATTATTTGGTAATAGTTTAGTCATAGTTTAGTCATAGTTTCGTCATAATTTCGTCATAGTTTAGTCATGGTTTCATCATAGTTTCATCTTACTTTAGTCTTAGTTTCGACATAGTTTAGTCCAAGTTTGGTCACACTTAATCAACATAATCTATTTCAGCTGAGCCGGTAATAATTTTTCAGTAAATTGTTGGAAAGCTGATCAGCAGATGCTGGATTTAAATTTAGTGCTCGCTTTCACTGTTGTAGCTTCTGCAGTGTAGAAACGGGTACTTAACTTGTCTTAAACTTTTAACGCTTTAGTTAATTATCGTACAATTGGTTGCTATATCATGTAGTTTTAGTTAATTATCGTACAATTTGTCGTTTTATCATGTAGTTTTAGTTAATTATCGTACAATTTGTCGTTGTATCATGTATTTTTAGTTATTCGCATCTTGTAGACTCTCAATGTCTAAATAACTGATTATCCATATAGCTCTATGCTCAGAGCGTCAAGTAACGTCATGGTCGAGTTAATCAGAAAGTACAATCTCGTATAATCAATGAATTTACAAAATTTACGATAGACTATAAACTCTCTGACTGTTATTAAAGTGAATCTCAGCCGTCCAATTGCGAACACAGTCAGAACTAGTCATGAAAAAATTACAAAAATTGAAAATTACTATTATAAATTAATAGGGCTTATTATTATAAGCCGTTGCTTGATCATAGTTCCGTGAGCCCCGTTTAGCTTCATCCCCAGTTGTGTTAGACATATTTAATTGTCTAATTTTTCTTAATTTTTTCTATAAATCCGTAATCGTTTAGCTTCATCCGCAGTTGTGTTAGACATATGTAATTGTCTAATTTTTCTTAATTTTTTCTATAAATCCGTAATCGTTGTGTATGTGTAGGAAGCCTGGCAGCTCTCGTGTATCAACATTCTATTACAGCTCTCTCTCTTCCCTGTAAACTCGTTCTGCCTTCTGCAGGTCTGTTAGTCCTAACAACACATGTATTACTCTTGTCAAAAGGGTTTATGAAATAGTTTGTTGGCAATTCTCTGGATGCGATATTCTCACAAGTCACTTGTTTGAAGTTACAAGTTAGTTAACTTACTAGAAGCTTAATCTTTGTGACGTTAGCTCGAGTGTGTCTAGTCGCCTTAAAGAGAAACATTGTGCTTATGAAAGTTGACACTAAACCCACTGTAACATGCCTATCGTCTGAACTTTTTATCAGACAGTAGGACCTATTTAGCTTGCCAATTTTTTAATACTATTTAATAAATGATGAATTCTTAATTCGGTCTTATTAACATTTGAATATACCCGACCACATTTAATTAATTAAAGACTTGGAAAGCATATAATATCTTAAATAGTCTTAATAGTATTTGAAATTGACTACGTGAGGTTGTAATGTAGTGTAAGATTTCTGTCTAAGACAGATGCTGTAATTTGTGTATACTTAGCTATGCTACTGCTACTAGTTATGATTAGCTATGCTACTGCTATTAGCTATGCTTAGCTATACTACTATTACTCGCTCTGTTTAGCTATGATACTATTAATAGCTATGCTTAGCTATACTACTATTACTCGCTCTGCTTAGCTATGATACTATTACTAGCTATGCTTAGCTATGATACTATTACTAGCTATGCTTAGCTATGATACTATTACTAGCTATGCTTAGCTATACTACTATTACTCGCTATGCTTAGCTATGATACTACTACTTTCATCACCTTTTCCATCTATCTTTTCCATCCAGTGTCAATAAGTTGCGACCAGCGCGTAAACCTCCTTAACTTTAATTCAATTTATCTTTGGACGGTTTGAAATTTTCACCGTTTTTAGACCGTAGTTTTTCCTCGCCGGTTTGATCTTGTCTCAATAGTGCTCGATGTTATCATTGATGACTGTAGCACTCTAGTTGTTGTTATTTTTATTACTAGCAATGCTTAGATATGCTGCTACAACTAGCTTTGCTACTTGTACAGATTCAAACTTAATTCAAAATGTTACAATGCAGTGATTTGTGTTGAGTCCTAAAATAATTTTAATAATAAATGAGAGATCTTCTAAACCCAATGAGACATCGAAATCATTGGACTTTTATATTATGTATTTTGCTCACAGAATAATTAATTCCACAGACATAAAGAAATATATCACACCAAAGCATAGCAAAGTGTGAAATGGTAAAACAATCAACAGAGAAAAACCAAACCTACCAATGTAACGTAGATCATCAGATACTATCAAAAGAAGGGGAATGCGGAAGACAGAGAAGAGTAGAGCGTTATGTACCATGGACCTGCCAGTAGGCAGTGCACTAAGAGAAAGACTATCAAAAGATAAAAATAGCGTATCTAAGACTATGAAACGATGAACTATTTAACTATATTAACTATATTTCTATTCGAACTATAGTATTTGTTAAATACTAAAAGCTGGTAAAGCTAAGGTTAACGTCAGTTTCCTCACTCGAAAGCGATGTCAGTGACGGGCGAGCCCAGGATTTGAACCCGCATCTACTGATCCGCGGTCGAGTATCTTACCGACTTCGCCATTGGCTCCAGCCACTACACCATATTGAATCTGCTGGTTAACATTTACGCTGAGGCAATGATGGAGGAAGCCATGGAAGACTTGGAAGAAGGAATAAAAATAGGAGGGAATTTGTTACAAGATGTACGATTTGCAGATGACCAAGGAATGGTAACGGGGAGCGAGATTGGACTGCAGAAGATAATGGATAGGCTGAATGATATGGGATTGAGATATGGCATGAAGATTAATATAAAAAAAGACCAAGGTTATGAGAGTGTCCAATAATAAAGGTGAAGTTAATATAACAATAAATGGTACGAAATTGGAACAGGTAAGGAGTTTCAAATATTTGGGTCATACTATAACCGATGACGGGAAATGTGAGACTGAAATATGCAGTAGGATTGCACAAGCAAAAGCGGCCTTTGGAAATAGAAAAGAACTATTACCAAAAAGTCTGAAGAGAGATACAAGGATAAAGATAGTGAAAAATTTGATTTGGACCACGCTATTGTATGATTGTGAAACATGGACCTTAAGGAAGGAAGATATTAGGAAACTGGAGGCATTGGAAATGCGGTTTTGGAGCAGAATGGAGAGGATTAGTTGAACTTAAAAGGTTACAAATGAAGAAGTTCTGGAGAGAGTTGGCACAGATAGACAGTTGATAAATGTATTAAGAAATCTGAAGAAGAGTTGGATAGGGCACATTCTAAGGGGGGAAGGTCTACTAAAAGAGGTCATAGAAGGTAGAATGGAAGGAAAAAGAGGCAGGCGCAGGCCGAGATTAGGTATGTTAGATGATTTAAAGACCCACTCATATGTGGAAATGAAGAGGAGGGCGGAAGGCAGAGAAGAGTGGAGGCGTTATATACCATGGACCTGCCAGTAGGCAGTGCACTAAGAGATTGAATCTAAACATTTAAGTTATGCCAGTCCTCTTCAAGTTCATAAATGACTTAGAAAGCTTGTAATATGTCTATTGGATTGAGAGCCTATGTTGTATGTGGGAACCCATATTAGTAATGGGTCACAATTCGTATGTTATTTGCAGATAACTCTGCTAGCGAGGAGATGCTATTTAACAGTGTAACCAACGCCGCTACTGAGGCTTTGGAACAGGGCGCTGGTAAGTTTTGCACTTATTTCGCAATTCTAATGAAAACTGGAATACGAAACGGTACCAGTCCGTTTTCTTGGCTCAGTTGAACTCATTGTTTGACACAACCAGGTGAACTTGATTCATTTAACCATCATCATCCTCATCTTTTCAGAATCCCAGTTTAACCAGGGTCTGGGCACGAATAAACCTTCTTCAAACCTCGCTGTCCCACACCAACCACAATATGCCCATACCTTTCCATTCGTTCAAAATTTTGTAGCAATTTCTGGACCCTAGGCGCTCACCTACCGTATGCCCTTGATTCCTTTACTTATCTAATATTCATTTAATATTGAAAGTTGAAGTTACCTTTAATTTAATGTCTAGAAACGATATCATTGAAGCCTAGAGCATAGTATGAATGCCACACATACTAATCCGCAATCAGAAGCACAGCCAAATGTGAAGCCGGTTTAGCCATTGGGTGCCTTTGATTAATGTTCTAACGCCGATACGTTTTACTGACTCTTCTTTAAGGATTGAGTTTTCAGTTCCAGTCAATTTTAATTATTATATAATTATTCAACATTAGTGCAACTATTGCTCATATTTTATCACCGTGGATGTTGTGGTGTGTCGGAGACAAGTCACACTCTCTCGCATGCTGAACAGATGTTTACTTTCTCTAGCTTTATACCTTCTATTTGCTACAGTTTTATATTTTGCGTGCGCATAAACATACAACCAAGATTTAACGGCCGATTATTTATCTGAAGACGATGAGAAGGAGGCCGTATGCTCATGTTTGCACGGTTATCTTCCGGTTTTTTTTCTTTTAGATTTTCTCTGGTTCTCCCTTTACGTGAGTCCATGATTATACTCATGGCTTACTTGAAGATTAAAACTGCCCCCGGGCTACAGTAGCTCATTGATTGATGAATCAATCAATCGTCTGATTAGCTGGTTGAATAAATGACTGGTTAAATGACTGATTAAGGAAATTATTAAATAATTAATTGATTGATTAAATGATTGATTAATCGATTGATTGATTGATATAATTAAAAAATGATTAGGTGATTAAAGGATTAATTGATAGATTGATTAAATGATCGGTTTACTAAATAATTGATTTAGTGATTGATTAATTTATAAATTAAATGAATTAGTAATTGATTGATTAAATGATTGATTGATTGATCGATGGAATTTTGCAGCTTGTAACGTACTGTACCTCAATACAGTTGATATGGAAAGTTTAACGGGATCCGCAGCCATAGCGAGAGCAACGGATCTCACATTCGCGTCGAATCCCTCTTCCCGCACGACCTTCGTCCACTTCAAGGTCAACGGTCAGGGCATAACCCTCACGGATAATATGAGACGGTCAGTTCTTTCTCTCCTTATGTCTCTTAATATTTGAGTGATGAGAACGCTAATTAAGCAATATAGTTTTGAGTGAATTTTTTGTTCTATTAATCTTTGGCTGATGTTCTTAGTAGATATTACATAAAATACCTGCTAACAACGCCAATCTTGGCAGATATTCTTTTGAATATCGTCTGTGATTGGCGGTAATACAGCTTCAATTGGCAATTAAATTTTTTAAAAATCCCGTTGAGAGGGTATTTTAGAGATATTTCAAAGTTCAAGTAAAATTGACTAACAAACGTCGCGATTACTATCACTTTGAAGACTGTAGCGATTGTTGTTATGTTATGCTATGTTAATATGTGTAGCTAGTGTTGTATTATGTGTTGTTCTATGTGCAGGTTGTTCTTTAGACGTCACTACCCAGTGGATACTGTTACATTCGCAGGGCTTGATACTGAGGAGAGAAGGTCTCAATATTTTATTATACTAACAATCTGTTATTCAATACAAAATGCTGATAAGAAATAGAAACAAAAGCTGGAAAGGACATATTAAAAAAGGATGGTTAAGTAAAGGATGGTTAAGTAAAGGATTTAATAGAAGGAAGATTACAAGGGAAAAGAGTTTGAGGATGACCGAGACTTGGAATGCTGGATGATCTGATAACAAATTCATTTATAGAGACGAAAAGAAAGGCTGAGGATAGATTTGGTTGTAAGAGTTATATGCCATTGACCTGCCTCTAGGCAGTGTACTAGAAGGAGAAGAATACAAAATGCTAAATTACTACGTGTCGAAATTACTGCTTAATCGCCTCTTTAGGCGATTAAGCAGTAAACTGAAGATGGCAATAAGAAACCACCTCAGAAACCATGTGTCATGTTTTAAATTAGGCTATTTAAGGTCTGCCTTTACGATCGGATCAGTTTTTGGGTCAATGGAATGCTCTTCCTGACTGTGAAAGCAAATTGTGTGTTGGAACATGTAGGGGCCTACCCTGGGTCTGCCACTTAGCTGTATACGAGACACAGAGAATGGAATTGTATCGACTAGTCAAATTTTTCAATAATTCATTAACACTCTGAGTTCAGCAGAGGATTTTATTGAATCGCTTGTGATGCTGTTCTATTTTATGTGCAGGTGGACATGGACTGATGAGGAAACAAAAGCAACGCACAGCTCAAAGTTAGTGTATATAATTATATATATATATATATATATATATATATATATATATATATATATATATATATATATATATATATACAGACTGGGGCAAAAAGAAATCCCCTAGCGAAATCTCAATAACTTTAAGAAAACTCAAAATATCTCTACGAAATTTACGGAACTTCTAGGGGAGGAATTTTTGCGTATATCCTGCAAACTTGATGAAAATCAATTGATCGGGAAAAACATTACAGCGTTTCTACGAAAAAAGTGCAAAATTAGTTTTAACAGTCTTTTGTAGTTCCAAGTACTCACATGTTACGCCCATTTTAAAGTCTTTGCACTGGCTAAAGATTAACGAGCGAATCATTTACAAAACAGCTTCGTTAACCTATAAGTCCATCACCATCCCTGGACAACCTTGTATGCCTCACTTGATTAAAGTGATGCAGCCTGCTGTTACTCGGTATTCTAAATTAATTACTCTTGTGAGACCTAGCCTACCTTCGCGCTCTAAGCTATCTAATCGTTCTTTCCAGCATGCTGCACCGCAGATCTGGAATTCTCTTCCTTCTAATCTTCGGAAATCTTCATTTGAAGCACATCGGCCTTTGCTTTCCTATGATCAATTCCATAAGCAGTTTAAGACCTATCTTTTCCATCTCTCTTTTCCATCCAGTGTCCATGAGCTGCGCCTAAACCTCCTTTTCTTTAATTCCCTGTACTTTGGACTGATTATCTGGATTTTGGAATTTGCACCGTTTTGGACCATCTTTTTGCTCGCCGGCTTGATTTTGTCTCAATAGTGCTCGATGTTGTCATTGATGACAGTAACACTCTAATTGTTGTTGTTGTTGTTAACAAGGCTTTTTTTTACCAAAAGTCTTAATAACTTGGACAAAACTCAAAATAATTTAACAAAATTTTTGGAGCTTCCAGAGGAGGAATTTCTACTTATATCCTGCAAATTTTATTGAAAATGAATTCATAAATAACAAAAGTACAGCGTTTCTTCGAAAAAAAATATTAAAATCAATTTTAACAAGGCTTATTTAAACAAAAGTACCGGACATTTTCTTCAAAATTTAGGAATAATTTTAACAGGAGAACAAATTTTAAGCATCTTTCATTGGAGTAGCTAACCAGGTAGTGCAGACTTAAACCTCACCACTTAAGTAAACGGCCCTTTTCAGGGTCGTTATTTTCTTTAAAAGGAACGACTGACATTTGGAAAAGCCTTGTTAAAATTGATTTTAGCATTTTTCTCGTACAAATGCTGTAATTTCGTAACTAATGAAAATATTTTAATCAAATTTGCAGGATATACGCAGAAATTCCTCCCCTAAAAGCTCCGTAAATTTCGTAGAGATATTTTGAGTTTTCTTAAAGTTATTGAGATTTCGCTAGGGGATTATTTTTTTGCCCCAATTTTTTTTTGTCCCAATCAACATATATATATATATATATATATATATATATATATATATATATATATATATATATATACTACATAATATATATATATATATGTATATATATATATATATATATATATATATATATATATATATATATGTATATATACATCATTATCATCTTCCCTTTAATCCCTGTTTAACTAGGGTCGGGACAGTAAAAGACCTTCTTCACTCCTCTCTATTCCATACCATATCTCATCAGTCAATCCCCTATACTGTCTTCCATTCGTTTGATAAAGTTTTGTAGCTATTTCTGGAGCCAAGGCGCTAACCAACAGAATGCCCTTTCTGACATTGGTTTGGAATATGAATCGTAGTGCTTTAGTCGCCTTCTTTTAGGCCAGTGTGTACTGTTGTGTACTACATTGTACTGTGATATGTACAAGATATTCGGGTTTGGGGCGAGGAAGCAAGCCAGTGTGTACTGTTGTGTACTACATTGTACTGTGATGTGTACAGGATATTCGGGTTTGTAGCAAGGAAGCAAGCCAGTGTGAACACGGACAACTCCTGCCACCTGTTCGCTGAGCTGGATCCTGAGGAGCCGGCTTCAGCCATAGTGGAATTCATCATGAAAGTCATGCTGAGTCAGTCTAGTGCCAAACAGAGAACTAATAGTAACAAGAACTAATAGTGACTAGAACTAATATAACTAGATCTAGTAGTGACGAGAAATACAAAATGTAATACTCACTAGAACAAATAGTGACCAGAAAAGTAATAATCGATAGTGACTAGAACTAATAATGACAGGAACTAATAATGGTTAGATCTAATTTGAATGATAATTCTAATTCTAATATTGATTAGACCTGCAAATAAAGATAATTGTTTAGAGGCGGTAACTGAAATTAACGAGAAATATTAGTGAAGAAAATTAATAAGGTCGAAACGGAATGGAGAAATGCATTACATTTTCTTTTGACTTTTTAAGGCATTTCCAAGTTGAAACGACAATAGTGTGTGACAGTGTCAAAAAATAATAAGACTTTCAACATTCAAATGTAGTTTGAGCCTTTGAAGCTGATATCGTAAACCAAACATTTATATATTTTGCATTTTTTGTTGACAGTATAATTAATTTTTCCGTTGGCGCTTACATTATCATCTCTTGTATTAGTCATAACGTATTTTATCTGTCAATTTGGTTGCGTACTAAAACTTATGTGAAAAATGTTAGTATTTTAAATTTGTTTAATTTAATACTGTTCTGCATTTAGGTGATAACATTTTCGTAGTATTTGTCGGCTTGAACCTTTATGATGCGTTGCTATAGCCTTGACATTTTCATGGGGTATGTTTATACCATTGTTGAGCACTATGATAGCCGTCTGTAACTCAGTGGTTGCGGTTTTTTCTATTTACTGCATTTTAAAATAATCTCTAATTTAATTTCCTGCCACTTATGACATCTCGTTGACTGTCATAATCATAGTATTACTATTCAGGGTCTGATAATTATTTATATCTGTTAATTATAATCGCATGGATATTTATTGATATTAAATTCTGGTCTCAATCGTAGTAGAGAGTTCGGCAGCTGATCCATACCTACCCGACAGCACGCGAAGAGAGGAACACGGAGTAGTGTAGTGGATAAGTTCTACGTCTTAGGATAAAAGAGAACTAGGTTCTAATCCCTTATTCTTGCTATTTTGTTTTAATGGGAAACTAAATTTTATGATGAAATTTATCTTTTATAACTGATGATGTACCTCTTTTTATTACTAACCCCAAGAAATCGTCAGAGTTTTTGCAGTATTCTCGATATTGCAGTTATTCAGTTTTCAAAATACTCCCTAATGGTCCACTTTTACTACTCATTGCATTCAGTGAACGATCTCTAAATCACACGTGTTGATTTAGAGTTTTGTGCCCCAGTTGCGTAAGAGATTTGAACTCTGGATTAATTAAAATCTCGAATCAAACATCGTTCATTCTGAAACACGTTGAGAGGCATTACGATTCAAGTTTGTGCCTACTACAAGCTTCTGTATAAAACCTGTTTAGTGGTGCATTTAGACATTGGACCTGACGATTCAGAGTCATTTTAATAAGTGTGAGCATGATAAGTGAGCTGCTAGCTCTTAACTAGAAATGCAATAAGCTCTGTTCTGTGTGCGACAAGAACTCAGAATATATGTAGACCGCTAGCGTTTTAGGTGACTGGTTTATTTGCCCCGTTCTAAGTACTAAATCTTATAACTTATTTAAATGCCTTAAAAATCTTATATTTAAATGACTGATAAATCGTAATAAATCTTATAACTTATTTGCTTTCGCTATCCTGAACATTTTTGTTCACGGCTACAGTGTGAATGTCTATTGCTTTATTTATTTTATCGACGCTCATTTTGTTTCTGGAATAAGTTAATTAAATATAATTTAAGCAATTCCTTTAAGTTAACCTTATAGAATTAAATAAATCGCTGTTTATGTTATTTTAATTGATGCTTTTGTCATGTTATTGTTTTTACAGTGTTTACACAGTTATAGTATTGAAAATGTATTATTTTATTTCTATTATAACCTTTTATGTTTAGTACGTTGAACGTAATTGATTTACATTTCAACTAGCAAATCCAAAGACATTCTAGTAGTACATCTGAAATAATAATGTAGAGTGACTTCCATTTTTATATGACAACTAAAGGTGCATATTTCTCTTCATTGTCTGATTTCTCGCTCATTTAAGGGCTCCATTGATCTGCTCCTTTATTGAATTCAATAGGCTTTGCCTTTATCCGTTGTTAACCTACTGTTCATTTCGAAGAATTGTGGTTACTGAGGTGAGTTTCAGTCGCCTTCATCACTTTTTTAAGACGTGCGCACTAATTTCTCTATTCTTCCTTTGACCTGACACAATACAGTAGAGTGACATTAATTTTAAAATAAGCAATTTGATTTTAAACTTGAAGCATTGTTCGATAGCCAATCGAAAGTTGTTTCACTGCTAATTATGATACTTTGTTTTAATAATCGTAATTTCATTTTAATTGTAAATATTTTCACTTCTACATGTATATTGTTTAAATTTATTTATTCCATTATGTATTTTACTAATTACAATAACACGAATTATAATTATTTCTACAATCATTGGGGTTCTTTTCATGCTACTTTGCGAGATATGTTGCAACTGAATGAATTTGAGAAAAAAGCAGAAATTAATCTGTCTGATTAATGAATACATGTAGTTAATTGAAAGTATTGATAATTTCTTTAATAGTTAATCTTAATTATTTGACTTTTATAATTATTAATCTATGATAACTATTCAAGAAATGACAATGATGTCCGTCATTAAAAGTTGAACATCATTTTCGTATCATAACGATACTAAACTTTTATCTGATGACATTTGTAGCTGCGACGTGCCAGCATAACTTCCGTTCGGTGAACTTTCTCGAACATCATTTTCATCAAGCTTACCACAAGAATGACTGGTTTCACCTGATTCTATGCTTTCCGAGTTACACGTGTTGAGGTCTTTCTGACCGCAGGTACTCGAGAGAGTCGACGCCGAAATCTCGTCAACCCCCGTTTTTGTGAAACATCCACAAGTTTTCTTCGCCTTTATTTCCAGAGTTTCACTATTTTCCGAACAGTTGGAACTCTTCCTGTAGAACGGTGAACGGTTGAGATTACTAGCCCTATTAACTTCGCTAATATTGCCATATCCCGCATCGAATAAACTTGCACTGTGTAACACAGACTCTCCACTAACGGGACTGGTGTTAGAGCAGCTGCAGTACACCCAGCAGAGATCACTGTAATTACCTTTCTCTTTCAGTGTCAACTGGTTGTCCAGTGTTACCATCTGATGTTGATAAACTCTCTGGTGGTAATCACAGAGTTGATCGGGATCGTCATGATGGATTGACTCGAGGCGAGGAGATCTGAGTTGTTCATGAAGATGTCGAGGACAGTCCGCTCTCTTGTTAGGATTAGTCAGTGAGAATCCTCGAGTCCTATTCAGTCTTCCTGTTTGTTCTCTTCGGCATTGCGTCATCGAGTAATTTAGATGACACATTGCGATAGGCTTAGAACAATTGACACACAAACCTTTATGGTCTAAATGAAGGCTTACCGCACCCAAATCCACGATTCTTTCATTGGTGTTAAATGTTGAAACTTCACCCAAACCTGATAAAACTATATTACTATTAGTTGAGTCGTTGTTTAAATGACTTTGAGAGGATTGTAGCAGACCATCTGATGATCTACACTTGGAAATGGGTCGAGAGCAATTGAGACACTGGTATGTTTTCTCTGAACTCTGTTTCCTGAAGGCCGCATTCTTTTCGCTTGAGCGGGAAGTACTAGGAGAGTGCGAGAATGCTATCAGCTGCGCATCTGAAGCTTCCGCATCTGTTGATAGCTGACGCTGACAGCAAGCCTGAGTGTGTTTAACGTTATGCTCCTGAGCGTACATCTGACTGTGCCTCTCCATGCTATTCGATCTGTTTTGAGCAAGTGCTGAATTCGTATCCCCTGACCCTGGATGCTCGGGTTCTACCCACGTGCTACGCGCTGACACAGTGTCGGTCACGTGATGTGTGAGCATGACGTCAGGCATGACGTCATAGCTATGACGTGTGGCGCGCAGTAGAGAGTTTTTCTCGTATCGACAAGCCTGGGCGTGCCCGGGTCCACCACGGCCCTGCTTGCGCGCTATCAACCTACGAAACCTAAACAGACAACAGTGGACACTGGTTTACACTGATGAATAGCTACATGAGATACACTAATCATTAGCTACATGTGATCATTGGCTACATGTGATACACTGATAATAACCGGTCTACTTTAAAAGATAGTATTATTCGATTGAGAGTATTAAAAAGAAATAACAAGAAAAAAGATAATATTATAATTATAGTATGTACCCGTATGCAAAATTGCACATATCTAGGAAAATAGGTCCATTTTAACTGAACCTGGACTTGAACTCTAACCTCGTTCCCAACAATGTTCTACTGATGTTGCATACGACTCTCAATAAAAAAATATCTACAAATTTCTAAGATATGAAAACATGTTTTAATATAGGCTTAAAAGGTGTCAATGCAGGCTTACATAGCCTGTATCTACTGTTTCCACTCAGAAGAGTGGAAGCTGATGTTAAGCTAGACTTTAGCTGTTACTGTTAGAACCAACTTGACAATAGTGGAGGAAAACCGAATGAATTCATGCTGTATTTTATTTTGGACTTCATATAGCTTGTATGTAGTATTGTAGTGGCGTGTGATTCTGAAATAAACATAAACTCTCTCTCTCTCTCTCTCTCTCTCTCTCTCTCTCTCTCTCTCTCTGTAAAATGCACAATATTTCGTAATCAATCAGTAGATTAAAATCCCGAGCTCTCACCGTCACCACTGATATGCTATCGAGAAAGAGACTAACGTTCAATGTGGTTTTTGCTTTTTAGCTTTAATAGGTTCTAAATGTCCTACACGTGGCTTGCCTGAGCCAATGAAGAATAAACCAACGGTAAATTGCAAGCTTCGTAATAGGCGACTAAGCAAAGTAAATCACATCATAAGTCATATTTTTCTCAATCTTTCGGCTCTATTAAAAATGTGGACAATGTATAGCCACCTGTGAAGTGACTAACTTGAAGATCGATTGAATGTTCTTGATGAAACGTATTAACAAACTGTGACTAGGGATTAATGTATCTTGGACCTGCCATACGGAAGGACAGAGAGAGAGAAATAGAGAGAGAGAAAGAGAGAGACAGACAGACAGAGAGACAGTGACCTGTGTCTGGTAGCATGAAGCGAGACGAGAAGAAAAAAGCCTAGAAACACACCGACAGCCACACCTATAGTGATGGCGTACCACATCGTTATCTTGTCAACTGCAAAATAGCAGACATAGGGCCCACATGTAGAATAATATTGGAGCCAATGATCAATTGCGTAACCGAATAATTAACTCTCTACTGACATTAGAAGAATACTGTAGATCTGCGTTTGCATGATATTCACTGTAAAACATTGTTGTTTATGAATTCTTTAAAATTTGTGATTGTATAATAAATTATATTTAAAATCTTGCTAACAATATTATTTTATTGCTATTTTTATTTAATAATATATACTGTTACTGGAATAGTATTACTATAATCTATTCCTTTTATTTCCATAATCAATCTGACAAATCGCAGACTGTAACAATATGACAGATAACATAGCAATGCATCAGATACAGACAGAAAATCAAAAATACAAGATTGCAAATAGTAAGATAACATTAAAAAATATTGACCAAGGCAAACTTATACTACTTTAAGAGTTCTAAAGTCGCATAGCTATCTAAGCATTATTAAACAGTAGTAGAAGACAATTTCAGCAGTTTAAAAATAAACAGATAGGCATTGTAAGTTAAAAGTTAATAATTTTTAGCATCTTCAAGTATAATACGGGTAATAAAGTTCTTGTCACTTAAACTATTTCGTTTAGTAGGAAGTGTGAAATTTCTACCTGCAATGTTTCTTCTAGTTAGATATGGGTGATAGGCAAGTGGAGGCAAAAGCGGGGTAAATAGATGGGCGCTATCACTATGTACATTTTTAAAAAGTTTATAATCAGCTGAAGCACACAAATCTTCAAAACTGGATTCCAAGTTGCAGAAATTTGCCTTTTTAGCTCGTCTCAAAAAAGCTTCAAGCCTCTTTCTATCTGACATCCAAAAAAACACATGACAAAAATACTATAGGAATAGTAAATAATATTGCTAAAATAGGCTCTAGCAATAGTAAAGGGTAATATATATTTATATTTATCTTTATTACGCTTCTCAGGCAACAAAGAAGTACATTGAACACCAAAATAGCAAAATATGAAACAAAAAATGAAAAGGAAAGAGACAGAAAATAATAGCCTGCATTTCTAAAAACTGTAATAAACACATCAATAGGGTGGATTGAATAGGCCTATCATCAGTTTTTACACACAGGTTATATTTGACAATATCGCACGCCAGAACTTGAAACGCAGAATATTTTTCTCTTACAAAATTACAAAATTGGACATTTTTAGGTTTCTTATGTCTCTGTAAATATTTTTAAAATATGGAATATTGATATTGATATGAACTCATACTTTGTCCCCATAGACAGATAGTTACATATTAAACTTAGCATTATATTTTTAGACACTTTCAATGCAATGGTTTTGCAAATAATTAATTATTATTAATTATACTAATATTGATCAGTAAAATACCGTACAACGTTTGCAGATTTTCTCTTCAAAGACAGAATTAGTTAATGTATTGCTTCCTGGGCACTTGCTATCTCGCTTATACATGACAACCCAGTATATTGACCGTAGAAGCTGTTAGTGCTGTTATTAAAGCAGTTATTTTCATACTAGTGAACAATAAATCATATATGAGCAGTTCAAAGTAAGCTCAAGTGTATGCTCAACAGCTGAGAAACAGCTGTGTTACTTTGTTTCACTTTCTTATATAGAAAAGGCTGCGTTGCATTTTTCTCATGCTCAAACAAAAACAGTTGCGTTACATTGTTTTACCTGCTCATATAAAATACATTGTTTCATCTTCTCATATAGAAACAGCGGCGTTACATTGTTTCACACACTCGTATATAAACGGCTGTGTTACCTTGTTTCGCATATTCATATGAGCAGCTGTGTTTACCTTGTTTCGCACGTTCATATGAGCAGATGTGTTACCTTGTTTCGCATATCCGTATATAAACGGCTGTCTTACATTTTTCGCATGTTCAAAAGAGCAGCTGTGTTACCTTGTTTCGCATGTTCATATGAGCAGCTGTGTTATCTTGTTTCTTATATTAATATAAGCAGCTGTGTTACCTTGTTTCGCATATTCATATGAGAGGCTGCGAAACTTTGTTTCTCATGTTAATATAGGCAGCTGTGTTATCCTGTTTCACATGTTCATATGAGCAGTTGTGTTACCTTGTTTCGCATGTTCATATGATCAGCTGTGTTACCTTGTTTCGCTTGCTGAGATTCATCCAGCTCCCCCGACCATTCCTCTGTAGCTACTGCTTCCGCTGCAAGTAACACAATGTTTAAACTGGGTGTACATGCATAAATTTCAACGTCGTTTTCCTGTGTCTAAAACTTGACATAAGGCGGGTTAGCTATAGGACTTAGCGAGAGATGGGAAGGTCTTAGTGTTATGTGTCGGATTCGTCTACATGGAAATTAAATAACTATAGGCTTATAGGCCTACTTAGGCCATGCATAATATACAAGCTTAACTTTGGCATGCATGTATATTATACATGCATCATACATGTGTAGATATGCATACGTGAATACATGTGTATACATGTACAAAATTATTGTGCATATTTATTTACATATACATGTACATAAATGTACATATATATGTACATACATTGTACACTGTACGCACACACATGCACATGTACACACACACACACACACACACACACACATATATGTATATATATATATATAATTATATATTTTATATATATAATGTATGTTTACATGTAGTCTATATACGTGTGTATATAAACTGTTCATATGCCTATAGTCTATATATATATACTGTATATATACGTATATCTATATACATGTATATATATATACAGTATATATATATATATATATATATATATATATATATATATATATCAAGGTCACAGGCATTCTCACTGTAAATGACAAGTATGTATCCCTGATACTTGTATGGTTATGACAACTGAACGTTACAAAACAAGGTTTATTGCAGCACTGAATGAGGACATGAGGCTTTCATTTCATTGCAATTTATAAAAGTTATTGACATTCAGGGTTACAGCCCACTGCGCTAAAGCTATTGTTGTAATTGTCTGGAATCTGGCTATTGTTCTCCTCTATCCCATCAATGTTAGATAGCATTACATACGTGAAAGCTTCTATGTTCACATCTTCACTGATGCTACACTTTATTTAGTCGAATATCAATTTGCGCAATATTATCAAAAAAATCACAAAAGTAGGACACGACAAGCAAAGTATGGGTAGACCTAAGGCTCTTGGCACTTACGAGGACCCTCGGTACACATAAAACAAATATTAATGGAATGCATGTTGATTATATCAAATAATAAAATCATAATTTCAATTAAGATGTTATTTAGTGTTAGTAATTTTTATACTATTGGATCGATATTGAAAAGCATTAGTAGTTCTCCTAATAATCCTCCGCTAACCCAGAAAGACGGGGGAATAATTTTAACCCCTGAAAATAATACTTATTTAAAAAGTTAGTAATATGCTTAGGTATAATTTTCTTATATAATTTACTTAAATTATTTAGCATTGAGATGGGACGATAATTTTCGACATTATCAAACTTGCCCTGTTTATATATAGGAATAACCTTTACCAATTTACGATTAATTGGAAAGTAACCCAGTTCTAGAGATTTTATAGTTCTAGATATTCGATAGTTCTAGAGATAAGATGAAAGTAAGAAGATTCTTGATATAATCTGCGGATAATTGTCAAATTTTACTGGATATAGAGTCCGGTCCAGCGGATTTAATTTTATTAAGATAGTGAATAGGCTAATATTAAAAACTTCATTTTTATAAGTTAGTGTTAGAAAGATTGAATTTGGAGTTGCCTTGCGAAGGTAGCTCTCAATCAAAATATCGCTTTGAGTGATAACGTCCGCTATTCGATTCTCCATATCTACAAAGAAAAATTAAAATTCTTCAGCAATATCATTTTTGTTATAAATAAGTCTATTGTTAAGACGTAGATGATCAATTATCGGATTCTTGGATTTATTATTGAGACTAGTAATGTTATTAAACGTTCTCCAAATTCTTTTGATGGAGTTAAATCTATTATTCAATTTATTTACATAATCATTTTTATGATGAAGAATTATATCTCTGTTCAATAACTTACGATACTTTAGATAGTTTATTTTATCTTGTTCGCAATTGGTTTTCTTTAAATAGTATAAAAATTTTTTTTTTTAAATTATTATTAATTATTTTACTATAATTATATTATTAATTTTTATTTTATGATTCATTAGCCATGTTTGTTTTGAGCAGGTAGTTAAGAATATCTTCAATCTTCTTTTCCAAGGAAATCTATCATTTAGTCGCTTCGATGATAATGAAACCAGAGTAGAAAGGCGAGCAACCGACAAACTATGAGTGGTGTTGTCGACATATTAGTTGTACAATGTAAGGAATATTACAAACTGGTCATGTGAATGTAGACGAAATCCTATCATCCTACAGAGGAAAGGTTTCCATGGTCAGATGACAATCGTATCGTAAAAGAAAAAAGAAAAGCAAGTCGGTCGTACTCTTATCAACAATGCATCACGATAACAAAATCTCTCACGAGGATTACCAGAAGTCAGATATCATCCTCAACTATGACAGTACGAAGGGCGCTGTCGACATTCTTGATAAGATGCGTCGCCAATACTCAACAAAGAGAGGTGCCCGCCGCTGGACTCTATCATTTTTCTTCTCGTTGCTGGACATTGTAGCACATAATCCATCAGTTGTTTTGCCTGTCACCCTGATTGGCAAAGCCGTTCAAATGGTCGACTCAGGTTATTCACACTGGAGATGGGCAAGGCGCCGTTTAGGTCCCTAGTGAGTTCCAGGCAGAATAACCCGGCGATATGCTATCAATAGCATGTGAAGAGAGCCCTGGAATATGTCAACATGCTAAGCGTCCAGCGTCGTGGATGCTGTTACCTGTGTGAGAGGCGTGAGGATGTGAAGTTCTACAACAAGTGTAAAAAGAGTGGGGGTTTTGTCTGTGGAAGTCATGGAGACAGAGAGACTGTTTATACTTGTAAAGTAGAGTGCAATAGCGACGATGTGCAAAAACGTATTCCTAAAAACTAAATAAAATGTTGCTTTTGAAAAATCAGAAACTACTTTTGAAACTGCTACTTTCACTACTTGCAGTAGTATATAGTATGTTACAATATTTATGAGTTTTTTTGATTTTTGTAGGTTATATCTGTGCTTGAAAAGTCATTAAAAATTTTGCTTGTAAGTTAAATGCATGTTGCAATAATTTCAAAAATTCTACTATGGGGGTAAAAAATGCCCCCTGGTTATCGGAGAAAGGTTCAACAGTCAAAATTGCTTAATCCAACAAAGAAATAACTGCAATTAAACGAAATCAGCGCGAGATGAATCTGTTTATTACATAGATGAAAAAGCGTACTTACCAAAAATAAAAACGTTAAGAAACGCGTCTTTTTGCAAAAAATAAAAAACGTACAAAAACGTTAGTAGCGTACACGTAGCTTGCATATATATTACCATGCCTTCATTCCATAACACTAAACAATTTTATTGCAACTAGACTTGATCTAAAGTTCTAAAGTATGTCCATAGCCTCCATACAAATATAAACAAATACTTTCAGTCACATACAGCCACACTGTCAGTTGTTCATAATTATCAATACTAGAAAATTTAAATCCGTAAGAAATTAAGAATAGACAATGTCTTAAAAATTAGAACATCTGCCTAACTAGGAAAATAAAAAATGTAATGAATTACCTTTTATATAGTGATGTTTATGGTACGAAACTAACGACAATTTCTCAATATTTATGTGCAGTCCACGTCAAACCATGGTTTACGATTTTTATTTAATAAAGAAAAAAACGTAAAAATCGCGTTTTTTTCAAAGATATAAAAAACGTAAAAAACTTTTTTTCATCTATGGTTTATTAAAGTCAGTCACGAAGATTTGTATCAGTTTCGCTGCTACTAAACACATAAAATTACTTCTATGAAATTTACACTTCAAATCATTCCATACAACTGAATAAGTCTGCGTATGTCATTTGATCATCTATCCAGTATTATGCTAGCCGGCAGGTTCAAACCCTGAATTCCTTCTCACAGTCTCCTTTCAAGCCCCATAAGATACAGCAAGTTAATCCCTTTACAAAAACTATGCATATCAACATGTGTAGACTCTCTCTCTCTCTCATAGTGTCTACTGAGAGAGAGAGAGAGAAAGAGTCTACACATGTGGGCATGCATAGTTTTGGAAGGGATAAACTTGCTGAATTTTATGAAGTGCGAAAGGAGCCCTATGTAGACTATGACTTGAATAAATTGTCATTTCTTAGATGGTTTCCCTTTGTTTCCTCATTCCTTTTGCAGTCACCTCAGAACGCACGTGCAGCTTAAAATTGTTCCATTCTACAGTGGCTCTTAAACTGTAAGGAAAATAATACTTTTAAAATATTACTTTTAAAATTAAAAGTATTATCACTATGCTGAACTCACCAGGCACTGATGTAGAGCAGTTGATAATTCTACCAATCCACTGATTACCTCTGCACATCAGTGTGTAAGACTCTCCGTTGTCATGACAATCCACATGAGCCTCGTTGCCTTGACGACGAATCTGAGCGTTACTAGGTAACACCGATTCGGGACATCCTATTACTAATAAAAAAGAATAATATTAGAACAAATTGAACATAGAGAGAACTTGTGTATTGTAAGACTTTGCTAGTTAGTGTATAATTAAGTAAGTTATAAGTAAGTTCCTTTATATGTTTTGACGATTTCGTTGGGTTCACACTGAGAATTTGTTATTGATTTTGTGTCAGCAGAAATTGGTGAAACGTTAAGCTCTGCAAGTTGTGAAATTCAGGCCAGTGATAGCTGATACTCAATGGCAACGCAATGGCTTATGGGTAATATTCTGCAGCTTTTATTTAATTTTACATATATGTAGTTTTAGTTATTAATTAATTATGTACACTATTAAACAGTCACCTGTCGCGATATATTCCTTAAAATTGATTTTAGCTTTTCAGCAATTTACTGCGTCAGTACACAGCACGGTTTTTGATTGGTTCACAATATTGTTAAGCGGATGAAAGTTCTAGAACTATGCCTAAATAGGGAACTTTAGTAAATGTTTCTTCTTTATTTATTTGCGTAACATTATGAATTGAATAACTAAGTTTTCAAATAGCATCGATGAGCTTTTGCATCTGTAACGTCAGAACGTTTATTTCACCTTCGTATCTTATGAAGAATTTCTTGTTTGCGTTCTTCATTCCTTTAGGATGTGCTCCCTCGTCAGTCTGTTGTTGTTGTTGTTGTTGTGGCTGCTTGGTGTAGGGATAGAGATGGATGCTGATGGAGTGAGTTCTGGAGGAATACACGTGGGATTCACGGTCAGGAGCTGAACAGATCAGCCTTTCCATCTCGTTCTCTCCAGGTATCTTCTTTAACATTAATTAAGAACATCTTTACTTCATGAAAATACTGCTTAGAATCTGTTGCGTATTTTGTACACATTATCATAGTAAACAAAATCAAACAGCTAATGTAGGACTAAAATAATTAGAATAAAGTAAAAGCATCAAAAGAAGTATAAAATCTTAATGGCTAAATCTTATGCTAAATGTTCTATGGACACGAAAGTCTTGATGCTTATGAACTACTCCAACGGATTATGCGCCTATTATAGATCATTGAGAACCTAGCAGATTTTAATAATTTTACGTCTAGTTTATTGGGCTTTGAGAAACCTAAAGTAGCCTAAAAATAAATAAATGACCACTATAACCACAACTAAAATACAAGACCCTATCTGATAAAAGCCAGGCAGCCACCACAGCTCAGCATAGGCATTGTGAAAAAGCTGTAAAGCTGATGTTAACGTCAGTTTTAATTTACGTAAGTGATATCAGTGACGGGCGAGCCCTGGATTTGAACTCCGCGGTCGGTTATCGTACTGATCCTCGGCATTAGTTTAGTCGCTTCTTGGACGAGAGCTGCACTACACTCCAAACATACCCGTTTTGACGACATGGTTAAATTCTCCACATAGACTGTCACAAACCTCTCGAATGACAGCGTAAGGATGTGCACAGATATCCACGTTTTCTTCCTCTCTCACTGACTGATCCACTCTTATCTCCTCTCGTATTCTCTCAAACTTTGGCAAGCCCTCCTCCGCTCTTCCATCACTTCCAGGTCTCTTCTTACCATCAATTACTCCGGAGCTGCGCAGCTGACGTCCCGCTCTACTCATCAGTGACGACGGGGGCTCACTTGTTTTGTGATTTCTATCAGTAAGATCTCGCTCTTCAGTATTTTTTGATCCAGAGCTAGGATAATCCTGTGAGAGATGTTTCAGAATAATAGAGCGAGATAGAGACTGTGAAGCGTTAAAACGAATATTCAAACTCTGACTTTCATTGGATCTACTAATGTTATTATATAGATTTTGAGATTTATTTTTTTCGTTGTAAGGCAAATTAAAATGTGTGATTTGATTCCACTCTGCTTGCTGTATAAATTTATTTTGAGCAATGTTAGTCTGGCTAGATTTAATAAAACCTACGACTGATTCGCTTACATTACTCAGTGAAAGCTTTAATGGGGACATACCAGAAGTTATATTAATTTTACTAAATCGACTTATGTTCCTGTTATTAAATGCTTTGGGACTAGTATCAGAATTTAATTTAGACGCCATTGCTGCGTTAATAACATTTTCACTATGAAAACTTCGTTTACCATTCTGATATTTTTCTAAATCGGCTGGCGTATTAACCGGCTTAAACTGCTTACGAACTAAAGAAGTGGAATCCCTAAAATCTCTATTAACAGAACCATCAACGTTTTCTTGGACTTCTCTAGCAATTTGTCGAGATTTTCTGCTAGCTTTGACCTCGCCATTACCCCTGGTTCGACTGCTTCCACCAATCACAATGAGAGACACTCGAATTCTCTGCCCCGCCTCTGCTGTGATGACGTATGGACACGAGGCTCCGCCCACTGAGGCAACATGCTCGCTGCTTATATACCCGCTGATGACGTCACGTGGACTGTTCTGTAGTGAGCCTGTATTAGAGCTGGAGTGCTGGAGCTGATCCAGACTGGAAGGGTGATTGAGAGAGCTGTGTGTGGAAATGGTGGAGGGAGAGGAAAGAAGAAATCGACCTTCTTTAGTGCATTCCTCCTGATTTCCTGTCTCCACTATGATATAAAAATAAATATTAAATATTTAAGGTTGACATATTTGGTATTGACTTATTATTAATAAAGCTGACATATTTGTGTTTTGGGCGCATATTTTACTAGTTTTCCTTCCTTAGTATATGTTTTTGTTTTTTGCGCTATTTCCTACTTCCTCTCCACCGTTATTACTAGGTCTAAATTTTGCTTTTGATAGTGCACTGATGGCAGCCGGCGTGGATTTAAGAATAACCATTCAGCACTCTGGAGATTTGTTCATTCAAAGCTGTCAGCACTTGATCTTGCAATAATTATAATACAATAAATCCTTAATTCATATCCAAACACAAGATTCGGACTATTAATCATCATGTTGGGTTCGCTGTAGAACAGTAGAAGATTATTTAAACTTACTAAATTTTGCACTTAGTAATTGGAATAGAAATAAGTATTGGTTCATAATGTATGATCCAATGCTTGTAAGAATAACGATGCATCCAATTTAAATGCATCTTAATGCATTGATTTTATTTTAATTTTATTTTATTTATTTTTTAATGATTTTATTAAGCCATAATACCATAATAGCTGCAGAAGACATATGACTTCAAAGTTTTGTGTAAGTTTATTTAGAAAATATTTGTAAACTATTACTAATATCAACACTTACCCTTAATGCAGATGAAGTCTGCCTCCAGATATGCTACGAGATCAGCGGGGCAGGAAACCAATTTAAGCAGCTCGTAGTCTGGTACCGGCACCTTACAGTGAGTTCTACCAGAGCACAGTTCATCGAGTTCACCGGTGACGTCAGCGCTACAGCTGATGTAATAGTCACGTGACAGACAGCGACCAATGCGCATACGCCCATAGTAAGACGGCTTCATGAGTATCACGTGACGCTCAGGACAGCGGGGTTCAAATCTCTCCAGCAGACAGTACTCTGTGGCAGAGGAGAGCTGAGAGAGTAGGGGATGTAAGAAGAGCTGTAGCAGCAGCTGTAGGGCTATATCTCTTGCTGGGTCGTATTCAGTCATGTCTGTAGAAATTTAAGTACTTTATACTGTTACAGTCTTTCAGATGTTTCGACAAATATTAATTATTACACACTGTCTACTTTTAAGCTGCCGAGAAAACAAACTATATTACACAGCTTCCATTGGAATTTAACTAGGAGAAAATGATGTTTCAAGGTGTCTTTTATTTCTCTTCTCGATTCCCGCTCAGTCGCCTCTTACAGGACTGACGACAGTTTTACTAAAGTTTACAGCCTACTGTTTACCTAAAAAATTCTGTATTCATGTTTTGCATATATTAAGAAAATATTTAATATTTTAGTTATTGCTATTCATCGTTGTGTACAAATTCAGAACTACTACTAAGAAACATTACAATGCGTCATATTACTTCCTATCATATAGTCCTTCTAAGATCGTAACAATATCTTAGAATGACTATATGATAGGAAGTATTCTAATCTTTACTTCACTATCCACAAGTATATTTTACTTCACTCTATTCACTTTTCATCACAGTCTTCAATAAATGTTGGTATTTAAACGAAAAATCTGGTTTCAAAACCTAAGGCCATAATTATTATTATATGGGATGATTCAACAGTACTGCAGATTCTGAGAACAGATTAAAATTTCTGGAACTCAACAAAGATAGGAGAGTGACCCACTATTAGTTACTATCACTGCAGCACAGACGGTATTTGTAATCGCGCTGGATCAATCAATCAATCTATAATCTCAACTGCGTTACAACTTGCAGAACAAAGCATAGATCAGAGAAACCACGGCCAGTGCAGTCAATCTAACCAATCCAATGGCTTACTAATGAGAGAATGAGCTGAGTGTAGGGTAGTGGCTTGGGTGGTGGAAGAATCAATGGGGTGGTGGACTGGGTGAGATTGTAGGGGAGTCAATGAGAATAACAATGACAAGACGTTAGAATATCAATCACTGCCAGTAACTAGTAAATAATCCTTCGAATAAGTAGGTCGCTCACTGGGATAGTCCTCAGTGAATACAGCATGCTGGTGTCTCTTTGATCAAACTGAATGATATGCTGAAGATGCTCTTTGTGGTACTAAAAGAAATTTTATTAACTATTGTGCTTTGCGATTTAGGAGAAAAATATATTTTTGTGAATCATAAATGTGCTTTGCCCTTAAATCTGTTTCTATAAATTTAAGGAAAGGTTATTGTTGAATGTCTGGTCACAAAATCCTAAGAAAAATAGAGTAGGCCTAGTAGCCTAATTAGAAAACAATGATTCTAGGGAGAATTAAAGAAAATAAATATTTTTATTTCTAAAATGTAACTAAAATTCAGAATATTTTGAAGTGAGAAAGGTAAACCATTGCGATGAGCTAAATAAATGTTAAATTAGATAATGAAATATTGAGACATCTGAACTACCACCCATTAGACATGTGCGTATTTTAGTTAGCTGTACCATACAGCAGCTCCGCGTGTATCATGTGGAACATAGAATTGACATGTATATGTGAGTGCAGACAGCGTCAGCAAAACAACATGACATTGTTCTTTATGCTGTTAAGCTAAATTACTAATCACACATTAGCTGATTTCCCTATTGATGTGGTCTAGTGGATGGTCCATTGTGTCATATTTCAGGTTAGAATGTAGTGCCAAAGCGCTTGTTCATCCCTGCAATTTACAATATTGTTCTGATCTATGCATTGTTTTACATAAAAGAATTTTCTCAAAGAGTCTGTAATAGTTTGCTCGAAACTTCACAAATTATTTTAATTTTTGGTTTTTTTAAATTGTTTTAGTTCATGCGAGGAATGTCTCTTATTAGCTTTTCATGGGAAACAGGTCCCACGTAATTTTTATTTCATGGGAGCGTACCCATGCAATCTGATGATAATAACTGTACCGCGGTCTGTACGATCTTCTAACTCGTTAATCTATTAACTCACATCAGTTAGCAAATAGATCCACGTCACATCAATGATCATTTATTACCAGTCACCACGAAGTTCCTACACCATCACCGGCAATCAATAAGCAAACATGCCGAATACGAACACCCATGGGTACCTAAAAGTATGCACACCTCTCGCTAATGAACACCCATGGGCATCCACCAATAAACTCTCTAATTGAAAGGTAACTTGTGCGTATATTTAGCATGCTGTGCTGAACATATGAGCTATGGGTGAGTAGTGTGTGATGATATTACAGTATACAGTGTATACCGTATTTGATTTAATGACTCACTGTATACATGTAGGGTTATAGGATTGAGTCACTTGTGTATACTGGTATTGTGTTGATGGTCACTGTATATATATATATATATATATATATATATATATATATATATATATATATATATATATATATGTATATGTATATATATAATATGTCAATTTACAATAAAATGTTTAACTTATTGGGAAATTCAGTGACAGCATCTGCATTTAAAACTGGAGTATCAAATTTTCAACTTTCCCACTCTGGTGTTTTTTAATTTTAGACTTTAATGTATGCAAAATGTAAAGTATAATTTTGCTATTTAAGTGTCTCTATGTGTCTAAAAATGCAAGGCTAGGTGTGAGCCTGTTTCGTATTGATTTGTTTCGCTATTTGTATATTATATTGAGCTGATAGTTTGTGTAGTACATTTGATATATTGCCTGAATTAAAATAACAATAATTAAATAAATTGAAATAATGTTGGGTAAATACGAGTGGCTTGCTGGGCCTTAACGTAAGGACACTGGGACTGAGTTAACATGAGGATACTGGGATTAAGTTAATGTATGGATATTGGAATTGTGTTAATATGTGGATACTGGGATTAAGTAAATGTGTGGAATCTGTGATACTGAGATTGAGTTAACGTATGGATACTAGGATTGAATTAACGTAAGGATACTGGGATAGAGTTAATGCAAGATTACTAGGATTGAGTTAATGTGTGGATACTGGAATAGAGTTAATGAAAGGATACTGGGATAGAGTTAATGCAAGATTACTAGGATTGAGTTAATGTGTGGATACTGGAATAGAGTTAATGAAAGGATACTGGGATAGAGTTAATGCAAGTTACTAGGATTGAGTTAATGTGTGGATACTGGAATAGAGTTAATGAAAGGATACTGGGATAGAGTTAATGCAAGATTACTGGGATTGAGTTAATGTGTGGATACTGGAATAGAGTTAATGAAAGGATACTGGGATAGAGTTAATGCAAGGATACTGGGATTGAGTTAATGTGTGGATACTGGAATCGAGTTGATTTGGATATTTTCTGGATGACTGAACGCGGGAAAGGTTACGTGACGTGGTAACGCTCTGTCAGCTCACAGTTTGATCACAGTTCTTCATAAGCTCATCTCCGCACGTACAGTGATAAACATACACAAATAGATAGACAAATATGTGCCTACGCCCACACACACAAAATACACGTGACTGAAAGCATAAACATACAACAATCGATTAAGAGAAGGGTATATATGTAAGCATCGATAGGTTAACTGATTAATCGTAGCTATTGAGAAGTTCATCTGTACATATATGTATAAACTGTAAACATAAATACAATAGGCTACACAGTACACACGCTAGAAGCATAATATACAAATCGTTCTTGACAGCAGTTTATGATATTATGGTCATTCCCAAGCTTACGTGTTATTTGTGTTCTGTCTCATTGGATGCGCTTTGTGTATATCCATTCAGTTAAAAATGAATGATCATGGTCTCTCTCTCTCTCTCTCTCTCTCTCTCTCTCTCTCTCTACGCACAACCATTTAAGAAATGTGCAATCATATACTGTATGACAATAATCAAATGCAAATATCCCTGCATACAAGCACAAACACATAAACGACTTAACCGAGCTGCATACATAAAACCATATACACATAAACACGAGAATATTCGTAAATAAAACATATACACATAGCACTCATATTACATATGTTTACATCTACATTGATATGCATATATAATATACAATACATGTATATATGTATAGTTTTTATACTAAAATATATACTTAAGAAGTATACTATATATACACGTATATATATATATATATATATATATATATATATATATATATATATACACTGTATATATATATATATGTATATGTATAAATATTCTATATATATATATCGTATATAGGGCATATATATAATGTATAGGCCCTATATATATATATATATATACATATATATATATATATATATATATTATATATATATATATATATATATATATATATATATATATATAGGCCTATATTATATATATATATGTGTGTGCGTGTGTGCGTGTGTTTGTTTAAAACCTTTAAGTTCCTAATTAGGCCCTAAAGGGAAACTAAAATTTAAAAGGGGCCATGAGGTTGCTTTAACCAGGGTCCTCGCTCAACAGCCTAGATCAGCCAATATGAAGAAATTCTATAGGATATCGATTGCCTGGTTTACTTTAGACTTCTCAATGTACATCATCGCGTGACGGGGGTTATGATTTCAATTTAAAACCTCGTGAAATGAATGACAAGTTGTTAATGAACGTCAGCCACATTGGCGAGAATGAAGAAATAATCTCTGAGTTGTGGGGAGGAAGTCACCTTTAAAACTTTCCTCATCCAATTTTTACAAGACAATATTTTGGACAAATAATTATTTCAGAATTTTTAACCTTAGTGTGTTTACAAAATACGCAAATTTTGTAGGTAGGCTAAGGTGAAAACATAGGCCTACAATATTTTGATATACACACCAGATTTTGATTTCTAATAATGTTATTTCGACAAGCATGTTTTTTTCTTAGTAAGGAGATAAACAATCCCCTCACCTCTTTACTAACATTGGTCCCATCATTTCATCTGCTGCTAACTAAAGCTCTTCATTAGAATTCTCTTAATAAACTTTACTGCATGGATTATCTCTGGTATTATCTCTGTCAATCTATTTATCGGAGATTTTCATTTTGGTGCCTTCATTTGTATGAAGTCCTAGACTTCCTTCCAAATCTTCAGCGAAAAGTTTGTGTGACTTCCTGTCATCATATTTGAATGAGAAAACGAAAGATAAATCTTTAGTATTGCTACTACTTTATTCCTTCAGTTTTCGGTATAGGCCTACATGTGTTGTTTCTAATAGCAACACTAAATATTGTAGCTTTATTAAACCTAATTTTCTCTCTCCATTTATATATATACTATATACTATATATATATATATATATATATATATATATATATATATATATATATATAGTATATATAAATGGAGAGAGAAAATATATACATATACGTATATATATATATTTATATATTATATATATAATTATTTATATATATATATATATAATTATTATATATATAATGTATATGTAATAAATAAATAAATATATATATAATATATATATAATATATATATAATATATATATATATATATATATATATATATATATTGACATTACGATGTCTCCAGCAGTTGCTGCAACTGTTTCTCTATTAGCAGCCTCAGTTGTATTTGTTATGGAATTCTCTCACTTTTTTCTTACAACATTCATACTCATTCGATTTCCCTCTACCAAAAAGGCAAAGCTGATAAAGCTAAGGTTAACGCAACTTTCCTCATTCGAAAGCGATTTCAGTGACGGGCGAGCCCAGGATTTGAACCCGCACATACCGATCCACGATCGGGTATCTTACCGACATCGCCACTGGCTCTTGCCAGTGTCGATGTCGGTATATACATATATACATACACGTATACATGTATATATATATATATATATATATATATATATATATATATATATATATATATATATATTGAGTGTATATCAACTATTTTGTTGTCTACCCTCTTTTCAAATATCTCCTCGACATATTCATTATTTAACAGTGCTTGTTTAAATTTATTATTTTTATTTCGTTATTAATAGTCAAATGATGTTTGTGACCGTACTATTCAACCCCCAACGGTCATTTATTGATCATTTTAACTGTTTCAGTGAACGATCCCGGAAGGTCTAGCACTGGTTGGACGCAAGTACACAGAGATACAACAGTTCTCGTTGTCCCATGAATATCTGCCACAGTTGACAAGTGATGAAATGACCTTTACTGACCTTGATTTTCTGACTGACCTCGAATCACTCTGGCTTGACCTAGTTACCCGGGCTGTGCATGACCTCGTCACTCATAGAGGAGTAACCCATCAGAATATATTGTAATATCATCTTCATCAGGCCGCTGTAATAGTGAAATAGTCATTTCAATCAACTCTTATAAAATCTCTAAATGAATTTTTTTTACATGAATCGATTTAAAAGTCATAAATTATTCATTCACTCTAAATAAATTAGTCGATTGTTTCAATAAAAATGTTATATTCAACTTTATAATTTATATTAAATTTATTAAATTTATAGTCAAGACGAGTTGTAAAATTAGTCGTAGGATATATAATTTAAAAAAGCAAATATTTCAATTCTCTATTATAATTATCTATGAAATAATGAACTGCACTCTAACATTAGGCAATTGAGTTTCGATTAACATAACATAACAACAATTAAAGGGCTACTGTCATCTATAGCAGCGTCGAGCACTATTGAGACAAATCCCGACCGGTAAGAAAGCACTGAATAGTCAAAAATTAGTGAAAAATCAAAAATTCAGAAATCAGTCCATTTATTAACGCCGAATGTATAATCATCAGGCGGTAGTAAACACGTAATAATGAAATAGCATTGCTATTCTTCATGTTTTGAAATGCAAAACTAATGTTCCAAGGTAAAACACAAAATTATTGAACTGCTATCTGATCCAAACTAAAAGATTTAAACCGAATGGCTATGTAATTTTTTAGCAGGCTTACGCGTAAGTACAAAATTAATGTAATTATAATTTAATTGCTTATCATTTGCTTTAGACTTTTTCTCAAAACAATGTAAATTATGCCATTTTCTCATGTAGGCCCTACTGTATATATGTAGGGGCCTATCAATGCAATCTTTAGAAAAAACTAAATTGACTTCCATTTCAATTATATGTAGGCCTAAAGTAACCTTCGATATTTATTTTTTATTCATTATATCAGAAGTCTCAAAATGAGTTCGAAATATCTAATTTTTTAAATTTAATTTTAATAATCCAAATGGCTTCAAACTTTTACTTCCAAAGGTACGCATCCACGAATTTTAGATTATAATTTTAATAACCCAAATGACTGCTAAGTTTTACTTCTAAAGATACACATACACGAATACTAGATTAAATTTTTCCAAAGACCCTGAACTTGAAACTTTATGAAGAAAATAAGGAACTGGCTGGTGGATGCAGCTGTCACGTAAAAGCTATTATTTAGAGCTTGCACGAAGCCAGGTCACAACATTTCCAGTTGGCTTCAGATGATCATTCAGCAAGAAAGAGATTCCTATAAGCTGCGGATCTCATAGAATCCCCACAGATATAAGATTTACTCCGCATAAAGCTATTAGACGAATAAATACTGGAATTTCATTGCATGAGAAACGGTGGAATGGTCAATGCGAGAAACTGCGAGCGTCAGAAAGTCATAATAGAGACTAGTCGAGGAACGTTATACAAACAACTTTGCAACTACTGCGTCGCTTTATCAATTAACTAAACTCAACCAATGAGTGCATTTTTATTTCAAGCGCCACTCAATTTAAAATTTCAAAATAGCAGCATTAATAAGAAACTTATTGTATAGTAGCCTATTTCATACCTATTAAAAGGTACAAGTAACAATACACAACATAAGTGCATTACATTAAAATAAAGCCTTTCTGCGAAGGCTCAGGCAATGCTGACTTTTTTAAACTTTACTATTGTAAGCACTACTTTAACGCATGAATATACGAATGATATAGTGGAGAGAGGGTATAGCATAACGGTTATAATTTTCACAGCGTAAGCACGGGGCTTGGGTTCAAAGCCAGGTTCGTCATTAAAAGGATTGCGTGGTACCCTCTACTGCACCACGAATGATAATCATGCAAAATAGTAGCTTGCTGCCAAATGGCGCTATTAACGGTAAAGATATTTTCAACCATGTAAAGGATTAAACAAAGTGACAGGAACGTATAAAGCAGCCTCGAAGTTCGATCACCGATCTTGACACAGCTATATATATATATATATATATATATATATATATATATATATATATATATATATAGAAATAGTCGTCACAAAAATAAATGCCGTTTTAATTAGTCTAAATTCTAACTACTGGAGTTAATTTACAACAGAATTACATTTATTAGGTTGCAGGTATTTAATAGTAATTTGTGATTGCCTCACTTGGTTTACAATAGAGATGGGAATTTTATGAATTTCCAGAGTTTGGGTTCGGTTCGATGAAAATGAGAGTTCGGTTCGGGTTCGGCTAGCAGTTGACAATTTGAGAGTTCGGTTCGGTTCGTTTAAAATGAAACTTCGGTTCGGTTCGAGTTCGGTTCTAACGAAGGTTCGGGTTCGGTTCGGCTTGCTTTTCAACTCGCAAGAGTTCGATTCGAGTTCGAAATGGTTTGGTTCGGATAATGTTGCAAATTGTTTAACTTTACTTAGAATAATCATGGTTATAAAATGTTTAAAATGGTTTATGGTAAATATGCTTAAAAATTCATTAAGTCATAATAGCTGCCCCATTTTTTCACCTGGGTAAAAATATGACTATGAAAAAGGAGAGATGTGGTATTTATTAATACAGTTGGTAATATTAATTAGTTGGCACATTTCTTAAAATATTGTAAGTTGACCAACAAATGTTCATAATACAGATATTTAGCTCTACTATTGTATCTGAAATATTCTCCTTGATTGTAACTAGCAAATAGAATGCTTCATCAATTTTTAAATTTTTTTTGTCACTATAGGAATAAAAAATTAGATACGTTTATAATTAAGTGGAAATGTCTAGGCTAAAATTTGATACAATATTTCAGAGAAAAGCGCAATTTAGTAACAAAAAAATGTCAATAAAGATGATTTGGTAAACACGTGTACTTCCACAGAAAAATGATCATAATATACACCTTTTGCTATCAACTGACCAGTAATAAGCTTCATAATTTACCTTAGGGTTTCGAATTTGAAACTATTAGATCAATTAGGAAGTTACGAAAATAGTTATGAAATATTGCATTGCTATGGTGCAAAATTATTTACTCTAGATAATCTTAACACATATAGAATGTCATATATAATTTTTTGTAAATCTGGCTGCAAATATATTAAGGTGGTACACTAAAACGGATGACGTCCCTGACATCATCCTTGTATGAGGAAACGGACGTTAAACCTTTATTATTATTATTATTATTAAAATTAGAAAAAATGCATCATTTGAATTTAACAAGAACAAATCCACCTAGATTGAGCCAAGCATTTTCTGATTTTTATGGAATACACTCATTACTTTTGTCTCTTTGATGTTAATCTTCATTCCATATTTCAATGCCGTATCATTCAGACTATCCATTATCTTCTGTAGGCCCGTCTTCCTGCTACCATTCCTTTGCACCGCTACCATTTTAAAATTTGTGTCGGAACCAGCCTTTCCTGAATATATGCTGTTAGATACTGTAAATGCAAAAAATAATATATATTTGTATTGTTCTTACTATCTTTAATAAAGTCAGGCTGGTGAAGAAGAAAGGAACTACAAGAGTTTGGTTCAGTTCGGTTTGGACGAAGTCTAGGTTCGGGTTCGGTTCGGGTTCGGCCAGAGTCTGGGTTCGGGTTCGGTTCGGCCAGAGTTTGGGTTTGGGTCGGTTCGGGTTCGGTCAGAGTCTGGGTTCGAGTTCGGTTCGGTTCGGTCAAAATTCTATATTTTAAGGTTCGGTTCGGTTCGGGTTCGGTTCGATTCCCATCTCTAGTTCACAAGATTCTTTAGTAAAGTATAAAGATTATTCCTGTAAGATTATCTAGAGGTAATAATAATTAGTGCATTTATATTCGCGCTGCTTTATGCAACACATCACCGTAGCGCTACAATACTATGTCGGTAGGATACTCGACCGCGGATCAGTCTGTGCGGGGTTCAAATCCTGGGATCCCCCGTCACTGACATCGCTTTCGAGTGAGGAAACTGACGTTAACATTAGTTTTTTAGCTTTAGTTTTTACAAGTGCAATTAATTATATGCTCTGTCGAATAGAAAAGTTTTAGTTTCTTCTGAAAGCTATACAGGGATAGATCAGACTGACGGGAAGATTAATCCAAACAGTTGATCCAGATATATAGTATGCCCTGGCACCCATACTTGTTCTAGCCCGTAGAACGCAGAGAATTCCAGATTTAATAGATCTTAAGATCTTGCGCACCGCCAACGTAGAAACTTGCATGCAAGCATCACGTAGGTGAAGAGGCGCTTGGTCGTGTAAGGTAGTGGTAAGAGGTACCCAAAGATGTTCGGCGATAACAATTCAATTAAGATTATTTATTATAAGATCCATGTTGTTCAAGTTTATTCACAACTATTCAAGTCTATTCTCGACTATTAAAGTCCACTCTCGACTATTAAAGTCTATTTACAACTTTTCAAGTCTATTATCGACTATTTAAGTTAATTCACGACTATTAAAGTTTGTTACAATCCGTTCACAATCCGTTCAAATCTGTTCTCACCGATTACAGCGTGCTTTATTCCTGCTTAAGTCCGTTCAAGCTTGTTTGATAAATCAATATCTTTTGGAACTAGAATTTAGACCTTTACTTTAATTAGCTTTTGCAGAATACATCTATTCCAGTTGAATCTATTTTTAATCCAATGTCTAAGATTGAGAGCGACATCGATAGCAGTGCACTTGCTGACAAACTGGCGGTCGTGGCCTCCAGTTCAAAAAGATTTTTCTATAAAAATATGGTCACTGCCATAGACTGATCACGAGACTTCTTGTGTTGTAACACAGACTAACCAGGCCCACTGCTAGTGTCATAATAGTGATTAACCACGACACTTCTAGTGGTCATAATAGAGATTAGCCACGACACTTCTACTGGTCATAATAGAGAGTAGCCACGACACTGCTAGTATCATAATAGAGATTAGCCACGACACTTCTACTGGTCATAATAGAGATTAGCCACGACACTTCTAGTGGTCATAATAGAGATTAGCCACGACACTTCTACTGGTCATAATAGAGAGTAGCCACGACACTGCTAGTATCATAATAGAGATTAGCCACGACACTTCTACTGGTCATAATAGAGATTAGCCACGACACTTCTACTGGTCATAATAGAGAGTAGCCACGACACTGCTAGTATCATAATAGAGATTAGCCACGACACTTCTAGTATCATAATAGAGATTAACCACGACACTTCTAGTGGTCATAATAGAGATTAACCATGACACTTCTAGTGGTCATAATAGAGATTAACCATGACACTTCTAGTGGTCATAATAGAGATTAACCATGACACTTCTAGTGGTCATAATAGAGATTAACCATGACACTTCTAGTGGTCATAATAGAGATTAGCCACGACACGATGGTTAATCTGTCTACTGGATGGACGTCAAAATTAGTTTTATAATTGTTTTAGTAGCCCAGTAGAGCGAGAAATTCCGATTATTGCGCTTATTGCAGATTATGTACTATAGACTAGTCGCTACAGACTAGTAGCTACAGGCTAGTATTAACATGCTAGTAGCTACAGGCTAGTAGCTAAAGGCTAGTAGCTACAGGCTCTAGTAGCTACAGACTAGTAGCTACAGACTAGTAGTTACAGACAAGTAACTATAGACTAGTAACTAGAAGCTAGTAGCTACAGACTAGTGCTGCAGACTCTAGTAACTACAGGCTCTAGTAGCTACAAACTACAGTAGTAACTACATGCTAGTAGCTTCCTTCATAATCGAGGACTGTATGCGGCTTTTCTAACAAAGTGGAAACCCCACAACAGATGTCTACAAGATTGCGATGTATTCCTGCCATAGGGTGGAAGATGAAACTTCTGCGGGATTGATTCATTCCTAAAGTTTCGTTACAGAGAGTACGGATCTAGAGCTAATCAGCAGCCCCGGGTTATGTTCAATATTGCCGGCACGAGTAGAGAAGCCGTTGACTATTCTATTGACACATGAACAGACGCTAACACTAAACCACATATGTACACTAACATGTACAGCTGTCAGTGTCTCTAACAGCATTCTACACTCATTCTTGTTCCCACTCGCTCTCGTACTTATATTTCTTCGGGGGAAGACAAGGTTAATTTTTGGTAATACTTTACGCATATGCCGGTGAAACAGTGTTTCGAGCTCAGCGATATGTCGTTATACGACATAATATTGTTGCGATCACTTCTAACATATATACTATGAGGGCCATACTGAAGCTAAGTACAGATGAATGTGTGTATGTTCCGTAATGTTAAATTGCTACTTTTCTTACGTCTAATTCTCGCGACAGCAATTAGGCGGACTATTTATTATACATTTCTACTGTATAACAAGGCATCTCCATTATCCTTCATGAATGAAGTGAAAGCAAATGTGAAATACTTTAAATATATTAGTATAAAGTATAAATATTTAGGTGGTAATAATATTTTCTATACCCCAATAGCGTCATTTTCCATTCGCTACTCTCTACATCTGCCCTGTTAACCGCAGACAAACAGTTCGCGTTCATTTCTACTTTCAATTCATCCACGCACTGCCGTCGGGTAGCAAATAATGCGCAGAAAGAATTTGTTATAAACTAAGCATTTACGTGTAAACTTTAGGGACTCTTAAATTTACTTTACAATTTTTCATTTATAATAATAGTGCTTCTTACGTATAATTTATTGCATTTTTAATTTATTTATAATATTTACATAATTATCATATTTTCTAAGAATTGTTATTTATGTAATAGTATATTCCTTTCACTGTAAAAATTTCAATAGTAAAGAAGGCTTTCTGCTAGCTAAGAGTCGACAAATTCAATTATGTATTGACAATAATTACCATAATTTAGTTTAAGTAATAAATTAGCTAAATAATAAAATAAACAGACTTGTATACAGCTATTTTAAGATTCTTCCATTAGATCGGAAAATGCATTTTCTTATCCATAACTTTAATTGAATGAAAAATATATTACGTAGCAATCTGACTTTGATCGAAAACGACTATCTTTAACCCTTTTTGGTGATCTAAATAAAATAAATAAATAGCCTTAATCTTTTGGATTTGAATTGAAAAATTAATTCACAATATTAGTTCCTAACGGAGGGATATGGTGACATCACAGGGCCACACAAGTAAGGACTGTGGTTATTAGTAGATTATACGGATGATGAGCTCACGGTTAATCAAGGTCAATGTCATGCTTGATCCAACCGATCAATGGTCATGGAGACCCGCGTCCGATCTGATGACGAGCAGTGATAAACCAGTTGTCTAGTTGAGCGAATCTTGTCTAAATAACTAAAATGTATCGTCAAATAACTGGCTCCAATTAGAATGTAGGTCTTTTAAAGAGCATTCGTCTAACTATGCCAATGGTATAGCGCACTTTTTACACAGTGTCTTATACGAATATCTATGTAATATACGAATATGTCTATCTATATTTATACACATGTACATGTATATATATATATATATATATATATATATATATATATATATATATATATATATATATATATATTATAGCCTGTATCCCCTTGTTGCTCCCGGGTTTGGTTGGGACCTCTGCATAATAGGGCAACCGCAAATAAGCTGCAACCTGTACGTAAGAGGCGACTAAGGCAGTATTTGAGGGAGGCAAAGGGGATCTAGCTCACCATTAAATTTCCCCATGATTGTATGGCATATACTGAACTATACAAATGAAGAAGTTCTTGAAAGAGTCGGCATAGAGAGACAGTTAATAGATAATAAGAAAGAGAAAGAAGAGCTGGATAGTACATAGTATATTGCAGAGAATGGTTTGATGCAGGATATAATAGAAGGAAGATTGCAAAGGAAAAGAGTTAAGAGGCAGAAAAAGACAAGGGATGCTGGATGATTTGATAACAAATTCTTATATAGAGCTGAAAATAAAAATGAGGATAGAATTGGTTGTAACAGTTATTTGCATTGACCTGCCATTATACAATGCACTGGAAGATATATATATATATATATATATATATATATATATATATATATATATATATATAGTAATTGCAGGGATTTAGCCATAGGGTGATGCATATACTGTATATATATATATTATACAGTATATTATATATATATACATGTAGATATATATATATATATATATATATATATATATATATATATATATATATATATATATATGTATAATAGTTATAGACAGTGTTATAATAGTTGTAGACAATGGTCTAAGCAACATGTTCATTATGACCGACCTGTGCAAGATTTACCCGAGCACTCTTGAATGAGCTGCCAGGTTATGAATAAGAGATGATTGGTCAGCATGAGATCCGCTAGGATGTGATGATCAGCGGTCATTACTTAGCGCCTGTCACACTAACGGCTCATTAACGCGCTGATAGCTAACTTGTCAAGATATCAAATCTCAACCATTACCGATAAATGAGTAAAAACGATAGGAATGACTGGTATTCCTTTAAAGTAACTAATGAAAATGTAACAGTTTGTTACTCTAGTATTTAAATAGCATAACAACAAGTTTCAGTGCTACAGTCATCAATGAAAACATCGAGCACTATTGAGACAAAATCAAGCCGGTGAGCAAAACTAAGGTCCAAAAACGATGCAAATTCAAAAATCCAGAATATCAGTCCATAGATTAAAAATATTTCAGATCAGCAAATAAAAAGTTTTAGGGCATAAAGACTTTCTAAATTATGTGTAATTTCAGCAGGTGATGATGTAGTTAAACGATATGACTATCAGATTGATGCTCGATTTTCATTTTACACTGAAGGGTTGGATATTCGAATTAAAATTCGAATTAAAGACATCTGATTTGATTAGAATAGAGTTAACAAAAATTAAAATACGCTAAAATTACAGTTCTTGAAGAACTTATCAAATATATCATCCTATAATATTATCAGGGTGAGCTGGTGGCTTGTTGGAAAATTGTTCCACAGCGGATCAGAGTGTGCAGTCCAAATCTTTCCTTCACTGATATGCTAGTCGAGCAGGAAACTGACGTTGTACTCGACTTAGCTTTAGCCTTAGTTTATCACATTGGACTTGTTTCACAGCATACATGTAGTCAATATGTGTGAGCAGAAGAAGAATACAGAATAGAAAAGTGAAGAACTTTTGTGCCACGAATCTGCCATTACGCAGAACACGGTGAGCGATTTTAAAAAAATGTCCAAAGTCATGGGGCTTCAGCCAATAATATTTGTAAAATAAGTTAGGCATTGCGACATTAATCGTCATCGTCATCATCATCATCTTCATTCCTTGAATGTCAGTTTAACTAGCTTCGGAACAGTGTGACACTGATCTGAAAAATAAATATACCTATTGGATGACTGATTAAAATTGGCAACCACCCTACCACATAAGCAATAGGTCACGGGTTCGAGGCAGACCTACAGCTTTAGGAAGAACCCATGTAATCATTATCATCATCTTCACTTGAGTTAAAGGTTAACAAAGGTCTGGATACAAATGAACCTTCCTCTCTGTCCCACGCCATTATATAAGTCAATCACTATAAACAATTCCGTTTGTTTTAGACAATTTTACAGCAATTAATGAAGCCTTGGCCCTCACCAACCGAATGTACGTTTTTACGTTGGTTTGGATTTTAGTGCTTTGTCGCCTTTTACGACATGTGCAGTCTACCGTTGGTCTATTTTTAACAACCCGGACACAACACGGGTAAAAATCAAAAACCCATGTAATACAGAAATCGAATTTAAGCCTCTCTTTCTAAACTTAACCGGCTTTCTCAATACTTTCATCTAACAACCTTCGCTAAACAAGTTCAAAGAAAGCACAGATAGCTTTAAAACATTGATTTATGAACATCATTATTCGGTACCGAGTACAACCTCATAGCAGAGCTCTGATCTGAAGCAGAGTTGAAGGACTCGAGACATTGGACGACTGGATGTAAACTTAACCCTCTCAATAATTGCTTCTTCTAAATTCAAACCATGTTCCAACTTATTCCGCTGACTGAGCCGAGATGTAAAAAGGTCTCTGCGACAGATAATTACATCGAAGAAAAATTGCCCAATTGTCATAAAACTGTCGTTAATAAACGAGAAGATTTATAGCATTTGACTGTGTATGTTCCGTCAGGACGAGGAGAGAATAGATTAAACGTATACTGAGAGTGTTGTAGGAGACGACTAAGCAAGTATTTAGAAGGTTCAAGGAAGTTGGATAACAAGTAGGGTTTTTAGAACTATAGCCAACATAAAATGTTCGATAACGACGCAAGATTGGGTTACTAGTGGCCTGTTTCTTCAGGCTATGCTCTTTAACAAGAATCAAAATGTCTGAAATTAAATTGAAGAAATAGCAATAGAGTTCTTGTTGCTGGTTATGTTTTATAACACTAAATGTAAACAAACAGTAATAAAAAACTACAACAAATAGCTACATCATAATATTCATGTAACAGAACCGCAGATGATATTTTGTGTGTAGTTTTAAATAACATATAATTTAGCATTATGAGAAAATTAGGAGATTAGAGATTAAACGAACTAATTAAGATGAGAGATTTAATTAATTTATTCAACAAAATAAATGCTATGATCTGTTGCTATAAAAATTAAAGTATGATATTTTGAAGTATATATTCTGAATTACTTGTATAATTATGACAATCATACATAGTATTCTGATAGTTTTATAAATACAAAAAATTGTATATGGAACTATGAAAATAAATCCAATCTTAAAAGTCTAATGCCGACGTTAAAGTCAGTCTCATTTCTCGAAGGCGATATCAGTGACGGGGGAGTCGATTAAAATCTTCAATAAACTGATTGTATGAAATCGTAGCAGACAATGAGCTCAACCCAAACTACCAATTGAACCCTCTGATTTAATATTGTCATAATAGCTCAGAGTGTAGAGAGATTATTGACAGTCAAGAACTATTACAAGAACTATCTCAATGTGTATTATTGAACTAGGGTGTATTAAATTCCCATGCGCGCTGATCAGAAAGTTAAATCTTGGAATTATCCGAACGTTAAGTTAATAATAAATAACCTAAGCTGCCTTTCCATAGAAAGGTTTATTATCTAAATTAATAAATACACATATAGTGATTATTATATTGCTATGATATATTATCATATTTATATTATGAGCACTATAATTACGTATAATGCCCAATTTTCTATAGAAATGCTTAAATCTAAACAGTAGCCACTATGATACCAGTGCAACATAGCAGTGTTTTAAGAAACTGATAAAGCAATGTATTTCCAAAACTATTCTCTTGAATAACTTTCTATTGTAATTTTCACAAGGAGTCATTAGTAATCATTAGCAATCCATGTTTAACAACCATTTCACTACCTAGAGTAGGCCATACGACAACATAAAGACGTCACGTGATGTTATGAATTTCATGTTTATCATATTTGCTTTGGTCGTCTTCAGAAATTGGGAACATTTAGGCTTGGAAGCATTCACATGTTTACAGACACCTCTCATGCGCGCCATTGGAAGCTGCAGATCGAACGTGTGGGATTCTTTGCTTGAGAGGGAAGATAAAGCAGGATAATGCGAGGAATGAAGGAGCCTATAATTAAGTATAGAGCATTCTTAACTTAGGAATTTTGCTTGTGCTTAATCCATACCGACATGCTACAGCTAGTAAAGCTTAGAGACAGTACCAACCACTCCATGGACTCTCTAACAAAATGAGGCATACAATTACACTAAGCTCTTAAGATCAACTCTATTCAGTCAATTAAATCAGTTTAGTCAACCCATACTGACACTGTAAAGCAATTAATTCAGCAAAATTTAATGAAGAAAGCAAAATATATAAAATAAAAATTATATGATCATCTAATCATATACTTCTTTATATTATCACTTGATTTATATCAGTCATATCAGCATGAGTCATATCAGTCATATCAGTATAAGTCATATCAGTCATATCAGCATGAGTCATACCAGTCATATCAGTATAAGTCATATCAGTCATATCAGTATAAGTCATATCAGTCATATCAGCATGAGTCATATCAGTCATATCAGTATAAGTCATATCAGTCATATCAGCATGAGTCATATCAGTCATATCAGTATAAGTCATATCAGTCATATCAACATGAGTCATATCAGTCATATCAACATGAGTTATATCAGTCATATCAACATGAGTCATATCAGTAATATCAACATGAGTCATATCAGTTATATCAGTATAAGTCATATCAGTCATATCAGTATAAGTCATATCAGTATAAGTCATATCAGTCATATCAACATGAGTCATATCAGTCATATCAGTATAAGTCATATCAGTATAAGTCATATCAGTCATATCAGTAAAAGTCATATCAGTATAAGTCATATCAGTCATATCAGTATAAGTCATATCAGTCATATCAGTATAAGTCATATCAATTAAGGTTTCGACATGCTGCACTATCTAAAGTAATCTGTATTCTGAAGGACGAGGGAAGGAATAGAATTGCTATACTATACAACAAAGTAACTGCATGGTGTTTTTTTCTAAACTTGAATGTGCTTTATGTAAAACTACCGGAAAAACACTCTATATCTAAGCGACCCGTTCAAGATCTATAGTAGAGGCATTAGATAAGGATGAGACCACCCACCAGATTTTTGGGTGGCTGGGAGAGGGAGGGGGTGAAAGCTGTCGATTCTGTTTTGTCACTAATCACTCGTGCATACAAAACATCGTTCAGACCTGGCGCTGAGACAATCGCCATACCCTCCCATGTGGGAGATCTCTCTCGATACAGATAGGCTGATTTAGGCTGAGATAGGCTGAGATAGGCTGAGACAGGCTGAGATAGGCTGAGATAGGCTGAGATAGGAGAAGATAGGCTGAGATAGGCTGAGATAGGCTGAGATAGGCTGAGATAGGCTGAGACTGGTTCAAAATAGAAGAGGTCAAGAGTGCTTTGTCACTCAAGTATATACATTTAGAAGAAAACTAAGAAATAAACTCGCCGCTAACTGTGCATCTTTATAGCATGTATCAAAGTTGGAGTGACGCGAAGGTGGACGTTTGAACATGAATACTTGTACGTTGGTGAGTGTGAGTTCTTTAGCTCATTTGAGAAGTGTACAATAGATCAAATGAAATTTTACACTCCAAATGATCTAGGAGAACTTATTTGAAGGAATGTTGTCAATAAGCTACTCAATATAAATTTTGTCAATAAACTAACAACAGTAGCTCTTCAGATGTTAGTTGTGAAGTCCGTGTTATGTCCTTGTAACTTCAAAATAGAGAGACAGAGAGAGAGAGAGAAAGAGGCAGTGAGAAAAAATCATTAGGGAAAGAGAGAAAGAGAATGAGAAAGAGATACAGAGAGAGAGAGAGAGAGAGAGAGAGAGATTCAATAAATAGATTTATTATTAGCCGCTATGAGGAAGACTGGATGTATTCTGATCTAAAAGTGGCCACACACGATCAAATTTATCTGAAAAGATATCTGTTCAGATAAATTTGACGAAGCCCACACACGGTTAAATTTAACTGACAGATATCTGAACAGATATCTCATCAGATATCTGTTCAGATAAATTTGATTCGTCCACACACGGTCAATTTATCTGTCTGAGAAAGATATTTTGGCCACACACGGTCAAATTTATCTGCAGATAAAACTGATGATCGCCCACACACGATCAAATTGAACTGTTCAGCCACACACGATCAAATTGAACTGTTCAGATATCTGATCAGTTATGCTAATTAGCTGTCAATCATTTCCAGACTGCAGCGCGCGTGACTGGCGCTGTTATTACTACAGTCAATCAATATATTTTTGAGCTATTTAAACTACTAATTTGAGAGCTACCCATCCACTGATTGATGGTGGCTGTCCAAATGACGAAAGTATCATTTAATGATTTAATAGGTTCATTTTTATTATTTTATTTTTTAATCTTAATTTATAATTATACCCCTGCCTATTTTGTATGCACAAGTTCAACTATTATCAGTAGTTTTATTTACGTTCGCCATTCATGTAGATCACATTTAGTCTGTGTTGTTTCAGTGTATTGCGCGTTTGAATCCAGGCCAATTGCATGCGAGGCGAACACTCTAACCGTTACGCCATATCAACCCAATACTTCACTATCAATACAGCAGTATAATATAATACTAGTTTTAGTCTATACTCCCACATGGTAAGTATTCTGCATCATTAAGTATTCTGCATCATCGTCACTATTTAGTTTATATTTCTGCATCCTCGTATAGGCAAAGTCTCTTACATGTAGGCCTATATATAACATAACATAAAATAACGGCACACTGAGTCAGGAAGCACAGATACTTGTTTGATGTCCATTTCCTCCTTCTTCTCCATGGTTATTAGTAGTCGTTTCCTTTTGGTGGCGCATTAATTGCAGCCGGCACGGATTTATGAATAACCTTTCATCACCTTGGGATTTTTTCCTTCCTAAGCTGTCAACACTCGGTCTTTCGAGGTGGTCACTCACAAAGTACTAACTAAAGTCGGTTTCGCATAAATTCGATAGTTTACGCACAACTAAACCAAGTGCGCTAAATCCCGCCAAACGGCCTGTTTATGAAGTGTCATTATTACGGGAGATTGTGAAACACTGTATAAATTGCGCATGGTATTTTTATTGTTGAGAAATACAATAGAGATTGACTATAAACAAAATTTTATTCTTTGTTCATAAAATTGTAATTTTTTTAGCGAAGGTGTTCAATATTGAATTTTAAAAAAGCCGTTTAGCATCCCGTATATCCCTACTCGGGGTCGAAACGAAAGGGTCTAGATAGGAAGTGGAACATTAAGGTCGCGTATATATATATATATATATATATATATATATATATATATATATATATATATATCGATTTGGCGTATATAACGTTTGCACGACTATGTTTTTATTTTTCACGTCGCAACGCAGTCCCGAACTCGCGACCTCGTTCTCGTTCTAGAGTCGAGCTCTTTATCACTGCACCACTAGTCATTCAATTTATATTAAAATCAATATTGAAATTTAATAATGATATTCAATTCGGTAACGCTTATCTCTGTTTGTCAAAAGCATCTTTATGATTTATAATACTTTTATTTTAATTACTCAATTATCAAATTAATTTCTATTTAGAATGCTCAAATTAAAATAAGTTTAGGCCGACAAGTGCGCCAAAAGTCTTTGTGGGCGGGACAAGTCTTCAGATCTGAAAACTGACGCGGCCACACACGATCAAATGTATCTGAACAGATATCTGTTCAGATGAGTTTGATGGTTTTCCCATCGGTTTTTAAAACTGACACTCGTCAGTTTTCCCATCAGTTTTTGCCCACACACGATCAAATTTATCTGTTCAGATATCTGAACAGATATCTGTTCAGATAAGTTTGATCAGTTAAATTAGATTGTGTGTGGAGAAACTAGGTCATCAGTTCTCTCGTTAGTTTTCAAATCTGACGCGGCCACACACGATCAAATTTATCTGTTCAGATATCTGAACAGATGAGTTTGATGGCAAAACTGATCGTGTGTGGCCACTGTAACACTACTTGTGACAATAATGAAACACTTATATCGGGAGGAAACAGTATTGTGCTGGAAAAATAATGTAAAAGCTTAGTCAAAGAATCGCCACCAGGCGCAGCACCATATGTTTACTTGTCTGTCCTTTATAATGCAGCACTGAAAGCCTGACACTTTGATACTCTACCTTCCTTTTCTCTGAGAGGTCAATGTACGAGCAAACAGAGATTAAATATATGCACACAGACACACACACACACACACACACACACGCAAATGCAGACACACACACAGACCCAAGCACAGACACATACACAGACACATACACCAACATATACACACACATAGACACACACACTCAGAGTCTCAGACACATGCCCATATACACTCGTGTACATAAGTTGTCGAGCATTTATTTATTAATTTCGCAATGTATGAGAATGAGTTCCCGAACGAAACTAAGCTGGAATTAACGGGTATAGTACGGGAAGTTGATGACGATGATAATGATAATTATGATGAAGATAATGATGATGATGATGATGGCGATGATGATGATGATGATTAGAATTACAATGGGCGGGGTTGATCAAATCTGTATCATTCTTGTACTTTCATGTACGCATCAACTGGCTAACTGAATTTATCATTTAATATTTGTTTGACTCTTTCCGTTTGGAAGACTATTCAGCAGTAGTAATGTTAAGTCACGCATAGCTATAGGGTAGGACTGATGGAACCTGACATGAAGTCTTCATTGCATTGTTTATTTTCAAATAATAAATTGCAAGATAGTACAACTTTATAAACCTATATCAATAGTAATTCGTGATTTTTTCGCTTGACCTCTTTCACATATTCCATTAAAAGTTTTTAAACGCCTAATTCCTAGATTTCGTCCATTTATTACCCTCTAGCGCTCTAACTTTTCACCTCACTTATTTCTGCTTATATATATATATATATATATATATATATATATATATATATATATATATATATATATATATATATATATGCATATAAAAATATATATATATACACAGGAAGGGCATTGAAAATATCCCCCTAGCATAATTACTATAGCTTAGCCAATTATTGTTATATCTTCTTAACATTTTAAGGTTCTCTTGAGGAGGAATTTAGCCACAAGCTGACCAAATTATGTAAAATTATTTTTAAAGGAACCAGAGTTATCCAAGTTTTGCGAAAAACTTGATTTTTTTCATTTAACACGCCACGTAAACGTCAATTAGAATCAATTCCTTTTTGAAAATGTGCTGGCACTGAAAAGGCAGTTAGATGATTAATTATCTTCAAGTTAGATGACGAAGAGTGGAGGCGTTATATACCATGGACCTGCCAGTAGGCAGTGCACTAAGATATAATATATATATATATATATATATATATATATATATATTATAAATACATGTAAATAATTATAGTGCATATATGTAAGCGATAAATAAATAAATAAATATATATATATATATATATATATATATATATATACGTCTCCCTTTCTCTCTCTCTCTCTCTCTCTCTCTCTCTCTCTTTATCTTTCTCTCTTTGTCAGTTTTTCTCTCTTTCTCTTACTCTCTCTCACTCTCACTCTCTCCCTCTCTCTCTCTCTCTTTCTCTCTCTCCCTCTCTCTCTCTCTCTCTCTCTCTCTCTCTGATTATTGTCACCCAGCTCATAGCGACATCTGGTCGTTGACTACGGACAGCCACAGCGCGACATCGATCATCCAGTGAGTCCTCACAAGCTCTGCTCGGTCCTCGTTCATTTGTCATAACGCTAAAGATGAGACTGCCGCTACTGCAGTGGAGCATTGAGAATACCTCAACGCATCCATTCAGCACTGCTATAGGTGCAGCAGATTGCTAAGAATAGAAAATATTGTTGAGAAAATCTCAAATATATCAAAAATATATTTTTAGTTATTTTCTTCCTGTCAAATGTTGACGAATAAAGAAGTAGATATATGATTATTCTTATATTATTACGTTATTAAGAAGACGTTGTAAAATACAATTCATTCTCAGTCTCAGCTTGCAAAAGCTGATTTGTTGCAGTCGATTCGATAACCGACTATAGAAAGTTTCCGCTCTCAATGCAAATCGTACGCTTTTTTATCTCTATTTCTAATCCCTTTTCGAGATCTTTTAGCACCATTACAAGAAAGAATCTCGCCCACAGTTCCGGTAAACCGTAAGTGAATACCGAGAGGTGAACAACAACAGCAACAGAATTGGAGTGCTACTGTCGTCAATGACAACATTGAATGAAGTTCCACCACTAAATATCACCCCAGTTGTAGCCTGACAACCGTAGAAGAAAGCAACTGCTAGCCACGCACATAATTAGCGATAATTAAGTAAGCGAGTGGGAAAGCCAAGAGGAAACCAAACAAGAAGCCACATTTGATCCAAACTGAGGTTGTAATATTGTGAAACATTTTTGGAGTTACGCTCGTTTACAATAACGAAGAAATTGACGCCAGTATCAGTGACAGTATTTTTAATTACGTAGCAAACGAACTGAAATGATTTCCGCTTCCTGTTAGAGAGTTGACGATTCATACGAAGAGAGGTGACTCGTGTTTAGCAACTTCCGGTGTGGGGATATTTAGGAGACGATCTCGACTGCTCTGTGCTATCTCAAATTTTTGTGCACTCGGGCTAAAATATACTTTGCAAAATTGATTTTTGATTAGATGAATTTTGCTAGGTTTTTTGTTCTCGTTAATCGTCGTATTTTAAATACTATGATGTGTTTATAGGTGAAGGAATCTGTATTATAAAGATAAGGATTAAACATTTTAATTTTTTATTATGATTAAACGAACATTACAGTGAACTAATATAATTATATTTGTGACGATATCTCACTATATTAATATTAAGATATTAAGATTTTATCCGTGTTGTATTCTGATTACTGAATAATATATCAACCGTGGACGACACGTGTTGTAAAAGGAGACAAAGCATTCGGTTGGTGAGCGCCTACGCTCCAGAAATCACTACCGAATTTTCTAAAACGAATTAATGGAAAGTTTCCTTTCGTATCCCGACCCTGGCTAAATTTGGACTCAGGGTAAGATGATGATTATGACGATGATGTTGATGTTTTAATGTCTCACTATCTCTTAGTGCACTGCCTAATGGCAGGTCCATAGCATATAACTCATCCACATATTTCTATCCTATGCCTTTCTCTTGATATCAAGATATGAATTAGTTATCAAATCACACAACTTCTCAAGTCTCGGTCAGGGGATGTTGGATGAGTTTATAACTAATTCGTATCTTAATATATCGTGTTTGATCATTTTGCATTTTGCGGTTGGTCTGTAACGGTTGGTCTGTTACGGTCTGTAGAGGTGGGTTTGTTACGGTCTGCAACGGTTGGTCTGTAACGGTTGATCTGTAAGGGTTGGTCTGTTACAATTGGTCTGTCGTGATTGGTCTGTAATGGAATGTCTGTTACGATTGGTCTGTTGCGATTGGTCTGTGACGGATGGTCTGTTACGATTGGTCTGTTACAGTTGGTCTAATACGGGCGATCGCGCCGATTAGTGACGAGCGAGACCAGGATTTGAACTTACCGCATACAGATTCGAGGTCGGATATATTGATTATATTTCCAGTCGTCAATGACTTCAGAAACTGACTAAAACGGCTAATTACTAAACAGTGCGGCTGTTACAGTGGGTCCGTGCATAAAACATTCTATATTCTTCAATGATCAAGATATGCTGATCTAAGTGTACACACTTCAGAATAATGCTAATGAGGCTTACTTTGTTGGATACCGAATGGCAAATGAATACGTGTACTGTTTCTTAAATTGTTCAAACTTGATTTTGGGGAGCCCAATTTAGTTCAAAGAAATTATGTGTAACTTTACATTAATACACTGTAAAGTGCAATATTACTGCATGTATACCCTATAAATCAGGCCATAATAGACATTTTAAGATATCTTAATATTGCGATTTACAGTGTATGTCGAGTTACACATAATTTTGCCTATGATAATAATGTACAAATGTACGCAGTTTTATGTCTTCGCAACCGTCCAATTCTGTCGTAATTGTTTCCTACTAATGTTAATCGCCGCACACAAATCTAATCGTGTCTACAAATCTAATCGGCAGATTCCATTATTTTTGTGGTTATGATACTTATTTACGACTATACCAGAAGATGATGAAGTCATTTATTTAAGCTTCCAATTAGACTTTATTATTATTTCCGATAGTTCGTTAAAGCACGACGTAGAGAAATGAAAACTTGTTTCTCCAGGACTGCATTATTCTGCTCTGAATAGAGCGAAATCGCGTAATAACTACAATTAAATTAATCGTCACCGATTAAACGCAGGACTTACAATTGATTTTACTTGTAGGCTGTCTGGTAACAATAAGTTCATTGAATTAAATATTTGTCTAATTAAGCAAATCTACGCGTCTTACAAGATGAAAGTTCATAAAGTAAATTATCAACTTGCGGAATGTAATGGTGTGAAGATTTTATACTTTGATTTCTTTTTAAACTGGAAGCATTATGCTACGTGTAGTTTTGAGCAAATCTGTCACTTCAAAAGCCACATACGTTTTAAGCAAATCTACAACATTAAATGCTACCCGAAGTTCAGAGCAAATCTTCAACAACATAAAATGCTGAAGACAAAGCCGATGCTAAGGTCAGATTCACTTCTCCAAAGGATATCAGCGACCCATGTTTTATTTATGAAAATAGTGGGGTGGGATTTACCGTAGTTAGATAATTGCGTGTCAATAAACGAATATATTATAATAAACGAATTGTATCGAGCCCGGTTAGCACATGAATGGAAGCCCGCCTAGGAAGATCGAGTGTTGACAGCTTTGAATTTATAAAATCTCAAGGGGGTTTAAATTCTTAAAATTAAAAATTTAAGAATTTTTGAATTCTTAATTTTTGGCCTGTCTCAAATATCACTTTAGTAATATGAAACTGACTTTACAATCGGCTTTAAGCTTTTAAAGCCTTAAAAACACTACTCTATCTAGTATGACGTAAACTAAGCCATTTCAGTATACTTAGGAAAAATCAACTTCGTAAACAATAAGCATTGACAGACACTTGCAGAACACGGTTTTAGACTCTACTGAGAGCCTCTACTGCAAAGATAGTCTTAACATTTTTACCGCCTCCTTTATTCCTGTCTCAATCACTAAACTGCTATTAAGATTTTCTAATTTCCGGAGGCTTTTATGTGCTATACAATGTGTCTTTCTTGTTCTAATTTTGCCCTAATTCACGATCTAAAAATTAATTATTCTCTAAGAATCAAACTAGTACTTTCGTAATTTATAATAACTTTAGGGCATAATTTTAATAGAATTTTTAATGAAAAATATTACTTTAAAATATTTAACCTCATCTAGAATGTTGTTCTTCTTGTTGTGCTAGTAATTTTTAAAATATATTTGTCACGTTGGCTACACATCCCACTCTTATCCTCTTACCAGGCTATCAGCCGTGCCAGGCTAAGCGACAATCCTTCAGGGTGGGGTTTCGGCATGCCTCCAGGAGCTGTGCTTGTATACAGCATAAACGTGGTCACACACGATAGGATTTATTGTACAATTTATCTGCACAGATAAATTGCACAATATCTGTACAGATAAATTGTACAAAAAAATTGTACAATAAATTTGACCGTGTATGGGCAAAACTGACGGGAAACCTGGCGAGAGAGCTGATGACCTAGTCTACCCACACAAGATAAGATTTAATTGTACAGATAAATATGTACAGATAAATTGTACAATAAATTGAATAATATAATTGATCGTGTGTGAGCAAAACACGATTAGAAAACTGACGAGTATCAGTTTTCAAAACTGACGGGAAACCATACAATTTAACTGTTCAGATATCTGAACAGTTTCATGATGAGTTGTTCCACTATATTGTGGAGTGGTGGAGAGAAGTTGATGGGATCAACCTATTGATCAAGGAGTGTTCATTTGAGAGCGCTTGCAAGCAGACTATAACTATGAACAGGAATTTATAATGTATATATGATTATTATTTAGCAAGAAAATATAGAGAGTATGACAAATATATTATACCTGATGCTATACATGTATATCTGTAGATTAGTTCGTATACATCTATGAAATTTAGATAGCCTTCGACTTGATATTAACTTAGGGCAGGGTATGTTCTTGTAAAGGATTTGCACAGTAGATAATGTCAAAGGCATCATGAATACCTCTCTCTCTCTCTCTCTCTCGTTCTCTCTCTCTCTCTGTCTCTCTCTCTCGCTGTCTGTTTCTGTCTCTCTCTGTCTGACTGTCTGACTCTCTTTCTTTCTTTCTTTCTTTCTCTCTGTCTCTCTCTCTCAGTCACTGTCTCTGTCTCTCTCTCTCTCTCTCTCTCTCTCTCTCTCTCTCTCTCTCTCTCTCTCTCTCTCTCTCTAGAAAAACTCAAGTGTACAGCCTTTTACATATAAAGATCACTTCATTAATCAATATAAGGTTCTTATAATATATATGCTATGCTTTAATGTAGTGTGCTTAGAATAAAAATTACTTCATATGCAATTTTTCTTTGCTTTCCACGTTTGTTGCTTAATTAGTTTGTACACGCGACAACATTACATCGATGCACTGATTATTCATTCATATTATTATTAATATTATTATCTTATTATTATTAATATTATTATCTTATTATTATTAGTATTATTATCTTATTTTTATTAGTATTATTATCTTATTATTATTCATTCGAGTACGCCGGAGTAGTGGAGGAGTAAGAGTGTATACATAGGTGGAATTCAGAGGAACATGATGATTATAGGAACCTGATGATTGTAGTTACAAGATGATTGTGGGAACATGATGATTATAGGAACATGATGATTATAGGAACCTGATGATTGTAGTTACAAGATGATTGTGGGAACATGATGATTATAGGAACTTGATGATTATAGGAACATGATGATTATAGGAACCTGATGATTGTAGGAGCATGATGATTGTAGGAGCATGATGATTGTAGGAACAAGATGATTGTAGGAACATGATGATTGTAGTTACCAGATGATTGTAGGAACATGATGATTGTAGTTACCAGATGATTGTAGGAATATGATGATTGTAGGAATAAGATGATTGTAGGAATATGATGATTGTAGGAATATGATGATTGTAGGAACATGATGATTGTAGTTACAAGATGATTGTGGGAACATGATGATTATAGGAACATGATGATTATAGGAACCTGATGATTGTAGTTACAAGATGATTGTAGGAACATGATGATTGTAGGAACATGATGATTGTAGTTACAAGATGATTGTAGGAATATGATGATTGTAGGAACATGATGATTGTAGTTACAAGATGATTGTAGGAATATGATGATTGTAGGAACATGATGATTGTAGTTACAAGATGATTGTAGGAATATGATGATTGTAGGAACATGATGATTGTAGGTACAAGATGATTGTAGGGATGATTGTAGGAACAAGATGATTGTAGGGATGATTGTAGGAACATGATGATTGTAGGAACATGATGATTGTAGTTACAAGATGATTGTAGGAATATGATGATTGTAGGAACATGATGATTGTAGTTACAAGATGATTGTAGGAATATGATGATTGTAGGAACATGATGATTGTAGTTACAGATGATTGTAGGAATATGATGATTGTAGGAACATGATGATTGTAGTTACAAGATGATTGTAGGAATATGATGATTGTAGGAACATGATGATTGTAGTTACAAGATGATTGTAGGAATATGATGATTGTATGATGATTGTAGTTACAAGATGATTGTAGGAAGATGATGATTGTAGGAACATGATGATTGTAGTTACAAGATGATTGTAGGAATATGATGATTGTAGGAATAAGATGATTGTAGGAATAAGATGATTGTAGGAACATGATGATTGTAGGAACAAGATGATTGTAGGAACATGATGATTGTAGGAACAAGATGATTGTAGGAACAAGATGATTGTAGGAACATGATGATTATAGGAACAAGATGATTGTAGTTACAAGATGATTGTAGGAATATGATGATTGTAGGAACATGATGATTGTAGTTACAAGATGATTGTAGGAATATGATGATTGTAGGAACATGATGATTGTAGTTACAAGATGATTGTAGGAATATGATGATTGTAGGAATATGATGATTGTAGGAATATGATGATTGTAGGAACAAGATGATTGTAGGAACAAGATGATTGTAGGAACAAGATGATTGTAGGAACAAGATGATTGTAGGAACAAGATGATTGTAGGAACATGATGATTGTAGGAACATGATGATTGTAAGTTATGATGATTCAAGTAATGTACATTATAGTAATTGCTACTGCATCAAATGTCGTTAAAAATTATAATTACTAAATCGAGATATGGTATCTAGTTTTAAACTCTGCGTGACGTTTGTGAAAATTATTTACTGTACATCTAATTATTTGCCAATTCTTTGTGCAGTGACTTAATCAAATTACTTTGATTTCATAGGAAATTAAAAGTCCGTTCATAGGAGAATTCAAAACCTGAGTCTTGCAGAATAACAGGAAGTGGCAATTTGAGCGTATTTTTGTAATTTCACGCATTTGAACACGTCGTCATGAAATCAAGTAGTACTAGTTATACTAATATTAACTAAGTCTCTAATCGTTGTCAATTAAAGTCGAAGGTCATGCGGTGTCCATTGGATGAAATAGGGACCTATAGCGATGATTTCTATAAACTGTTTCGCACTGAACGAAACAAATATGTGTGTGTTTAAAAAACATGAACAATATTAGTTTTTTTGTATGTCCATACAAGCATCATTTATAGACAAATCTATTAGTTTATATTTATATATTTTTTGCATTTGGATGCGCAAATTTGTATTCTGAACCATTTTTAAAGTTATTGTAGCCTTGATAGGCATACAGTACATCAAGGCCATTAGGCCCGTATGTCAATTTTTCACGTTGTTCTTGCATCATGTATTGTGTCTTTGTGATTTCGTGAAAGTAACATATAGCCTATCTACATATCTATTTAAAATATAAACTATTGAAGATTAGATAATATTTCGAAAAATATATATATATATAATGTTTTGGCATATTGATTGGTCAGCGTTGATTTCATTTATAAAAGAGTTCCTCACGACAGATCCAAGATATTTATTCTTACCCGCAGTATGCTTTCATTCATACTCAGATCATTCTGGTGATCACATCATAAAGATAATCCGTTAATAAGCTCCATGAAGCTTTTAGTATGGAATTATATGACTTTTAGAGGTTCCTATCCATTAATTGTCTTCTATACTACCTACTTAATCTCCTCTTACGACATGCATAGTTTAGGATTCGATTATTTCGAAGAAGCCGTGGCGTAATACGCCCATTATGCTCAACTATAGAAATAACTCATGCCCGCCGTGCTAATTATAGCTAGGCTCTAATTAGACAATAACTTATTAAGGATTCTTTAGTTAGAAATTAGAGAAGAGTAGTTGAAGATCGATGGCGGACAGTAAGCGGTGACTGAACGGCGAGTGACTCATAAAGTAACGAGAAAGCTTAACTCCCCATTAACTTTAAACTCACTCGTCTTAGCTGACGTTTCTGGTCCGGTAATTTGGATTATATGTCAGTGCACTTGAGACAACGGGCGCTTGTGTTACATGTCTAGTGATTGCTGTTATTTGGGCCTAAGCTTGTCGTATATAAGTACGTTATCCTTTCCTTGTAATTGTTGACGTCCTAACACTATCCTAGAATGAGGAAACGGACGTTAAACCTTTATTATTATTTTTTTATTTTTTTATTTTTTTTTATTTTACCCCAGTGTAAAGAACCTGGGGTTCATAGATCACGGTATTTATCTAATTTCCTAGAGGCGGCATGAACAGCAGCTCCACCGGCTGTGACTGAAGTCGTATTCAGGTAGGAGTTTGCCATAGTGTCAATGACCGTGACGTCCCATACCGCACATTTACCGTTGCACCAGGGCACTAAAGTCATGCCATCCGGGCGCTTGCCGCCTGATCTTGCCGTCTGATATTATTATTATTATTATTATTATTATTATTATTATTATTATTATTATTATTATTGACCTGAATGTCAGCACTGGCATAGTATTCCTAGCGGCACGGCCCTTTGCTGGGTTCAAATCCAGCTCTCGCTTCGTCATTAACATGCCTTCGAGACTGATAACTGACGTTAAGACGTGTTTAGTCTCATTTTGGTACCGACACTTTATCATTGTTACAGCAATAACTGGGCTCAAATTGAAACACTAGATTTCCTCTCCATCCAAACCGTACCACTCAATAGAACAAAACATAGTTATAATATTGAACCGAGATAACCCCTAAGAACAAATCCTAGTACTGGTGATCCGAGGTTGCAATCAGTATTTCATAGCAAAGCTGGCTAATGAGTTCAATCCTTAAATCTTAAAAGTGTTGCTTCTCTCTGAAATAATTAATCAATTCTTGAGTAGGAGAAGATAGGGAAATAAAGGAGTTTACGCAAACTGAACTCGCTAATTAACATTTCTAGTGTTACTGCTTTCTGTAAGTCTTTATTATCTTTCCTAATACCTGCAGATTTTAATCAGCGGCAAAAATAATAATCGGAAAAATAAATTAAGCCTGTCTCAGCAATAGGCCTAATTTGTAATAATTTAATTAATACGTGAGAACAAGAACATATGCTATGTGGCCTCTTTTTGTAGTCGGTTTGCTTCATTTGAAGTAGACGGGAATCAAATGGTGAATATCTTTCAAGAAGGATCAACAATAAAACGAAATCAATTTTTCCGTCGAAGCGACACTTAAAAGCACAAGAATATCAGAATGAGAGCTTATGAATGAATAATTTATTTGAACCAGATCGATCGACTTGCTGCAATGTGCCAAGAAGCAGCTCTCTCAAAGAAAACCCGAATCATATCGTTGAGTAGATATATGGAACACAAACTCCGTACATGTTAATGAGTAGAAGTAATCATATAAGAAAGTTGTCTTCTTTAAAGCAATGCAGAAGATTCGTTCACTATATTATTAAATTCGCAAATTTATTAAGCAATGCATATAGGGTACAAGTGGCCTAAACACAACAACAATGAGGAAATAAGCAAAGTCCATAACATAAATTCACCCAATATTTCAGGTGTGACAGAATAAACAAGTTGTCTATAAGAAACATCATGTCATACATACAATCAGGAAAAATTGAACAAATTCAGATAATAGGTCATTAATGAAAATATTGACACCCTGTCTAATTGACTGCCTACAAGCAAACAGGATAGACAAATCACAAAAATAGCAACAAATTAAGTAGTATAGAAAAGAAATTAATTAAAAGTGACTAAATAGATGGCTTTTGTAACGTCAATATATAGAACAGATTCAGGTGCTGAACTTTACGAATAGTTAATGGATTCCAGGCCACTAAACAGTCATAAATTTAAGACTTGAAAAAGATTTATCATTAACAAAAACAAATAGCTAATATTTGATGGTCTGGTATTGAGTGAACAATTAGGACAGAGAGATTTTTAAATATCGCAAACAGTTCATAATACCGTCGAAGTTAATAGATGCATATATCAGTTTTCAAAACAGAAAGCTTATACGGTTGATGAACTGGCAAAATTTTATAGTTAATATACATGTACAACTGTTTAACATTGCAAAATCTATAGGTTGACTCTATAATACTCCTAATAATCAATTGCAAGAGTAGTGCAGGTGTTGAAATAACTTAAATGAAGTATTTCCATAAAGTTTTTTTATCGTATTTATTGCGTGCATGAAGAAGAGCTAACAAGAGATATCTGCGGCACTTCTGTGGAATATTATCGATTCGTCTGCAAAGCGTAACGTAACTATTAACCTTGCAAAACTAATGACACGAACGTTAGTTTTCTGATTCAAAAGCAACAACAACAACACAAGTTACAGTGCTGCATTTGTCAAGGACAACAGCGAGTACCTTTGAGACAAATAAGGGCCAAGAAACGATGTAAAATCTAAATCCGGAAAACCTGGACAAAGCCAGAGAATTAAACAGAACATCCTGCAGATGAAATTTGGTTTAAAATTAGATATTAGATGTTAATTTTACAACGATACACAGTCCGATATTAAAATGAAGTTAACTGCGTAATTAAAAGCGTTTGTCGGAGTGCATGTGATCTAACATTTCTGCACCGACTGAGAGCGAGTTGAGAACAAATCTCTCGTCAAACGTAAATTACTGTATATTAAGTATGTATGACGCAATGTGCTGAAGCTTTAACACAACCTCTCGTAAAAGTTTATAGAGACCGAGCAACATGGGAAATCTACTAACAGATATATCTCATTGCTCTCTCACTCTCTGAAATGCGCTACGAGATTAAAGATTTAAGGAATATATATCATTATTCATACCCTACCATTATTCTCATTAACGGACAATCTATAACCTTCACAGGTTATCACACAGGCTACCCTCACTAAAATTTAGATTTTTGCTTTAAAAATATGATTTGTGAATAAGTACTCCTTTACCCTCTTCGGAAGTTAAGTTAGTCGTATCCTTACCACTCACATCCAGTTCTCGGTTGTTCAGTCGTTTTGAGAAACGTTTCCATGTGGAATTTAAGTAAAAAAGTAAATTGTTTCCACAATTTACATTTTCACCTCGAACCTTCCAACATCTAAGAATCTTCATATTAATTTTACACCATGATGAAGTCAATTTTCGCAACTTCATTGCTTTCAGAACACATCCCTATCGACCATCATTGCACTATGTATCATTTCCCATTCTATTCATATTGCAACCGGGTCACACTCAATCCACCAATACTACAGTCAGATCACATCAAATCCACCTGAATCACACCCGAATCAAAATCTACCTAGCCCATATCACACTCAGATCATATCGTATCCACAGTTATCCATCTACATCGCATCCGTATGACCTACGTTATCCATATTACATCCGTATCACACCCTATTCAATCCACGTCACACTCTTATTTGGATAACACTCTATTCCACCAATTCCACACCCTTGGATCACACACTATTCCACCAATGCCACACCATAGTCACACCTATGTTCGATCCGTATGCACCCTGTTCACACCCATATACAACCTATCTTACACCCACATACAACCTATCTTACACCCATATACAACCTACCTTCAACCATACAACCTATCTTACACCCATATACAACCTACCTTAAAACAGCCTACATTACCTTTTTCCCGAATTTGAAGGATGAAGAGTTCATCTCTAATCACAAACTTAATTTACAAATTGATCAAACGACACTAACAAGGGTCAAATGCGTAAAATTCATAGGTATGGAGATTGATGAAGACTTATCTTTCAAAGGTCATGTTGAGTCAATTATATAAAAAAATAAAAGCACAAATGGCCCATTGTTTTATCGAAGAGATCTAATCCCTATGTCATGTCGTCGTAACCTCTATTTCTCACTAATACATTCTCGTATCAGCTACTGTATAGAAGTTTATGGGCATGCCTCTTTGAACATCCTAAAACCACTGCATATTATCTGCAATAGATCATTAAGACTTTTGCAAGGTTAAAATCGTTTTAGTCGTGTTAAAGACCTGTATACTTTTTACAATACTTTACCTATTCGATTGTTACACAAACTTTGTTCTGCCAAACTAATCCACAAATGTGTCTGCAATAGAGCCTCAGCATCTAATGTTTTAATTAAAATGTTCGACCTCAATTATTCTAATTACCCTACTAGATTAAGTGGATCTAGTTATTTATATAAAAAATCAGGTATCTCATTTTTCAAAACTTACGTTAATATTGCTTGCACTAATGGGAATTAAATTCCACCTCCAATTCGAAATATATGTATTCTGTCATCATTCATTACCAAAAATAAAAACCATTTAATAAATAGTTGGTAAGAATATTCCTTACACACTACTTGTGCTGTTCGACCAAGCTATTTAATTCAAATTTATCTAAATTGTAAAAGTTTACGCCAATTTACTTTATTTTTTATTGTATGTTTCTGTTTGTCAAATAACTCTGGATAAATAGGTGTTCAACTAGATAGAACGATTCTCGTTCTCTTTGATGGCCTATTGCTTTTGCCTCTACTTAATTTGTTTGATTGATGCTATTATTACTTTGCTTTCTATTCAATTTTTGACTATTTACGTGTGATTGTTTTCATTTTGTGTGATATTTGCTGTGTTTCGATCTAATAAACATATCTCTCTCTCTCTCTCTCTCTCTCTCTCTCTCTCTCTATCTATCTATCTATCTATCTATCTATCTCTCTATCTATCTTGCACCCATACACAACCTATTTCACACCCATATTCCACATGCCCAGCACGTGCCCATGTGTGATAACGCTACATTCTCCTACATTCCAGAAACATTATAATAAATTGCTCTTCCGGGAATAATTGACTGTCCTGAGAAATATCCATTTCAGAACGCTTCCAGCGGGTGGCCCAACACTTCCAGCCCAACGACAAGATCTCGATTAAACATTTAGTGAGCAGCCGTTTAGTTCCTTTAACAGATATTGAACATTCCTACGTGATATTATTCACTCAGGAAATAGTGCATGAGACCAATGAATCAAAACTTGCCTATATTGGATCTATGTATCTAAATCTATGTAGGATCAAGTAGACTCTGCTATAGCTACTAATTATGATAATACCGTACAGAGCTCTGGCTCTTTTATGGTAGCCTCTTTTGTTTTGTTATTTATTATAACTACATGCACGTTCCTATTGCTTGTATAATCTGTGCTGTGATGAACAAATAAACGATACTAAACGATCTATAAATCTACACGTAACTACTCTGTGTTTTTATAAACGAGAATATAGATTGTTTTTACAACAAGTCGTAAGTAGCCAACCGATTTTATTAAAAATTTACAAAACTTGACCAGCATCCAATTCTTCCAAACGGAGAAATTTCGTTTGATTATCTTTAAAACGGGGAAGTTATACCTTTGCGAATATGAGTGGGGACAAATAGAAAATTTCCAGTATAGGAATACAGGCATGCTAAACGCAACATAACATGTCCTTGTTTTTAAACAGAAAACACGTTACATACATTTCTGTAACTGCTGTCTTGAAGTGCCATCATTTCAAAACAAGGCAATATATGTGCTGATATGTCATGTAATTGCTTTTATACCGGCCTAATAAATAAGATCGTCTGCATCAAAATGTCAATAACCTTGTCAATTATGATCATAACATCACGTATTTTGGGTCACTTTGAAAAGAAATTATTGCACCTCAATTCAAGATGGCATTACCAGGAAATATATGAGACGTGTTCTCTGTTATTTTCATATAGTACATTTTACGCTGAATGTAGAAAAGTAAAAGTAGTAAAAAGTAGTAGTAAGAGTAAAAGAAAGTTATAAAAAGTTAAGAAAGTTAAAGTAGTAAGAGTAGAAGAAGAAGAACCCTTTATTCCTAAACTGGAGATTTCTTATTTGACTACACACATATTTGCAAATCTCTAACTTTACCATTTTTACAGATATTCCTACAAAATGTCTAGATATATGGCAGAATTGGCAGTTGGTCAAGTTGCGTAAATTTAAAGAACAGCCGTCAACTCGTTATGAATTTATAGTAAAAAAATTGTGATCTCAGTTACAACAAACACATTGTATATAAGATCTATAATTCTGGACGTGTCCAGATAAAATTTATGTATCTACACATGCCTGCATAGGATGCATGAATATACACATGCTTAAATAAGATCAATGCATCTACACGCGTCTACCGACTGGGGCAAAAAAATCCCTTAGCGAAATCCCAATAACTTCAACAAAACTCAAAATATATTAACGAAATTTTCGGGACTTCTAGTGGATGAAATTTCTCCAGGTATTCTCCAAATTTGGTGGAATTTATATTCAGTAGAAACGAAATTACAGCGTTTCTACGAGAAAAGCTAAAATCAATTTTAACAAGGCCTTTTTGAAATGTCAGTCGTTCATTTTTAAGAAAATTACGACACTGAAATGGGTCTTTTACTTATTTGGTGGAGCATAAGTCTACACTACCCTTTTAGCTGCTCTAATAAAAGATATTTAAAATTCGTTCACCTGTTAAAGTCATACCACGATTTTAAAGAATCTTTTCAGTACTTTTGTTTAAATAAGCCATGTTAAAATTGATTTTTACACTTTTTCGTAAAAACGCTATATTTTTGTTACTACTGCATATATTTTCACTAAATTTGCAAATAATATGCAAGCAGACCTCCACTAGAAGCCCCGAAAATTTTGTAAAAATATTGTGAGTTTTGTCGAAATTATTAATATTTTTGTTCAAATTAGCCTTGTTGATCGAAATTGATTTTAGCACTTTTTCGCAGAAACGTTGTAATTTTGTTACTATGGAATAGATTTTCACCAAATTTGCCGGATATATGCTGAAATTCCTTCTCTAGAAGCGGCAAAAATGTTGTGCAAATATTGTAAGTATTGTTGAAGTTATTGAGATTTCGCTAGGGGATTATTTTTTGCCCCAGTCTGTATATAAGATCCTTCCAGAAATTTTCAGAAAGAAATAATGAGTGAACAAAAAACACAAATTTTCCATTTCTTTTTACTCCACAATCTCCAATTAATGAAAGAAAACAATGTCAGTATTGGTTCCACTGCGGATGTAACTCAAGGGATTAACAGTCTGACTCACTGACAGTCATTCAAGGTATGAAACTGACGCGAATAACATGAACTCAAATGAGGCTATGACGTCACGTGACGTCATGCCAACGACTAGGCTAAATGAACGATGATTATATTGATCGCGTGACAACGGTTAATTGAACGTATACGCAATAAACAATAAGACAGTGACTCTTCATTTACCATCTGGTTGACGAAGAGAATGACTATTAATTCATCTGGTTTATGGAGAGAATGACCATTAATTCGTAAGGTAGGAAATGTTGTCTTTTAGGGATTTGACTATGCCTTCCATGACACCTGCAAAGCAAACTTTTTCGGCTTAATCATAAAATTTTGTAATAGGTTTGGAAAATTATGGATAGGATATATCATGTGTTAGTTTTATTATAATTATTGATTATAATTAATTGCGATGGATAGCCATGTATAAATGATAGTAGAGAGTCAGTGAAACTTACCAGTTAGAGTTTGCAGGCTGGTGAAATTGTTATACGTGTAAAGTTTATGTTCAGTAATCTCTCGTAAAGGTTGTCACTACATGTACAAGGCGAGTCAATCCAAATATAAATATTCTCATAATATTTTTTATAAATATAGTTTACTATTTTAAAAAAATAGGATTAAATTGCAAAATTATTGATCCACATAACGTAGAAAGTAAGCTAGCTAAGAAAATCATAACGACAGACGTAGCCTACATTTAATGTAAAATGATATCAAGAAATTGTGGAAGCGCTAGAAATGTGAATATGGAGTGGAATGGAAAAGATTGGCTGGAACGAGTTACAAATGAAGAAGTTCAGGAGAGAGTTAGCACAGATGGAAAGTTGATAAATGCATCAAGAAATAGGAGGAAAAGCTGGATATGACATATTTCTAAGGGGAGTTATTTATTAAAAGAGATGATAAAAATTAGAATGGAAAGAAGGAGAAGCAAAAGGCAGACAGAGATTAAGAATATTCGATGATTTAAAGATCCACTCATAAGCTGACTTAAGAAGTAGAAAACGGAAGACAAAGAAGAATGGAGGAGTTAATATGGTTGTTCTTCGTATAGTTCTGAGGAGGTTTCGCATAACGTTTCTCAGTATTGCGTAAGTGCCTCTCGCGACAATAGGAGACATGTGCCTTGAATAGTTTTGCGTCGACAATGAGCAATAATTAATTAATTCAGAAATTGAAATATGTTAAGAATTGGTTTATAAACAAGATGATATTTTGCCTCAAATCTTAAATTTAGCGCAGAACATGAGAAAGATCGAATTTTGCTATATATCTTATGATAATGAAAAACATGGTAACAATATCTATAAATATTTATATATTTATTTTGTTATCATGAAATAACAACTAAAATTATTGTCGTTTTTATTGTTCATATTAAATTTATTTAGTAAATACCTGTTTATATTCACTAATTCAAATAGATAGATTCGAGATGATAAATAGCTAATTCAGATTAATACGAAAATCAAATTCCATCTATTCATAACTGAGTTACGTGAGCAGTAAGTTATGCAATTGTATATTGCTTGCTTTAAATTTTAATCAAATTAGCATGCTAATAAGTAATAAATTCGTACATAAGAAATAAAGAATTCATTTTAGCATTCAACATTAAAATACCGTTCTCCTATTTTCTAACTACATGTAGATCGTCTCGAATGCTTCAGTTGTACGGAAATGAGGACAGGCCAGTGACTGGAGACTGTGCAGCGCTTAAAGCCCGCAGAGCGTTACATGCCCGTAATTTATGTTTACATGACAAACTGTCAAAAATGGTGTAAAGGTTGGAATTTAATATTATAATCATTATGAACAGAAGAGAAATGAGAAAGAGATAGAGAGAGGAAGGGAGAGAAAAAGAGAAAGAGCAGATATCGATAGGGTTTTGTGATCATGACACAAACTAAGAGAAATGAATAATAAAGCAGACTGGCTTTTCATATAGGGGCTCATCAACCTAATATTCATTCAAAAATATAAAGGGCATGACAGCAATTCAACAAAACATATTTTCTACATTAAACTAGAGGACAAATGGCATGATTTTATACTAAAACACGCGCTGTGGCCAATAGTATTTTAGTTTCTATAATTACTGCAATTCTAAATCAACTGGCTATGATATTTATAAAATAATTAAAAACAATAATCTAAATGCTCTTTCGTTAATTTGGGCCTTCAATGCAGTCACTTGTACACGAGAAACGTGTGACAGATTGTTGGTCATTGAACGGGCTAGTCAGCCCTCATTCCTTTATGGATGAGATATCTGAGAGCTTTCATTGGTAGTTCTTGACTGCTAAGAAGATTGCAAAGGAAGAGCATCTGAGATTCTTCAGGAACAGATAGCAAGTGTTTGAAGGTTGTATCGGAGACTTTCGGTTAGATTAAAAAGAAGAAGAATCGTGTATTGAAACTCTAAATATTATTTACATGTACTGCATGCGGTTGTACAACTTTGTAATAATCTAATTTCGTACTACCATCATAGTTTATCTGTAATGCAGGCGTTACATTCGTCAGATCTGGTATATTTAACATCATTCAGTTGATGGATATCGTCCAGTATATTTGTTCTGTTTATCATTGAGTCTGCTTCCATTCAGAGCACAAACCAGATATATGTTAACACATGTTACCAGATGTGTTGTGTCCAGATGACATAGAGCACAATATAGATATGCGATAACATATCTATATTGTGATGTGTATGTTATCTGGAAGCATCAAGATGTGATGTTTCCAGATAACATACCGTGTAGAGCACAAACTAGATATGTGTTAACACATGTTACATTATGTGATGTGTCCAGATGACATGATCCATGTGACCCTAAATCTATCTGTCATTACTGGACAGATATCTTACCTGACAGGATCAATCCTTCTTCCCTACGTAGCTCTCTCTCTCTCTCTCTCTCTCTCTCTCTCTCACTCTCTCTCTATCTATCTATATCGTTCTTTATCCTTCTGCGTCTCTCTCCATCAATCTAGAAAATAAATCCAATTTAATTTTAAAATTCCTGTTTAGTATTCGCTTCTTAGCATTTTTTATATTTCTTTTTCTCTGAAGTCTTCACAATAATTAACTCACAAAAGCATATTTACTATATTAACTAGTCTATTAAGTCTTTTGAATATTTAAATAGCATGGTCTTGAAGGCACGTATATTCTAATGAATTGCACATTAATAAAACAACAAAATAAACGAAATCTTAAATAAAGTACACCACTTGGCAGGCTCATATAAGTTGATAACTGACTAATTAAGAACCAGTAGCCTCAGAGAAGTGGTTAGATAGTCTCATATCTTGAATGAGCAGAGATATTCAATTAGGAGGAATGAAGAAAGGGCAGGAACCTGCTGACTCTAGGACATGGAAGGTCGGCAGTTGGTGGCATGATTTACAGTCTCTCTGGGAGGTGATTGTGTAAGGATACGGAATATGTATGCGTGGAGTTACTGGAAAAGATTATGAGAGATAGCGATAGAAAACGAACAGTGAGATGGAGAAAATTTTAAGCATTCAAAAAACGAGAGCATACCGCTGGTACCTTTTATGCAGTCAAGTAACCATAAATATAACTAAATTATAAATGAATTTAGATTCTCAGAATATCATCAGATCTTGCAATTGATTGATTTAGTAGTTGTGAATCCAAATACGTTAGAGCTGTATGAGATATAGTAGTTTACATGACAGTTTTTAACTTAGTACTTTGTGGGTGACCACCTTGGAAGACCGAGTGTTGATAAAAGCTTAGGAAGGAAAAAATCCCAGGGTGATGGAAGGTTATTCTTAAATCCGCGCCGGCTGCAATTGATGCGCCATCAAAAGGCAACGATTACTAATAACCATGAAGAGGAAGGAGGAAATGGTTATTAAACAAGCATCTGTGCTTCCTGACCCAGTGTGCTGTTATGTAAAACTGTCTTCTCAACAATAGCCTATGGCATACGCTATGCTAGTCAAACCAGAAGATTGTACATGTATACTACATGAAGATGTAACTTCAAATCGTGATCCAATACTAATCATGCGTTAAATAATTTTAAATCGCAAGTCTTTAACTGCACGCAGACAGACGGATTAGGAGAAGGATTTTGAAAGATTGTATTATTTATTACGGTTAACTGACAACTCTAATCAGCTGCTTCAGATCGGAGATGTAGCGGCCCACTGACAGTGATCCCGTAGCGTTCCACGTCGATTGTTTGCAAATCATCATCCTTCCTTCCGGCATGCTGCTCAGGAGATCTGGAATTCTCTTTTAGCCTAATTATCTTTGAACTGGTTTTCTGGATTTTATAATTGTGCATCGTTTTCTTGTTGCTGACAGGCTTGGATATGTCTCAATGATGCTTGATGTTGTTATGGACGACAGTAGCATTCTACTCGTTGTTATGTTATGTAATTTTCTCTTTCAATCACTCTTTAGTAAGCCTTAGTTATATCATATCAGTCTTTGCCTTCCAATGGCAGTTCGAAGTCAACAAAAGACGCGCGCGTGTGTGTGTTTGTGACTCTGTGTATGTTTGAATGTGTGCGTTTGTATGTGTGTATGTTTGTGTATGTACAGCTCTTTTTTGTCATTGGGTCACAATAGACTTGTAGATCGTTCCACAACTCTAACTCATCATTGGACTGATTTGCGATTTACGATTTTTGTACAAATTTCCCGTGTTGTGTGGGACACTTTAGAATAGGTCAATTGAAAACCACCCTTGGCGTAATTGGCGACTGAACAAGAACTGAGAAGGCAATGAGAACCCACCTCAGAAGTCATATTTTTCCAAGCTACAAATAAGGTGTGGTTAAGGCAGAGCATTTTTGAAGGGATTAACTCATTAATCGATGGAGTGCTTTTTATGGAAAGTGAAATGCAGCATGTGTGTAGGAATATCTACCATGGATCTCCCACTTGGCCGAACACTAGGGAGATTCAAATTTACACCGTTTACTAAAGTTTATACTCTTGTCTTATCGAGCATGGCTTTAGCACCATAAAGCTTTATGATAACATGAACGACAGTAGCACCTTAATTGAGTATTGTGGTTCTTGGCTCTCCAATGCCACATCCAATGTTGATCCAATTAACTTCAGTGCCTAAATTTGTTATTTAACAAACTCACTGGCTACAATTCTGTTCTGGAGATAGGCAATATAGGTCTGGGCCCAATTAAGCAACAAAGTGTATTCTAAATCATTAATTTAGTTTTCAGTCTAAATTCTGCCAAAATAGAGAAATCTAACTAAATTTAAATATTATACCTATTAATAATTTGTTACACTCAGTCACACCGACTTATATGTAAAATGAATGACAAATCAATATCGAGTCACATTTATACCGGTACAGTAAATATGACTTGATTTCTTTTTAAAATAAATTGAAAATGTACTTAGCTAAAAGCATAAGCTTCATGGTTGCAACCACTGCAACCGGTTACATCTCCTATAACAGTTGAAGAATTTCATTACCGATTTTAAATTAGCTGCTCAATTACAGTAAGGCCAAAATGAAGAAATGTTGCAGAGCGTGTCTAAACCTGATGGATATATCATAGTAGCCACTAATCTATAATTAATTTTAAATAAGATTCTAGTTAAGTAAATAAACTACCGACATAGAGACCTAAGTGCTGAATTAATATATTAAGTAGAATATTGAACTTGCATTCTTACAGTTAAAAGTCATTTAATAATTTTTTTAACATCTGATCTGCTTTCACACAAAATAAGAAAAACACTGAATAGCGTTTCATTTAATTATTTTCTGCTCGTTCGCGTAAGTTAAATGTTCAGCTCTTATTTTCATCGTTAAATATTTTCATCATGGTACATGTACATTGTCCAATACAGTCGTGATCACAGCAATAAATGCCATTAAAGTTCTTAACAAGAAAGCAGAAATAGTCTTATATATCTTCCCGTCATGCGCAATGCATGAGTCGTTTAGAATAACAGCACAAAAACTCTTCTGTATTTCACTGAACTCTAAATACAAGTGTGATCACTTGCAGCAATGATAAACAGTTTGGTGATTCATACAGAACCATCAAGATACGCACTAAAGAAAACAACTGAAAGTCATCTATGAAGACGTTTCGAGCAAAAACTATTATAGTAAATATAATGCGACATCGTACTGCATGTACATTATAAGAGTGGAACTGATGTTAAACCAGGAATTTGTGATTTTTAACAAGTAAACCATTTTGCTAGGAGTAACTCAACGAATTGGTCAAATGGACGTGTAGATTGAGGACTTACAGAATATGTCAATGGCTGCATCGGTATAGGTCTCTAACTTCAAATAGCGGGCCCCGGGTTCATATTATGGGACTATTTCTTGTGCAGGGTTCATATCCTGGGACTATCTCTTGTGCAGGGTTCATATTCTGGAATATGAACCCTGATTGGTGCGGAGTTAATATTCTGGGACTGTCTCTTGTGCGGAGTTCATATTCTGGGACTAACTCTTGTGCGTGGCTCACATTCTGTAACTTCCTCTCACTGATAAACGTCAAAAGATGAAACCGACGTTAACCGGCTTTTAGCGTTTTCATCCAGCGTCAGCCTATTTGTTGCCTGAACTTTTCTAACTGATGATGTGGGTTTAATGTCAAGGTTAATAGCACGAATGAAATGGCAGCATCAGTATAAGTCTCTAACTGAAAATAGCCCGTTTAAATTCTGGTTCATATCCTGGAATATGAACCCTGATTGGTGCGGAGTTCATATTCTGGGACTAATTCTTGTGCGAGGCTCTTATACATGTACTGTGACTACATCTCAATGATTAAACTTCAAGAGATGAAACCGACGTTAACCGGCTTTTAACACTATCATCCAGCATCATCCAGTGTCAGCCTATATTTTTCCTCCACTTTTCGGACTGATGATGTGGGTTTAATGTCAATGTCAGAAGCCCGAAGACATCTCTTCAAGACGTCGTATATATGCATTACCAGCATGACAGAAAAGGGTTCAAATCTGCAGGTCATGCCTCCACTTAACGTAATTACCTCCCACTTATATTTCTTCTCTCCAATCATATAAACATTCTTGCAACTAATCATGCGGTCCGCCGCATAGAACAAGAAGTTCCATAAATTGATGTCCCGGGAGTAGGGGGAGGGGAGATCTGATGAAGTAGACAACGTAGTAATGCTTACTTTACAGGCGAATGTCCTCAAGATACGAGGCCCTGGCTACGAGAGGGTGGGGGGGGGGAGATGTGGAGCGAACATAAAACAAATAATTGCTCAGTTCTATTAGCAAACCGAGCGTTTAACGATCACGAAAAATTGCAATAACGAAAAACCGAGGAGCGTACATCCAGAATGTGCTGCTGAAGACAAGTGCTCTATGGTTGTGAGTATTGGCTACAATTTTTAAGAGTTTGAAGGGAATTGACTGAACAAAGTTGCATGTATTAGTAGGTTGTGCAATTTATTTTTTTTTTATCCTAGTAACATATACGCAACATGTTACTGTTAACATAATATTACAGAGTCAGGAAGCAATTACAAGCTTGTTGTCATAGGTTTGTAAGCGAAAACTTTAGTGTTTCTTTTATCTCCTTCTTTCTTTGTTTACTGCGGTGGTCAGCTCGATAGGATACTTCAGTACCCTCTCTGATGGCCGTAGTGAGCACATTTTTTCTGTTTGATGCTACATAAGTTGATCACACTTTGAACTGTTGATTTGTCTGCTTTCACAATTATTTGCCGGTGTTTGAATACTTTTAAATACTTTAATTTTAAACTTTTAAATAAACATAGATACTACTACTAGGTGGTTGTTAAAATCTCTATCTAAGCTAAGATGGTAGCATGTTAGTTAGTTGTCCAGTAGGTACGGGGTTCAAATCAAGTGATATATTAGTCACTGATATGCTTTCCATGCAGAAAAGTGACGTAAAACTTGCTGCACAAGAACTGAGTAATTGGCGACTGAACAAGAACTGAGAAGGCAATGAGAAACCACCTCAGAAGCCATACTTTTTCCAAGCTATAGGCTACATAAGGTATGGATAAGTCATTGATTTTTTAAAGGGATTAACTTGATGAATTAAGGAGTGCTCTTATGGAGGGAGAAAGCAGACTTTGAGTATGAATGTGTACCTTGAACCTTCTACTTGGCAGTTCACTTAAGAGGGAAGATATATATATATATATATATATATATATATATATATATATTCAATAAATAAATAAATATATATATATATACAGTATATATATATACTATATATATATATATATATATATATATATATATATATATATACATGTATATGCATGTATATCTTCAGAGTGCTTTCTATTTGCTCAGTGGAGAGCACTTATAGCCAGGCCATGCCTTCAACTATCCTGCGCTGTTGTGTTAATACCTAATCACGTGATCAAGTCGCAGCCTCCCAGTTGTGTGTTGATCTTTGTTAGAATTTTCTCAAATAATAAGCCTAGTAGCCTCCTACATGTAGTGTGTGTTTAGAATACTGACACTTTTTAAGACAAATAGAAGTTTATTCAGTCTGAGTAATGCATATATTATTAATTGGAAAACAATATACAATGCGTTAGTAAGAAACTCAGTTCCATAAAATAACAGCAAAATAAAGCAACTAGAAACTTTATACACAGTGCATAATTTAAATATACATGTAAATATATCTATGTATTTAATTTAGCTTAAATGAATGTAGTACACATAGCCAATGTAGGTATTGGACTCAAAACGAAGAGAATATAATATGGCTTAGTAAAATCATGAATTACTTAGCATTTTAAAATTTTATGAAAATCACTTACTGTTCTACATGTAATATTTCTTCTAGAGATGGGAATTTTATTAATTGCCCGAGTTCGGGTTCGGTTCGGTTCGTTGAAAATGAAAGTTCGGTTCGGTTCGGGTTCGGTTAGCAGTTGACAATTTGAGACTTCGGTTCGGTTCGTTGAAAATGAAAGTTCGGTTCAGTTCGGGTTCGTTTCTAACAAGGGTTCGGGTTCGGTTCGGGTTAACTTTACTTATAATAATCATGGTTATGACAAACATGTTTAAAACGGTTTATAGTAAATACGTTTAAAAATTCATTAAGTCATAGTAGCTGCCACATTTATTCACCTTGATAAAAATATGACAATGAAAAAGGAGAGAAGTGGTATTTATTCCTGTACATTTCTTAAAATATTGTAAGTTGACCAACAAATGTTCATAATATATTGAGCTTTATTTATTGTATCCGAAATATTCCCCTTGACTATAGCGAGCAAATAGAATGCTTTATCAATTTGTACTTTTTTTTGTCACTATAGGCCTATATATTAGATACGTTTATAATTAAATGAAAATGTCTTGGCTAAAATTTGATCCAATATTTCAGAGACAAAGTGCAATTTAGTAACTTAAAAATGTCAAGTAAATATGATTTGGTAAACACGTGTACTTTCATAGAAAAATGATCATAATATACACCTTTTGCTATCAACTGACCAGTAATAAGCTTCATAATTTACCTTAGGGTTTCAAATTTGACTAATCTCAGATCAATTATGAAGTTACGAAAATAGTTATGAAATTATTGCATTGCTATGGTGCAAAATTATTTTCTCCAGATAGTCTTAACACATATAGAATGTCATATATAATTATTTATAAATCTGGCTGCAAAAATATTAAAGTAGCACACTAAAATTAGAAAAAAATCATAATTTTAATTTAACAAGAACTAATCCACCTAGATTGAGTCAAGCATTTTCAGATTTTTTTGGAATACTCTCATTTTGTCTCTTTGATGTTAATCTTCATTCCATATTTCAATGTTGTATCATTCAGACTATCCATTATCTTCTGTAGGCCCGTCTCGCTTCCCGCCACCATTCCTTTGTACCGCTACCATTTTAAAATTTGTGTCGGAACCAGCCTTTCCTGATTATATGCTGTTAGATACTGTAAATGCAAAAAATAACATATATTTGTATTGTTCTTACTATCTTTAATAAAGTCAGGCTGGAGAAGAAGAAAGTAACTACAAGAGTTTGGTTCAGTTCGGTTTGGACGAAGTCTGGGTTCGGGTTCGGTTCGGGTTCGGCCAGAGTCTGGGTTCGCGTTCGGTTCGGTTCGGCCAGAGTCTGGGTTTGGGTTCGGATCGGGTTCGGTTCGGGTTCGGTTAGAGTCTGGGTTCGAGTTCGGTTCGGTTCGGTCAAAATTCTAGATTTTAGGGTTCGGTTCGGGTTCGGTTCGATTCCCATCTCCAATTTCTCCCTTAAAATAAAATATAAAGATATTATTTAAAATTTTTAAGTAAATATTAAAGACGATGTACATGTAATTTTTATTGCCTTTAGAACGTTGCCTTATTCACATGATCGCTTTGTAATTTTGTATTTTATACATATCTACCATTGAATTCGTGAAAATAAATAAATAAATAAATGGCGATGATTTGAACTCTCTTAATAATATATTTACTAAATATCCTGATTATTTTCGTTGTATGCAGGTAGCTATGGTGCAGATAGTTTACTATGACTCTATAAAATGCCAAAAATAAAGCTATGCACTCATGGTAGTATTTCTCTGCACATAAAATGCAAAATTTATCATAGGTCTATTTTTAAGATTTTGCGAACAAAGGTTATAGAAACTAATCATTATCACCATCGTCATCTTCTTCCCTTGAATCACAGTATAACTAGGGTCGGGGTACGAATAGACGTTCTTCAATCCTCTCTGTCCCACACAATATCATCAGTCAATCCCCTATTTGTCATGCCCTTCTTAATCACCGAATCCCACGTCAGTTGTGGTCTACCTCTATTTAACTGTCCTCACAATATGCCCATACCATCTCAATCTCGACTGAGCCAACCTATCCCTGATTCTCTCAACACTCACATTCATTCTCACATTTTCATTTTCCATTCCATGCTTCCTAGTTTTACAGCACATTAGGCGCACCATTCTCAATTTTGCCACACGTAAACTCCGTAAATGTTCCAAATTTAGTGTCCAACACTCCAAACCGTACATCAGTACTTGCCTTACCAAAGAACTATAAAATTTGCCTTTCAATCTTAATGGTATTCTCATATCATACTCCTCCACTGGCTGTTATAGTGTAGTTATAGTTCTTAATTATTGAAACTAATAAGAGTAAATAGAGCACAATTAACTGTAACAAACTAAACAATTGTCGATTAAGAACCGGTCTAAATTTATATAAAACAGGTTTATAACAATAATGATGTCTTTACAATAATGCCTCCATGGTCCTCTTAAAATATAGCATTTAAAGTTTAGAAAGAATTAATTCATGAGACATACTAAGTACAGTTTTAAGTCCTTATTTAGTTCTTCGTTATATCGTTAATTTAGGCAAAATTATAAGAACATTCACAAAATACATGAAAATCTTTACCTTCTTAAAAAATTTATAAATACAAAAGTTCGGTTCCAGAGAAACGGCAGCGTTAATTTCCATAAAAATATTTAGTAACTAGTTTAAAAGCATAGCGAAATATAACCGCAAAATTAACAGTGTACAGAACGAATAATAAAATAATGTATCTATTGTAATTAGAAGTCCGACAATAAAAGAAAAAAATATTCCTATCAATTGAGCAGAGTTTAGAAGGGCCAATAGATTACTTGTCACAGTTATACCTTGATGTGTGAATGGAGATTTGACAGTAAACCTTTCAACTGTTCTAATTGCTGATCTTCGTTTAAATCACTCAACTCACATTTCACATCTTCGCCATCTTCATCAATGTTGCGTTGATGGCCACTTTGAATAGCCTGTTGTTGTTGTTGTTGCTTTTGAAGCCGCTGTGATTGCTTTTGCTTCCGTTGTTCCGTATTATGCTGTTGTTGATGTTGCTGTTGATCTAGAAGTACATGAGGTTGTTGTTGTTGTTGCACAAGAGATTGTTGCTCTTGCACAAGATTTAGCAGCTCATGGGAAAATTTTCCCTGTTTCTGCAGTTGATCCTGTTGTGGTTGCTTGCCTTGTTCCTTAACTTGTTGTCTTTGACCTCCAGATGATTGCAGCTGAGCACTACGTCTATTGATTGATAAAACCGTTTCTTGTTGCCCTTTCTTCTGATAGGGTGATTGATATTGCAGCCCATATTGATGATGCAACCGTTGCGTTATCTTACCTTGTAGTTCAGGTGACTTGTTAAGCAACAATCGCCCTTGTTGCCTTTGTTGTTCTTGTTGTTTCTGTTTATCTATGAAACTTGATTCTGCAACTTTATCTCGTTGACTAGTAGAGATGCAGCTCGGCCTGAAAGCATGAAAATCATTCATCAATCATCATCAATACCATCCTGCTGCTTTCATCAATAAATCGCTTTGTCAATAATCACTATGCTAATCAATAACTCGTACACTACATCAATCGATCCAGCCGTAAGCCAAATCGATTTATAACTCGTTATTCATTAAGTCAGCAGTAAATCAATTTATTATGCAAAAAGTGAAAAACATTTATAGAAATGATTTTCTTAATAAATAGACATACAGGTGCAATCTTAATTGCTGAAATCGAAGTGTTCTCGGGAAATTTGAAATATTTTTCAAAAAAGAAAAAAATTAAGTGAAGAAACTACGTAGCAATGGCCTACATTATTCAACTTCAAAGCCTTAAAAACATTTCAACTTATAAAAACAGTTTTAGTTGTTTATCATCAGCAGTTATGAACTAAACCGTACGAAAGGAGTTATCACAAAGAGCCTAAGCACTGTATGGTAATACAGTCAGTAGCAGTCAAAGTAAACATAATTCGTTGAATAAATATAGTCCTACAGAATACTGTGTATCAATAGCATTGATACAATGAGCCTCGTAATCTTATAATCAAAAACACTGAATTAATGGGCAAAATTAAACCAATGCAAATGTTCCTTAAATTACAAAGGTGACCTAAATCAATTTTTGAGCAAAAGAAGTCAATTTAGATCACCACGAAGCTACGCGTGGTCTGAGGATGTGACGCCAAGTTTTAATCACATTACTCTATTAATGTTTTATTTGTTAAACATTTCACATTAATATTTTTGCACATGACTTTTTTCGTATAATATTTCAACGACCCTACAATATTAACAAGAGCTGCTTTCATATTTAATACTTTCTTTTCTTTAAGAAGATTTCAAGTTCTTTTTCGCATACGAGCAATAAGTGCGTTTGTTAAGAATATATTCCACTACAATGTATTCTCAGTGAATAAAAATCTATATTAACCATCGACTATGGAAACAAAATTTAACTAAGAGAAAAAATTAGTACTACCCAGTTTGCCACCTTTCTCTGATTATTCCATCACCATTTTGCCTTTCTCTCCATCTTTCAGCTTCTATCATATTATGTCTCTCTCCAACATCATCATCGTCATCGTCATCATCATCATCACGTGACGTCAGGGCTCTACCACGTGATCCAGATATCTCACAATCGCATGGCACACGGAGAGCGGAAAGATCTGATGAATCGTGTCCACTTTCTTTCTTTGAAGACCTCCAAGGCATCGTACTGGAGTGATTGGGGTTAGACCGACAAAACGTCGCCTCTGCTCCAACCTTAACAGTAGGACTGTAAAACCCAACTTCACTGTTGATTTCTTGAAACACTGGTGACGATCGTGGCAAAGAACTGAACCTGGAACATATCCTCTGCAATCTAGAAGCATTAATCGATGTACAATAAGGATCAGTCATTCCACCATTGGAGGGAATTGATCCAGAATAGTGTGGCGATGTTGGTATAGTATCAGGTCGTTGTGATGTAGGTATGTGGTTCGATCCGGCACAGCGTGGAGATGTTGGAAGGAGTTGGAAAGGTCTGTAGTGGGAAGACTCGTGATAGGTGGCCTGACCTGATGATATGATGACAGGCTGGCCAGAGTCACAGAGAGGTAGAGAGAGGTGGTCGTGACTGCACTTCTCCTGCCTCGAGCTTCCTCGTGCCTTCAACCATCTGAATGCAGAGGTATAAGAGATTTAACGCTAAATATACTGATATTTCATATATATATATATTGGAAATAAGACTGCAGAGATCTCTCTGAATCTATTGGTAGAATCTATTGCTGAATCTTTGATAGAAAGATGGAACGTCGGTTTCATTGTTAAAACTAAACTCCGTCTTTTTTATTTATTTCATTTTATTTCACCAATTCAATGGCAAAAAAATATAAAACACAACATTCCAAAGCTATCAAGTGAATACAAACGAGTAACATGTAACATATAAATATCATTCAATAGCAAATTTGCGACGAATATCGAATTTCAATACATAGATTATATATCTACATTATATTGTATACATGTATAATAGATTCTCCACATATACACATATATACTAATGACAAGTCATGCCTGTAATAGTTATCAAGAGCTGAAAAATCGAAATAAGCCCTTTTTGTTTTAATACATTATTACTCTCTGTCTCTCTCTCTCTCTCTAGTGTTCTGCCAAATGGCAGATCAAAGGTGCATACTCCGGCTCATGCGGCTTTTCATGATCCATAAAGAGCACTTTATCATTCAACACTTAAATAAAGGTTATGCCTTAGACACACAGAACCAAGAATAGACTTGAGTAAGAATGGAATAGAGACTTTAATTTCTGATTGAACTCGGAGCAAGAAGATTTAGGAGCCGAGTGTCCTCAGCACGGAAGTTTATTGAAGAAGCATCGACTAAAATACAAGTGGTCTAAGAGAAGACAGTACTGACCAAATAGAGGTCCCAATAAAAATAAATGTAAAATAGTTTAAAGAAATAGCACTTGAAAGGATTGTCTAATGAGTAATAATCGAAAAAATATTAGTTATGCACTATATAAAATTATTATATACAGGAATAGCACATGAAATATGGTAAGATGGTGTTTATACTCTTAATTTAAAGAAGTGATTAGACTTTTTAACTAAATAATAAAGTCAATAGGCTTTTTAATTAAATAGTAAAGTATGTAACTTTTTTACCTATACAATATATTATATCATTGGAAGAGAGATTCTTTTTTGTCAGTATTAATGGTATCAAGTTAAGGCACTACTGAATATGATCCTAAGCTTATGCCACCTTAGAGAAAGATTAACCCTGAGTTTCACAAATCTTGAAGATCAAATCGGATCATCAAAGATTATTTATTTAGTTGTTTTGTATATCACCTTAAACACGACTAAGGGTTTGACAACCATCTGAATTCACACATAAATAACATAAATTCTGTCTAACTCCAGCATATATTCCGATTCCTTTGTTCGTTTTTGGTTACAAACATGATATACCCCACCTGAAAAAATTTTCCGTGCTTAATTGCTGTCTTTGTATTTTTCGTTGTCTTTTCCTTCACTCTATTAGTAATCGTTGAAAGATATATCTGTAGCCAAACTGTAGCTGTGCTGATTTAAAAGTAACCTTCCAACATCCTTTGACTTTTACTCAATGATGTCAGCACTCGGTTTTACGAAGTGGTCGTTTATCAAAGTACGAACCGAGCCCAACGTTGCATAACTTCATTTGCAACGCGCACGCTCTGTCAAATGCGTTAAACCCCACACCCCTAATATATATCTCTAGTAGTCGGCCAAATAGCAGGTCCATAATGTGCGTAGTTTCTATTCACTAATAACTCAAGTTAAGCGATAAAGCCTCTAACTGCCTATTCAGAAATTTCGCTATGCACACATTATCTGCGTTATTTACTCTACAAACTGAGTCAATAGCATCAACCTGAACATGGGTCACGAGTAACATTGATATCATTAATAGTAATTACTTAAGTGATATCCTGTTTTACGCACCTCTTCCTGCAGAAACAGACGAGCAGTAGGAAAGAGAAACCGAATGTGATGCCTATTACCACTCCAATAGTGACAGCCAGCAGTAACCCTGCATATTAGTAATACAAGCATACTTCCAATAAAAGTAGAAAAGAGTAGTAGAAAAAATTAGACAATATAGTGGAAAAAGTATTAAAAGAAAGTAGAATAAGTACCAGTAAAAAGTGGGAAACAGTGGAAAACTAAGAGTAGTAAATATTACTTTGAACGAAAGTCTTTCTAGCTCTATTTCTGTCCAAGCAGCTTGATATAATTAAACGAATGAACAAGTATCAAATAAGTTCCGGGACAAAATTATAACAAGAATAAATAATTGTTCTTTCAAGTATTTTATCAGCGTTTGAAATTGGAAACAGACATAACTTAGCAGATAAACTTAAAACTAAATTACGCGCTATTATTAACAATCATTCTAATCATTCGTTATTAATGCGAAGGATTAGAATGATTGTAACTCTCTCAACTAGCCAAAAATTTGAGCATTTTTCAGGAAATGAAATATGCTGGCAAATATACTTTTGAAATATATGGTACTATTATTAATATTTTTTACTATTTGGTTATTGAAATAAAAAATAACATTTCTACGAATTAAATAATTATCTCCAAATAAACTTGGTTTTCAAATTTTCATCAAAAAATTGACGAATACATGCATGCATTTACAAGATTAAAGAGAATAATTATTTCTCAACAAGTAAATCCTACACAAATTTTATTGGTAGAATTACATAAATTTACAATATAGCTGTAAGCTTGTCTATATAAGGCCTCCATAGCATATAGGGCTCACATTAAGCTGCATAGACTATGTATAGGCCTACTGATACACAACAGCTCCTTTACCTGAGCCAGAACTTCTATGAGTTGACGAAATATTTGAAGTTCGCACAATCCCAAATAATCTTCAAACACAATGACAATTTACCCCAGAGATTAAATTCCAGTCGAAGTTCGAAGTTCCATCTAAACTGGATAAATTCAGATCGCATTCACTCCGAAAACACCTACACTTTTCTCTTTCGTAAGGAAGGCACATTTGTCTCGGTCGGCGCATAAATTTCCGAAAGCGGCTGAAGACGTGTATTTCTAAATATCAAAGTTAAGAGAATCTCAAAGTTCCGAAATATTGAAAAACCAGAAAATGTCTTAGAAACGCATTCCCCTCTCACTCGTTAGTAGGTTTTGAAGTGATGCAGTGGGAACCTTTTCGTTAAAAAGTACTCTCTAGATCTTCTTTACACATTTCAAAGTTAGTAGGCTACGAAAACTCAAGGTGGATTCACTCATTACATGTAATTGCGGCTATGGCTAAACAGTGTCATAAAAACACGATAGAAAGGACAAATAAGTAGTGCGTAAGATACCGATAAAGCAGGTGTATATTATATACATATTTTTAAATGATCACTTAAATTTTCGAACATATTTCAATGTGTTCTTGGTTGAAATCTTGAATACCATTATTAAGTCATTTCACTACCCTAACTACCTGTGAGAAGGCCAGAGCAACTCTATATAGTAAGACGCAGAAATCCTCAGATTACCGTTAATCTAAGAACCTAATTAACAATACAAGATATACGCAAACTTAACATTTTTCAAGAAATCTTTAGAAATTAAGATTTGCAAAGAAATAAAATATTACTGGAATAATTTGATAAGAACTATATTGAAAGGAAAAGAATACTAAATATTACAAGAGGAAAAAGGAAAAATCAGGAATATATAACAACTCTTCATTGAAATGAAAAGTAGGAATGAAATTGCTTTGTTGCTGGAAGAAAGATATAGTCCTGGATGGAAAATTTATTTCTAATCTTGAAGCAAGTACAATGAAAAAGCACGACGCGTTAGAGGAGTAATATTTTAAAGCTTCCTTAGTAATATCATTCTTGACGATGTGCTTTATATGATCAATGCTACATGCGTCTAACTACCCCACGACGTGATCGTTTTTGTGGATATGGACGGATAGGGTCTCCTTGCTCTTGGCTACTCTGCCACATTTCACCGGAGTTGCTAATATCTTCAACGCATGTTGGAATAATTTCCGACTTTTTGTTAATTTCAGAATTTGTTGAATCTTGAGTATTGATATTACTGTTAGGACACGTGTCTTTCAAATATAAAAAGGACTGAACGTTTGCTTGTAAAGCAGAAGTATTTTCACGTACACCCTCAATCAATTCAACTGAATATTCAATGGCGACAATATCAGTGTTATTTTTCTCGGCATAACTCGTCAGTGAGCTCCTAGAAATGCAACCATTGGAAGTAACGTTTGAGATAGTGCTCGTTTGATTGCTCCTCCTGAGGCATTTATTTGCTTTGCTGCTAATCTCCCGATTCTTATTATCCACTGAGTAAGGAAGTAATAAATTTGGTTCAGGCTGACTTCCTTTCAAGTGATTTTGGTTACAATATTCTAAACCAACGGAAAGATTGGTGGCAACGTTTTCCATCAAGAATGAACCACTCTCAGAAATGCCTCTTTGAATAACTGGAGACGATTTGTTTGCATTTGTGTCATCAATTACTCTTCTTTCTAACAGCAAATTTGAGCTATACATTCGAGATTCTTGAACGGTTTTTGGTAGAACAGAGTTGTTCAACATTTCCTGTTTAATTGGCGGTGACTCGGAAGAACGAACTGTAAAGAGACTTTTAGCTTCACCTAGTACATCAGAGTACTCATTGACATCTCTAAATGACGCATGTGCCTTGTCAACCTGGTCTGTGATGGCTGCTTGGCGCATCTGTATGAGACCATTGAAGTTGTTGTTCGAATGGTCAGTAGCGTTTCCGTCAGATATCCAAGCAATACCATTTACTGATTTCCCATCTTGATCGTTCTTAGTAGCATTGAGTGATATTTGGTATTGCAATGGCAAAGACTGTGAATGATCCTGAGAATCTCTTTCTTCGTCATCTAATTCTGACGGTGATAGAGCTTCCACTGGAACAGGGATCATTCCACTCTTATTCCAATTTTGCGATTGTTTTGCAGGGATGATAGTTTCACTCAAAGTGTCATCAAAAAGCGATCCGCACTCCAGTGTGACTTGGTTGGAATCCATGACTTCAGAACTCATGTCTTCAAGGTCAATGCTGTCATAATTAATGTCTTCAAAATCGGGTTTGATATCAAGACTACATTCTTGATAACTTGATTGTAACAATCTCTTGGCTTGGATCTCAACTGTTGTTACCTGATAATCTTGAAAAGACTGACTCGGCATTGTATCGTTTACTTGATTAGGAAAATCATTTGGTTCTGATTTTGAAGTTGTTTCTTCCGGATATTGCGCAGATAAATCTCGAAGTTTCTCGTATAATATTTTCACTGTAGTATTTGGAAGATAATACGCCGAAGCATTACTTCTACTCTGACAATAGGATAGTATATTATCATAACATTCAGCAAGGGTATACGCAAATTTAAAATATCTTCGAAACTCAATGATTTTAGAGCTTGATTCGTGAGCCTTTTGATAGAGTTTCTCGACTGACTCATCAGTGAGTTGCAGTAGTAGATGTACAAGTGTTTTAGCTTGCTTCCCAGTGCCGTAAGTGCAGTTCTCTTCATCTATCTCCAAATATCTTAACCTGCCTACTACCTCTCTCTTACACTTTAAATTATTTCTAATCTCATCAAGCGGCCTTAGATTAACAGGTTGATACAAAATTTGTTGTTCCGGCGATTCCATGATTTTATCGTTTAATCTATATAGTAGATTAGCTTTTTTCTAGAATAAAACAATAATGTTAGAGTTGCGAAGTCTTCAAACAGAGGATGGTTGAACAGTTTTCAGTAGTCCTTAATTGAATCCTCGAAATTAAAAATCTAATGGATACAATATCAGAAAAGTTATTCCTGTGTAAACGCAGTAAGCAATAAGGAATCACAAGTTTATATATTAATATATACTGTATAGAAATCGCTTAAAATGGACTGGATTAAATTCAATAATTGAGTGGAGAGTTAGGTGAGGCCTTATAAAAGTATTCAGGATTCTAAAGAGATTTAGTAAAATTGATTGCAACATTTGGTTTAATTTAGCTGTAGAACTTTAGGTCATAGGTGTATTAAATCTAGATGTACACTAGATATATGTGTATTATTTTTAAGTCTATGAGTTTCTAATAGCCTATATTTGGAATGGGCTCGTTGATGAGCTTGTCGAGGAAAAATGCATAAATCAATTTAAAATCTGTGTGATAAATAAAATAAGAAGTTTGCATAATATTTATCTATATTATTGCTGAAGAATAGACCAACCGTGGACTGCACGTGACGTACTAGGCGACAAGGTACTAAGATTCAAATAAAAAATAGAAAGGGCATAGTGGGAAAGCAAAGGGTTAGTGAGCGCATAGGCCTCAGAAATTGTTCTAAAACTTTTTATTCCGAACCTTAGTTAAACTAGACTCAAAAGGAAGATGATAATGACGATGATGTAAAATATTGATCGATGAGTGAATACTTCTTATAATAATAATAAATATTTAAAAATAATAATAATATCAATAATAATAAAGGTTTAACGTCCGTTTCTTCATACAAGGATGATGTCAGGGACGTCCCCCATCACATGTCACTACAAATCGATTCTCCCTAAACGATCTGAAAAACATGTGCTGAAGGGAAAGAAGAAAATCCTAAACGGTGCCGGTCCAGTAATTAAAAAAACCGTCAAGGAGGCAAGATGAAAAAAGTCTATGGTGGGAAGAGATGTGTTTTAACCTACATCGGAAAGTGGAAGTAGTAGAACATGAGCGAAGTAAGGAAGCAGATAGCTTATAATATAATTAGATAACTTACACTATATTAGATATACGGCACTGAACATTTGTATGAAACATTAGTGTGTCACTTGCTCGTTGGCACATGTACTAGTATAATGGCTTTCCGTTTCTTACTGAACTATGTCATTGTGTTGGTTAAGTGCATTTTTTGGGTCTTATAAAAGCATTTAATGCTTCTGGTGCAGTACTGACAAATAGTTATATAACTAGCATGCATTGAGGCAAAGGTATTCATAAGGGCTTTAAGTCAGAAGTTTTACATAAGTATAACGACATCAACATCTTCCCTTGAAACACCGATTAGCAACATGTAGGTTAGGGATACGGGTAGACGCCCTTTCCACTCGTTTTGGAAAAAAATTACATCAGTATATATTTTACAAATTTTACAACATTTTACATTTTACAAAATTATAAATGCACCATTGTGGTACATATTTTGTATTATTTGCATTATAAAAATTATCTTACATAATAGTGTAGTGTTAAGACCTAATATGAATGTAATAGCTGTTTGAACCAATTCAAAGACAGTGAGGCTTTACTATTACATTCATCACTCTTACCTGAATTTGGTAATCTTACCTACACTCAGTACTCTTACCTACATTCAATACTCTTACCTACATTCAATACTCTTACCTACATTCTGTACTCTTACGTCCCTGACATCATCCTTGGATGAGGAAACGGACTTTTAGACCTTTATTATTGTTTTTATAATTATAATTATTATTAAAACAATGAATTGCTATCGAAATAAACACGCTCTCGTTAGAAAGGCTGCCATTATATATATATATATATATATATATATATATATATATATATATACTGTATATATATATACTGTATATATATATACTGTATGTATATATATATATATATATATATATATATATATATATATATATATATATATATATACAGTATATAATATAGCATCAACTAATAACGTCCTTACGCTGTTGCATTTAAAAAAAGTAATATTTATATTGATAAATGACTATGTATTAAACTTAGCTAATTAAAATGTAGAGTTGAGGGCTGAAATATGTTACAAAGGAAATTAATTTTAATAGGATAACAAACTAAGGGCCACACTCACACACTGTGACACCGATTAAAAATGTCGAGAAATACGGTATGTAGTTAAACAACAAGATTTAAGATATTAAACGACACTATTTTGAATATTCGCTAATTTTAATTTCATTTCACAATCTCGCAAACTAATATTATAATAAACTTATACTATAATTCAAATAAAATTTAATATTTTCTCTGCACAAACGTTATACTCTCATTATAATTATTTTAAGCGAAATAAGTGCGAGAAATGAAGCCCTACTTATAATAAACTATACTGCTATACAACTACACAACGTTTTTTCAGAGTTTTATCCAGTAGAAATCTGAGGCCTCTCTTTCAATTGCATTGCGGTACACAGTAGTGTTTGTAAAACATCGAACTAAGAAAAAATTATTGCTACAATTCTTACGCTGCTCTAGTACACCATTATGACAGGAAGACCCTTCTCAACACGTAAACAAATGACTTGAAATTGTTCTCAAAAGTCAAGTGTTTATATGAAGTTTTAGTAGCGTGATCCTAGAGCAGTGTTTCCCAACCTGTGGTCCGTGGAACACACGTCGCTGGAACGTCGAGTGTGCTCCGCTTCAAGCATTGTTTAAAAAACGATTTTATACTGGACATTTCCAACATTGAGGAATTTTAGAAAGAGTATAATATAGACAATTATAATTGTACAATATTTTTCTGTACTTCATAACATTGCAATGTTACAATTGCTATAAAATTAGAAAAAAACAAAAAACACAAAATCTATTTTGATAATATTTATTTATATTTATACGTGTTTGTTTACAATTGCAGCTCGTTGAGAAATATGAATAATTTTCTGCAAAATCCAGTTGGTGGGACTTCAGCTAATAGCCTAATATTAATATATTTCCAGCTCCAGCAGATCTTTACACCTACTATATCGATGACTCAGGTGAGGTGGATTAATCAAAATTCTGGGATCGTACTATTATCACAAAAAATCGAATCATCGTGCGCCGATATGACGAGTTTTTAAAACTAAACTTTTCCTCTACAATTGAATCTTTCAAGCCGCGACGGCAGTTCGTTGTGTTCTCGACAGTCAATCGCGATAATCGAGATCAATCGAGATAATCTGAAAACCAATGGAATATATCTAACGTAGACGTGAAGGTCAATCACAGCAGAAAGCATGTAATGAATCAGGTAAAGCAAGTTAATCAATAAGCTTCGAGCTTCCTATCTGCTTGCTGTATGTATTACAAGAAGAAACACAACACAGGGCAATCATAGATAGATCCTGCTGTAATAGCAATGTGCAGCAGGGGCGAAACTAGACCACAGCAAGTGGGGTTGTTTAATAAATTTGGATAAATAATGCTAGTGCTACCTGTACTGGTATCAGAACCGGTAAAAGTTCTTCAAAGAACATATAGGTTTCGTAAAGACCGTTTTTCGTAAAAAAAGCTGTTTTTATCATTCTTGCACACACTAGTCTACTCTGGCTCATGACTCAGGTCGAACACACACCAATAAGCTACATAACACCTGCAGTGAGTGAAAAATAGGCACACCACTCTTCTACCCTAAAGACCAAGCCTCCGGATTTGCACGAATTGCATGGGTCACTTTCTCAGAAGTGGGGTTGTTTGAACAACCCCCATGGCTACGACCCTGATGTGCTGAAAAATGTTTGGTGGACAAAACATTAAAAGAAATCTGTGGCCGATAAATTGAAGGTTTTGCTGTATCACTTTACGACAACGCCACGTGCTCCGCAATGTCTCTAGAAAATAGTTCTGCTTCCGCACTGTGATAAAGTTGGGAACCATAGCCGTAGAGTGCAACTCAATGATCTAACCGATTTTACAAAGCTTTGTAGCAAACTCCGCATATAGCCTATATTTGTTATGAAATGACTAATAATCTCATTCTCTTTAATCATAAAATAATATGCATTCAGTATGTTAAATATACAATAGTTTGATCTGAAAACTTTGTGACGGTAATTCGATTTGTCGTTCCATTTTGAAGAGATTTAAAAAGTAAGCTTCCGAAACATTATCATGTTTCAGAAGCTTACTTTTAAATAAAATTTCAATATCAATAATATCAAGTTGTCTCTGAAAATTTGACCTCGTCTCATTCATATATCCCATCTGTAAACTACTGATCAAGGCAGCTTATCATCATCACGTCATAGTCTGTATAGTTTGATCATAAAAACTATGAACTATAGTTCCGTAGCCGTCTCAATAATTAAATCACCTCTGTAGATCCATGCGAAATATTCATTCATGCAAATTTACATTAGACTACCTGTTTCTTTCGTGGCTTAAGCAATTCAATGAGTACCGGTATTGTGTTTCATATAATTGTTAATTTGTCTTGACAACAAACCCCTACCTTTTTCTATTATTAATATTTTAAGGTTTTTATTAAGTTGTAATATGGATATTATTACTAAGATAGGGGAGGATTTAGCGCACTGGGTTGAGCTGCGCGCCAATGAACGAAGTTAAGTTTCTTCGAGCCATGCAAGTTGGTACATGAATAAACAGTTTTGAATGAAAAATCCCCAGGGTGTTGGAAGATTATTCTTAAATCCGAGGCAGCTGCCATCAATACGATATCAATGGCAATGACTACTAATAATCCTGGAGAGGAAGAAGGAACTAATTTAAACAAAAAAAACAGCTACTAAGAAAGGAAACTTTGTAAATACCCGCGGTTGTCATGTGCGTATCCATGTGATTTTAAGAAATTATATTAGATATATTTATTCAATTATTCCAAGTGTGCACTCTCGCATTTCTACATTTCTTTATTGATAACTGCATTTCTTTAAAATTTATGAATTACGAGGGTTGATCAATAAATAGTGAGAAAGCCTGAGGAATAGTAGTCTTCCATACGATACGTAGTATCTGATACGTAGTAGATAGTCTTAATTTGTCATATGGCACAACCCATCATATTATTACTGACGTTTTGGATTACAACAAGGTGTATGCTAGATGGGTTCCACGAATGTTGACGGTTGAAATCAATTAAGTCCGACCAACAACTTCTCGTGACAATATCGATCTGTACGGGGCAGACCAGGCAAAGTTTCTTGGCAGATATGTTACCACGGACGAGACTTGGGCTCACCTTTTTGAGCCGGAGACAAAACTGCAAAGTAAGGAGTGGAAACCCCTCACTTAACCGACATAAGTAAAATTCATCAACATTCCGTCAGCAGGTAAAGTTATGGCATCTGAATTTTGGAACAGTGAAGGTTTTCTGATGATTGACTACTTAGAGCGAGGAAAGACTGCCACAGGTATCTACTGTGCATAGTTAATAAGAAAACTTTGTGTAGTTATCAAGGAAAAGGACGAGGAAAATTGCGTCAAGGTGTTCTGCTTAATCAAGAAATGCTCCTGCCCACACCTCCGTGACTGCAAAAAGGCTGCCACTGGTGAGTTTGGCTTCAAATTACTACAACCCCCGCCATAATCGTCACATTTGACATCATCTGAGTTCCATCTGTTTCGATTTCTAAAGAAATCACTTCGTGGACAGAAATTTGACAGCAACGAAAATGTCATCCATGCCATAGATGACTGGTTTGAGGGGCTTCATGAATCATTCTTCCTGGATGGTGTGAAAAACTTGAACGTCGCGGGGAAAAATGTGTTGAGTTTTGAGATTATATTGAAAAACAATGAAACAATTTTTATTCAGATTTTTGTTTTGTCTGCTTTCCTCATTACTTATTGATCAACAGTATGTAATATTGTTATGTGGTACAGTTATGTACAGTTATCTAATATTTAGTGACATACCGAAAGGAAATTTCTTATTGATTTGTACATCAGATTCCATGTTTCTCTTCTCTGAGTCTGTAACATTGCGCATTAGTAGGTTCAATTAACAGTTCACAAAGTAATATATAGATCCTAGCAATTCCACTGTTACAACAAGAACAAATGTAGAGTACTACTGTCGTCTATGACAATATCGAGCACTATGTAGAATCAAAGCCAAACAGAAACGTATCAAGGGAACAGGTCAAAAAACGGTGAAAATCAATAGGCTTATACTGATAATTCATAAAAATTAATGAATCAAAGAATGAAGATTTAGTTTTTGTGGCAAATTAAGTGTACTAATATCACATAAAATACTTTAAGCTAAAGTTCAGTTAATTTTGAATAATACACATATCTCAGACAACATTTTATTAGACTACATGACATAGATTAGACTACGTTACATTAGACTACATTTGTCCATAATTCAGAACCTCTCAAACACACTGAACACATTAAGTCAGCATATCCAATAATGCACAAGCATTTGTAACAGTAAACAACATTTTATTTTAACTAATCTTTTCAAATCTTCAGATTAATGTTCGAAACAGCTGAGAGCATTGAAGTGGTGGCGGACAACATGACTGCGTGAGTTCTAGCCATGACTCATACACGAGGTTGTAGACGTGTAGAGATCTTAAGCTTAACCTAATCAGCTGTGAGCAATTAGCAGGTGCATGAATGTGGTGTAATATATCTGGCAGAAATCTGACTGCGAGACGTCTTAACACAATGCGTTCAATAATAACAAACCAGATAAAATAAGTCGCAAAATCGCAAAAAAGATATTTTTACGGGACATAGGGCACCAGCATGAAAACGCTTCTAATGCCCCTATTTAAGAATATTTTTCAAAGCTCATTTTTTAGAGTATAAATTCGGCAAAACATTTTACTTTGTAAATATTTTCATTCAGCAGTTGATGCACTTAACAACAAATAATTAAATATATAAGAAAACATAAGTCGCTGATTCATTGAATCTATCAAACACATGTCGCTCAGTGTGTAGAACGACAAGTAACGGCATAAAGTTTTAACTGGGTATAATTGGGATGATGGGATCAATTCTTGGTCGGGCTGATCAGACAGTAATTTTTTAGAATTATATTCTGACGAATGAGAAAGTTTTTGAGAAGGACGTTTGTCCGTGGAGCGATGGAGGCTATCCATTAGTTTCCGTTCACGCATACACTTGATATTTTTCTACTCAATAATTGACATTTATCATTACATTTTTGATGTGATAAATGAAATAAATAAATAAATAGTATGTTCTCAATACCTGCTAGACATAATTTCAGGCACGATATTAGGGGCTAAGCCCCCTAAATATTGTACTCAGCCCCCCAAACCTTCAACTATTACATATCCTCTTAAATACATAGAGACTGTAATCTAGGCCCCTATATTATCCCCCTCCTAATTAGTCTCCCTTTATTTCAAAACCCTAGTTTCGTCCCAATATAATCTCTTGTTCTTTTCATTGATTTTAGTTCCACTAAATCTTCTGATGCACCCTACAACCACATCTTAACCCAAGTGTAACCCTAACATAAGCCTATTATAACCCAAGTGTAACCCATGAGTAACCCTAGTGTAACCCATGAGTAACCCTAGTGTAACCCAAGTGTAACCGAAGAAAAACCCAAATGTAACCCAAGAGTAACCAAGTATCTCTCTCTTAGTGCACTGCCTGCTGGCAGGTCCATGGTACATAACGCCTCCACTCTTCTCTATCTTCCGCCTTCCTCTTCATTTCCACATATGAGTGGGTCTTTAAATCATCCAACATACCTAACCTCGGCCTGCCCCTGCCTCTTTTTCCTTCCTTCCACCTTCTATGACCTCTTATATGAGCCTTCTCCCCTTGGAATGTGTTTTATCCATCTCTTCTTCCTATTTCTTAATACATTTATCAACTGTCTATATGTGCCAACTCTCTCCAGAACTTCCTCATTTGTAACCTTTTGAGTCCAGATAATCCTCTCCATTCTTCTCCAAATCCACGTTTCCAATGCCTCCAGTTTCCTAATATCTTACTTCCTTAAGGTCCATGTTTCACATCCATACAATAGCGTGGTCCAAACCAAAGTTTTCACTATCTTTATCTTTGTGTCTTTCTTTAGACTTTTTGTTAATAGTTCTTTTCTACTACCAAAGGTCGCTTTTTGTTTGTGCAATCCTACTGCATATTTCCGTCTCACAATTCCCATCATCGGTTATAGTATGGCCCAAATATTTGAATCTCCTTACCTGTTCCAATTTCGTACCATTTATTGTGATATTAACTTCACCTTTATTATTGGACACTCTTATAACCTTGGTCTTTTTTATATTAATCTTTATGCCATATCTTAGGTCCGTATCATTCAGCCTATCCATTATCTTCTGCAATTCAATCTCGCTGCCCGCTACCATGCCTTGGTCATCTGCAAAACGTATATCTTGTAACAAATTCCTCCTACTTTTATTCCTTCTTCCAAGTCTTCCATGGCTTGCTCCATCATTGCCTCAGCGTAAATTTTATACAGAAGCGGCGAAATGCTACAACCTTGTCTTACTCCACGTCCTATTTCACCTTCTTCTGAGTATTCTTGTTGGATTTTGATTACTGCTCTTTGAATCATGTACAAGTTCAAAATTAGTCTTTTATCTCTCTATTCAATTCCAATTCTTTTTAAGATATTCATCATCGTTATCCAATCAATCCTGTCAAAGGCCTTCTCGAAGTCTACAAAGCATACAAAAACGTAATTTCAATATTCTAAGCTTTCGCAGGGAACTCGCATTACCCCTATTGCTTCTCTTGTGCCGCATTCTTTCCTAAAACTAAATTGTGTCTTGCTCAGTATCATCTCTGCTTTCGACTGAACGCGGTTACTTACTATCTTTAATAATATCTTCGATGCATGAGGTATTAAGCTGACTGTTCTGTAATCCAAACACTCCACAGCATTGGCTTTTTGTGGGAATTGGAATCATCACTGATTTGGGAAAGTCGTCTGGCCAAATACCTGAATTGTACACTTCCATACATACCTCCATTAACTTTTTGAGTGTTTCTCGTTCCAACATTTTGAAGAATTCTGCTGGGATTTCATCTATTCCGGCTGCCTTGCCCTTCTTCATACTGTTAATTGCAGAATAAATTTCCTCCTTCATTAAATCGGGGCCCCTTTTATCGTCCTCTATGATATTTTGTTCTATTTTAAAATCCTAATGAACTGGTTTCCCAGCCTTATCTTACAATTCCTCTACATATTCTCTCCATCTTTCTTTTACTTCTTCCAGCTCTGTCTTCAATTCCCCATCTTTACCCATTATACTAATGTTCTTTGCATCTCCTTTCTTTTTCTTATCGGTTCTTGTTAATATCCTGACCTCCTGATATAATAGATCCGACCTCCCTCTTCTATCATATTCTGCTAAATCATCACACTTTTCACTCCACCAATGATCTTTTGCTTTGTCTGTAATTCTTCTAAGTCCACTGTTTAAGCTTATATATTTCCTTCGGCCAGGACTGGTGTCAATACTTTTCCATTTCCTCTTTTCATCCATTTTGTCTCAGCATCTCGCTTGTGATCCAAGGTTTTCTTGCTGTATTTGCTTTGAGAAAGCCATAAACTTCTTTTGCACCTATTTTAATAGTCTCATTTAGCTGACACCATCTTTCATTTACCCCTGTACTTTCGTAGTCCTTCATTTCCTTAACTTTGCTTTCCACTGCTTCCTGAAATTGACTTCTTTTCAATTCCCAACCCAAACCCAAACCCAAGTATAACCCAAGAAAAACCCAGGTGTAACCCAAGAGTAACCCAAGTATAACCCAGATCTCACCTGAGCTGAGAGCCGGATGAGCCGCTAGATCGGCTGTGGTGGAACAGTTTCCTACGCCGTCGCCACCTATCCATGTGTTACCACTGCAGACCACGTGCCACTTGTCACGTGATCTATTGCACGTGATCATCATCGAGTCTCCGGTGCGCACCACCCAGGTGTTTTGAGGAGGGCTGAAGTCTGCGCATCCCACCACTGTCAACATATCATCAACAAAATAGTTTGGACTATGCCGGTACCAGATGGGTTAGATGTTTCACAGTGGATCGCTAGGGGTATGAATTCAAATCCAGTATCGAGTCAAATCCAGTACTGAGACAGAAAATTACATTTAAACTAGAATGTTGTTATTTTGAAAAGCTGTCAAGCCGATGTTACCGTCTTAATGTCGGGCGAGCCAAGGATTTGAATAGTCTACAATGCAACACAAAAGAAAAAATAAAGAAAAAATAAATAAATTCATGTGGGGAATACTGTAATGTACGAAATAATATAAAACAACGAATTATTACGGCTTTTCTGCAAAATGAGGCTATCGTAAAGCACTATAGTATTATAATTTAGTATAGCAAAACCTTTGAATGTATATTTAAACACTGACTTCCCAATCTATCAGTGTTGTCGTCTAGAGACTCAAGACCGAGAGTTCAAGACCAAGACCTCAAGTCTCAAGATCAAGACCAGAAGTTTTGAAAGCAAGACAAGAAGTTTCAAGACCAAGACTAAAAGTTTCAATACCAAGATCTCAAGTCTCAAGCTCAAGACCACAAGTTTCAAGACCAAGATCACAAATTTCAAGGTCATGACCACAAGTTTCAAGACCTCTGATCGAGTTTTGGCGTACTAGTAGTGTCCGAGTGTAATATTATCAAACATTCAAACAGTAAACAATTGGAAATACACAGTAAAATCCATTATAGAGCCATTCGGTCAGTGAAAAATCAATGCTACAAAGTCAACATGCCTAACACGTTATAAACAGGGACCATTTATTCATGTTAAGAATAATTACGATTTAATCAATAATTTATTTAAATCGCAATCTTTTCATACTTATTTTTATTTCTTAATCACAATTTAATCAAATATTTCTTTAAATCACAATTGTATTCATAAATATGCGACGCAAAATGCGATTCCTTCCAAGCCATTATATAGCGCTAAAATACTGAATCCAAAAACTTAGAACTAGACAAAAACAAAAGTTATCGTTATAGCTTTTTTTTTTTTTTTTCAATCCAAAAATCAACAACAATATTATTCAAAGAAAAGGGACATAACAGAGAAGCGAAGGATTGGTCTTGATCTTAATCGATACCACGACCAATGCCTCAAGACTTAGACTGAGACCACGACCACAAGACTTGAGATCTTATAAAGTGCTTCGAGTGGTATCGATACCAAGACCGCGACCTCGAGGATAACAACAACAACAACACTGCAAATCATCGATTAAATTATTTTACACAACAGTAGTATTCATCTGATCAATACTCCAGGTCTACCATGAGTGTGTGTCTAGTGGTCTTTCTATATTCTCCTTCAAATACAGGCTGAAATATCAACATATTTATAATGCTGGCTGGATAAGCTAGGTAGGCTGTCTCTAATTTCCCAATGTAGCAAAAAGGTAATTGACTTCATTAATTGCAAGTTAGAGACGCCTGGGCTTACACTATAACTCGTGACCGACCTCTTGTTGATATCAACAAAAGTGATAGCAGATGAGCCAACCAAGCCAATATTAACTGAACATAACTGACAGCCTATAATTATGACCATAAACAGTAACCTAGGTCATAATATGAATACGTTTCGCCAAAGAAATGTTGGTCAGAATTAGTAATTGACATCAAAACTGAAAAGTAGGAAAAGGGTAAGTATTGCAATTGTGCAGAAAGTTTGAAAAAAGGGTAAATTTTCCAACTAGGTTATACCTTCGAACTTAATGAAGTAAGGTCTAGATGATTTGTTTGAGTCCAGGCCACCGGTTTGTGTATCGTTGAACATTTGAACATAGATCTGATTACCAGCTGACACGTATGTTGTCACTAAGCTCAGTTCATTCTTCACCCGCCTGTCACTCGACGAGTGGTAAGTAGAGCCTGTGTGAGCTAGTTGACGCCCAACAGTGTCTGCAATCTCACAACTTCCCAGTCTGGCTGACAATGATGTTGAAGATGACGACGATGATGACAGTGATGATGAAGGTGATGATGAAGGTTTTAGTGGAGGTGGAGTTGCAAGGCCTGATCTCATCGGTGTGGTTGATCGACCAGAGGTGGCTTTAAAAGAGAAAATAATTCACATTTATCAAAGAACTGCGAAACGATAATGAAAACAGTTTCTATACGGTACTGTGTGGATGGCCAAATGGTTAAGACGCTTGCCAGAGAAGGTCGTTGGTTCAAATCCCAGCCGCACCGTCTCTGACAGTATTCCTTGAGATACAGAAACGAACGTTAAACATTGCAATGTAGCTTTATGAATACAGTTTCAATCAACCATATTTGACAAAACAAACATATAACTATAATTGTCAGCATTATTTGACAACGTAGTAATGGGACAACGTAGTAATGGGACAATTTAAGAGAGACAGAGAGAGATAGAGAGAGAGAGAGAGAGAGAGAGAGAGAGAGAGAGAGAGAAAGAAGAAAGACTGCGCCAACCTCTTCTCGGCCAAAATTGCCACTGTAATATTAAACTTTAGAAAAGTTGGAATTAAAATTAACAAAAAGGAACCAGTTTATTTACCATAATGCACTCACTAGACTGTACTAAATTATATTACTATTTTAATTATTACTTTATTGAATATTATTTAATTGTGTTTCTTATTTAGTATTATGATTATTTTAAGAGATTTTATATGACAATTATAGCATTATGTTATATACGTACATACTGTTCATAAATTCTGTATATGTTTTTAAATTATGCATTAGTAAATTATATTATAAATTGTACGTTAGTAATAATAACAAAAACTGAGAATAAGCCTTAGTGTGAGACTAATAAAGAGATAATGAGAGACAGAGTGAAAAATAGTGAGGGAACAAGAGAGAGTGAGAGGCAGTGAGTTAGTGAAAGAAAGTGGGACAATTTAAGAGAGACAGAGAGAGAGAGAGATAGAGAGAGAGAGAGAGAGAGATAGAGAGAGAGAGAGAGAAAGAAGAAAGACTGCGCTAACCTCTGCTCGGCCAAGCATCAGATACCTCTGCCACAGGAGTACAGTTTCTTCCAGGCAACTCTCCAACCTCTCTTACTCTTCCAACACTCGAGTCATCCACCCAAGCTTCTGCCTTTCCGCCTTCATTCCTGGGCTTCCCTTCATCGTCTGCATAACTGAAGGAGCCAATACTTTCGGAAGGTTGTCTAAAAACGACCGTAGTCACTGATACCTTCTGGCCAGGCATTGCCTGAATTAACCACGGGCACAATGCTGATCCCAGCCCTGAATGCCGAGTGAGCTCACTGGATAGATATCCTGAGGTTTGGTTGATCGTGATGGGTTGATGACATAAAGGTGAAGATGATAGGGGGTTTTCCTGCGATGATGATGTTCTTGCTGTTAGTGAGGAGGATGAAGTCACATCTTTTACGTTTTCTGACCCAGCAACTGCAGAACATTGTGCAGTATATCAAATAATTCATTATTATGATACATTATGATATATGTTATGCAAAATTGCCACTATATTATTTAATTTATTATGTAATACACTATCAAAAATATTATATACTACTTTTTATCATTTATGTTATACATTATGCAATACATTAAGCAATGGTCTTCATCATTGTCCCTTAAATCCCAGTCTAACTCGGGTAGGGATATACGAATAGACTTTCTACACTTCCCTCTTTAAACCCAGTTTAACTAGAGTTGGAATACAAATAGAGCTTCTCCACTGCTCTCTGTGGGGTGGGAAACTTTTCCATTCGTTTCACAGAATTTTTTTAGATAATTCTGGAGCCAAGGCGCTCAACCAACAGAATGCCCGTTGCGACGTTGGTTTGGATCTTAGTGCTTTGTGGCCTTTCACGACACATGCAGTCCACGGTTGGTCTATTCTTCAGAAACCCGGACACAACACGGGTAACAATATAAAACTGCAGTACATTATGCAATATATTACACTATACATTATGATAAAATGCCAATAGATCCCATGAGATTTTAAGCACTTTACAACTGTCTGCATCATTCATTCAGTCTTGTAATTGGAGTCTGATTTATAGTTACGTGATATGGTAAGGCTTAATAAATTAAAATTTATTAAATCGATGATTAAAGATTAATTGTGTTTCTGATCCATGTGGTTAAAACTTTCAAAATGGCTGAGCAAGCCATACGGGCCCTATATTTAATCAGGCATTCTTATCTGAAAAACATATTTTTCCTCAATTAGCTCAATATTTCCAAGAAAGGAAACCATGTAGCACATGCGGTATGTCATGTGTGTAACTATACGAACAAAAAAACAATTAAAAAATTAAACAAATATAAATTTCCATGAGAAAAATTTTCTTTAACTAAATTAGTTACTGATAGTATTGAAGCAATCTATTCTTAGTTTGATATTAGCTCAACAACGATTCAGTTCACTTGATATGTGTTACATTAAAACTAGGAATTAAGTAGACTATCTTTTGCTTTAAATATACAGTATATAACTATGTTTCCGAAATTTACCTTCTTGTACCTTCTCTTATGGGTAGTTATTAATGTATGTTTGCCAAAGTTTCTACAGTATTATTTAGGATAGATGACAAATGGCAAGCTTTTTTCTTACTCTTAGTAATTGCTACTGATTGCAATTGTATTACCTCACAGAGTTTACGCTCTTTTGCCTTGCAAAAGCTTACATCTCAAAAATATTCAAAAAGATACTGAAATCTGTTAATCAAGAGATAATGAGCAATCCACGTGTTTAAAAGGAATCTGATGTAGACATCAATAGCATTTAAGAACTTGTACACAGAACTGCCCATTTTCTAAGAGCGCTTGATGCTTTAGGAGTGAATAAGGTACTGATACATTTTAGTGCTGTAGAACCCAATTCTATTGAAGATTGTTATTCTTTTAAATTCATATTTGAAGGAAAACATTACAAAAGCAACTGTCAAGACAGTTGAAACACTTTTACGTCGTAAGACTTCAATACTCTCTCTCTTTCTCTTTCTCTCGCTCTCTCTCTCTCTCTCTCTCTCTCTCTCTCTCTCTTTCTATCTCTCTCTCACTATTCTCTCTCTTTCTATCTCTGTCTCACTCTCTCTATCTGTCTATCAATCTACCTATCTACATATCTGTCTGCCTGTCTCTCTCTGTCTCTCTACATATATATGACTGTTTGTCTGGCTGTGTGTCTGTAGTCTATATATATATATATATATATATATATATATATATATATATATATATATATAGAGCAATAACTACATATAGGCCTGCAACCGTTCTCTCAATTTGTCCTAATTTTCTTTATTGACCATCAGTTTTTCCGAACAGTTTCTTAATATCCTTACTTGCTTTTATTCTTTTTCTCCCTCCCTCCCTCCCTCCCTCCCTCCCTCCCTCCCTCCCTCCCTCCCTCCCTCTTCCCTCTCTCTCTCTCTCTCTCTCTCTCTCTCTCTCTCTGTACACTTATATTTATATTATGCTTATATTTTCAATGTGTATATACACATGTATTTATTTATACGTAGGGGTCCTATATATCACGGTATATATCTACATATGTATGAATAACTCGCTGACATATATATATATATTTGTATATATATATAAATATATATATATATATATGTATATTGTATATATATATATATATATATATATATATATATATATATATTATATATATATAGTTTAAATGAGCTCATCTCTACTGGGCAGATCTATTTCAGACGTATTTCAGAGAATCCTTATGTAGGAGGAAGAAGTGTCAGAGCATTAGAAATTCAGTCCCTGTGTGTCAAAACGTATTTCTTTTAAGGAAACAAATAATAAGTAATTATTTTGACAGTAGAATTTTTCATAGTAGGATTGAATCGATACATGAGAAATAAAAAACCCACCAGTAACGTAAGTGGAGACCAATTTTGAACTAAAGAACACGACAATTAGAAACGAACTTCTTAGTATTAAAGGAAGAATATTGTATAAAATAATTAGAAAGCGAATGTAAGGTTGACCCTGCAAAACGAAATTAGTAGCAGCGATAACAGAGTCCCGTAAAGTTTATCTGAAATATCATAATAATGGTGAATAGAGATTAAACTTTCTCACACAAATATTTACTTTACTCATCTGTCTTGTCGATTTGAACCACTCATTGGATTTTTTGCACATCTAGCTCAAGAAATGGGCTTTGGTTTCTTAGTGATCGTTGGTCATGGACGACCGTAGCACTCTAATTTGATGTTAATGTTCCTCGTGGCAAATAAAGAAACGATCGTTGCGTCAATTGAACCGAGAGCTTCGCGCATATAATACAAGCGGCTTCCGATTAGATCATCCGCTAAAACTCTAACAATGACATGGAACTTTATGTAGTTTTAGAACAACAGGAACTGCCTGGTTCATCGATATCAGTCTCATATAGAGAGTAGGATAATGTCGGCTAATGTTGGCTTCCTCCATAACTTTTCACTTTGTCCCCCCTCCCTCCTCATTTCCTCTGCGAGTCTCATCAACAATTCATGCGACATCCATTAGACCCTCTGTATTTATTGACTACCGTATCCGAATACAACATTGCTTCTTCTGTTCAATCTATTCCACTTTACATCGATTTAAGTACTTCTCCGTAAAATGCAATTTTACGCACATTTAGCTTATAAACACTATTGTATATCTTTGCGCAGGTTTATGTTATAATTATAACTATCTCTTTAGTTCTTTAGGCTCATAGGCTGGACTGGCGCACTTCTCTCTTGTTGTGGTCAATGTTTCGACTGTCGTCTCTCTGCTTCACCACATAAGTTATATTTGATAATATTATATTTTTTAACTATGGCACTATGTGTTTTGAGTTGAGAGTTTAATATAATTGGCATTTCAATTCAAGTTCGGTTGTTTAATCTTTTCTTTACACATTTTCAAGTAGTTCTATAGCAGTTATTTAAATTCATACCTCTAGACCCAACGCGATATCGTGCTCTATCCGTAGCCATGCACATGGGATGTGATTTAAATACTTATCAGCTAGTGCACATTGCGAAGTCACTTTGCAAATTTCAGGCCAGTATCTGGATAAAGCCTAAAGGTATAGTTTCATATTCAAGGTCTAATGTCTGAATTTATTATCCGACTTACTGTGAAAAAAGTCTATATTTCAAAAACAGCAGGAAAATCTGCTGTTTTTGAAATATAGACCACTCTCACTCATATATATTCTTTCTGCGGTGTCCGGACGTCATTCTTAATTTTTCAGGCATGTTAGATGTATCTTAATGAATAATGCGGTTCTTTGAGGGACAACAGTGCAAAAACACTATCTAACTTCCTTCTTTACTATCGACGTTGTTGATTTGATGGCGAAATTACTTTGAATGACAGACTTATCCCTGATGAGGATGTCTTTTAGAACTATTCTATAGTCAGTCAGGATCTCATCAACCTATTTGTATCTTCAATTTTTCTTTACCTGCTTCAGTTCGTTCAGTTTTCAACTATTGGTACCTTCAGTTTTCAGATTTTTTCAATATATCATAATACACTTATATTATAGCAAAACAAAACAATCATTTCAACTAAGACTTTGAAGTCCAAGCTCTGTCATTTTAGTTATTTTATAAAAGAGGAAGTTAGTTATAGTTAAGCTAAACATTCGTAATACATAGTTGTATAAATTATGGTCTTGTCTGCAGAAAGGTTCATAATTCCCCCGCCCTGGTGATTGCCATTTTTTCCTATTGATTGCTCTATTCAAAATAAATTTATATTCGATCACATTTTTATTTAAATAGGGAATAACAAATTAACAATTAAATAATAAATTCAAAACCTAAAAAGCTAATGTTAACGTCAGTTTCATCACTGGAAAGCGATGTCAGTGACGGGCGAGACCAGGATTTGAACACCGCACACACTGCTCCGCGGTTGAATATCTTACCGACATCGCCACTGGCTCCAGCCAAATAATAAAAAAATTATGCAAATAACAAAAAATGTCATCTATCTTACTTGTTACAGTGTCCTTTTTAAAATTAGTCAAGCAAATTTTGCCCCTCCGGTAAATATTTCAGAATATCTTATTTCACATCCAGCTTCAGTACTTTTTAAAGCGGCTTTATAGCCATGGACCTGCCATTTAGCTTTACACTACAAGATAAATAAATGCAGTTCGATTCTAGTAAGTTATAATTCCTTCACACATCCCTTGAGTATTTTATTTATCTTCGGAAAAGGACGTTCCTGTACATTAATCTCTCACCTTTTAAACGTTTGGTCACATCATTATTGTTAGAATAAGAAAAATTACAGAAATTTTATTCAAACATTATACGATCGTATATATTAAATAAAATATTTGTGCATTAAAGATTTTATTAAATTATCTTGATTCGTCTCTGTAAAACTAGGTTGCAAACTACAATATTTTCTTGCAATATTTAATAATTAATATAATGTATATACACTTTCTATAGGATGCCTATTACTGCTAAATAAACATTTATAATTAGAAGCTGAATTAATTTAAGTTAGGAAAATATAATGCATGGATATTAGAATTTACAAACTCATTCTCCCCCACCCCTCTCTTATCATATCTGGTGTTCTCTCTCTCTCTCTCAAACTTTCTATCCTATTTGCTTTCTCTTTATTTCTCTCTCTCTCTCTCTCGTCTCTTTTATTCTACCTCTCCAACTCTCTCTCTCTCTCTCGCTCTCTCATGCTCTTTTTTTCTTTCCCTCGGTTGAATTGTCGAATAAATAGTACGTCTTCCTGACACCCGAGAGTCCATCGATTCGAAACTAAACTTAGCTCTATGGCTTTATCTCTCGTACCCCTCTCTCTCTCTCTCTCTCTCTATCTCTCTCTCTCTCTCTGTATCTCTATCTCTCTCTTCGTCTATTGATCTTTTTCTCTCTCTCTCTCTTTCTCCCTCCCTCTCTCTGCATCTCCATCTCTCTCTTCGTCTATTGATCTTTCTCTCTCTCTCTCTTTCTCCCTCCCTCTCTCTGCATCTACACACTTACTAGTATCCACGCTGACACCATATGCTTCACATAACGGAAATACCCACCCATCGATTATAATTGCAACACTGCTAATGACTGACACGTTAGACTCAGCACGCCGCTAAATTATTTAAACATCACACAATATGTTAGGATCTTCAGCATAGCAATCACTCATAATTGCGTTCACACTGACGTGCCTTAATTGATACATTACATGATATACGTGTTAGTCGATGGGTGTTTTAATGTTCCCTCTAATTTAATATTGTCAGCGTTTTGCTTTTTTATTAATGATATGATTTAGGTCTGATATGACGTAGATATAACATTTTCTATATATAATTATAATTAGTCTATAAATAAACTGAAATAAAAACCAGTAAGTCTGAATTGTTTCTATCGATTGAAATTTCCCAGAGAGAGAGAGAGAGAGAGAGAGAGAGAGAGGAGAGATAAAGCTATTGTTTTTAGAAAAAGAAAATAATAACATCCATTTTAACTAGATCTGACATCAATAACACTACCAAAAAACAAAACAAGGAATATTTAAGGAGGAGGAACCTTAATAGACCTTAATTGCATTGAGTAGTTCGGATAGTAATTTGAGAGGGTGTCATAGTTTTGGTTCAGGCCTTGAAAATATAGAAATTTTGATTAATTTATTAGATAACAATGAAAACGATCATTCGGGGAAGGAAAATTTAGAAATGTTAATTAATTTGTTGGAGAACATCACAGAAATGCAATAATATAGCCTACCCAATATTGTCCCTGAGGAATTTATGTCCCTTTTCCAATTTAGGATCCTACTTTCTGAATCACCAACACCAGCACCAGCACCAGCACCAGCACCAGCACTAGCACTAGCACCAGCACCAGCACTAGCACCATCACTAGCTCCAGCACTATCGCCAGCGCCAGCACTAGCACCAGCACTAGCACCAGCACCAGCACTAGCACCAGCACTAGCACCAGCACCAGCACTAGCACCAGCACCAGCACTAGCACTATCGTCTCAGTTATGACATCTGCTAAGCGGACTGATATGGTTGTAAGAGAAACAATGTAGCGCGGAATGAATCCCTAGAGATATCAGCCGTGCTCCCTCTATCAACAAAACAACACAGGACTTCCTGCCTCCAGCTACTGACATCCCATGCCCAATAGAATCACATGTTTAACATCGTGTATTACACGTATTGTACAAAGTGTGACATTATTATGTAATACGTTTATACAATATAAGCGAGCACTATCACTAGCTTAAAAAATAAAGTAAACACGCATTATAGTGAAATGATCAACTGTGTTGATATCTATCACTTCTTATCACCACATGCTTAAACCGTTAGACAATTTGTTCCATTTTCCGTGTAACCTGTCCAGTGAATGTCCGAGATTTTACTCTCAGATCAGCGTCACTACATCAATAATAAGAGTAATAATAATATCAATAATACACAATAAATAATACATAATAAATAATAATAATATCAATAATATGAATAATAATATTATTATGAATAATATTAATATGAATAATAATATTGTCTTTGTACAGATAATAATAAGATCAGATCTTATCACTAACATTATCATTATCACTATCATTATCACTAGGCTGGAGCCAGTGGCGATGTCGAAAAGATACTCAACTACGGATCAGTATATGCGAGGTTCAAATCCTGGGCTCGCCCGTCACTGACATCGCTTTCGAGTGAGGAAACTGACGTTAACATAAGCTTCTATCACTATCACTATCACTGGATATGGTTAATAGCCGTGAGTGAGAGTTTTTTAATCCAGGTATCGACTCTTTGATGACCTACTTTCGAGACAGAAAACTGAAAGTAAACTTGACCTTGTCTTTTATCTTATAAGTGGGTCGTAAGTGCGTGTATTAAAGTATTAGCAACATTCTTGGATTTGAAACAGAGGGCCAATATGTAGATATCATCCTCTAGGATATTAAATTAATATTTTAGCTAGATCACAGAACAACGCATAAGCTAGACCGCTCTGACTCCTCGTCAGAGCGTTGGAGTACAGTCCTCGTGTAAGAGTCGAGTCTGGGTTCGTCGACGTTTAAGACATGACGACGATTTTCTGATGAATCGACTATCGACTTGTTAATGGTTTTCTGATAGCGATATTTAAACAAATATTATTCTTTCTCTCTGTTTCCATATTTCTTTAGTTTATTTAAGCAAATCCGATTAAATCTGATCCGATTGTAAATCTGATTATGCTGTCCTTTCTTGGTTTTTTCGCATGTCATTAATTTTGAGATAAGAATGTTTTTCAATCGATATTTTACCTGAAATACAGACAGATATTTGACGGTGGTCAGCTAGATAATATGCATATAGTCTTCCCTGCCGGCCGTAGTCTCCTCTTATACGAACTATTGTCATTCTATACCTTTACGAACTTATTGATACCCTATATTACTAAGATTTATGTATTATGTTTAGTTCTATTTGTGTTTTTATAGGGTATCAATGCATTTGTTGTCGAGTTAATGCCAAAATAAAAATATATCTCTCCTTCTCTCTCTCTCTCTCTCTCTCTCTCTCTCTCTCTCTCTCTGACTCTCTCTCTCTCTCTCTCTCTGACTCTCTCTCTCTCTCTCTCTCTCTCTCTGACTCTCTCTCCTCTCTCTCTCTCTCTAGATCGATTACAGTTAACTGAAGAAAATATCACGACAATGAAGCCTGAAACAAAGCGAAATCTTTCTGAAAATAGAGAGACGCGAAATGAGAACAAAATATAATTCATTCATAATTAATACAGTTCTCCAGTCGTCTATTTACACAATTCTCAAAAGACCTTTTCTAATTCAACGTCGATAGATACTGATCAGAACTCTCATTCTCCTTCCTGTCGGCTAGTTTTAAACTCTCTGCTATTAACACCTTTATTTAACTCATCCGTAGTAATACATTTATTTAAAATGTATTCGCGATAAATGTGTAATACAATAAACCAGTTCCGTGTCTGAAGTAACTCTGACGTCACAACGTCATATTTATAATTCCTTAATACACATGTAGTTAAGCTAATTACGGCTCAGTCATTTGATGTTTATAAATTTATGTCGAGTATAAATTTCAATTTTTTGCTTCATTATATTTATAATTCATAAATTTAAGAATAATTAAAGCTCTGTTATTTGTCCACTGTAAATTTCTGGCTTGTATAAATTTCATCGCATCGTCAAATTTATAATTTCTTATTGAAACAACTTTTTAATGCATAAGAAATTTCTATATCTTTATTTCTTGAGGGTCGTATGGTACATTGTTAGAATGTCCGCCTTGGTATTGGGATGTTCTGGTTTAAATCCAGGTTTAGTTAATAGTCCCCATTTTTCTTAGATATTTGCATTCTTGCAAACGGGTAGCCTACATCTAGTAACTTAATATTTATAGTACAGATTAAAGCGTAGTAGGCCTGTAGGTTCCAAGAGTATTGCAGGATGCTTGCGCTTCTGAAGCTTGACGTTAAACATTATTCAACTCAGTAGACCTACACATTATGCGTAAGTCTTACGATATAATAAGTGCAGTACAGAATTATAGCTCAGTAGGCCTATACATATTGCTCAGAATATTTGCTAACGTAAAGTCCAATCGGTGCTCTGTACTAAACCATTGCGTCCATATTTTGTGGCGCTAATGCTGCAATAAGTGTGAACTAATCTTTTTGAATGGTAGCTCGAGTATGCTAAGATGACTTAAAAGTGGTTAGCTACAGAACGTAACGATAGATGAATTAAATTCTTAGCATACGACGCAACGACTCCATATGACATTTTCAAAATTAACTTCTTTTCCAGGTCAGCCGTTGCCAGGCTGCGCCCTGCAGGAGCCCACACATCGATGCCCATTGGTTACTGTGGGATTTAAAAATGGGAGAACGGTAAGACTTTTTCGAGCCTCCTGTGTAGTATTTACAGATCTCATTGTATCTAACAGGGGAAAATGATAACTAGTGGAACTGAGTTCCCCTAGAGTTGCCCCCTTCCACTTTAACCACTAACGATATCGCGATATCACAAGCTGCGCCCTGCAATAGTCAAGACGTCAATACCGCGGTATCAAACGCCAATAAATAGAAAAAGTCAATAAATGAAAATTCAATGAGACATAAGTAGGCCTAATGAGTAAACAGGCGAAGTTAAAATGAATATACAAAGATCCGATGCTACATAGGTTTGAACTACAATTTTCTGTGAGAAAGAATCGATGGTTTTTCAGTGTTTCTAGGATCTCAAGTAGCATCGCAAATTTACGTCAATAACATATGCAGAGAAATTTTCGGCTTATATATTATGAAGAATATCAAAATAAATGAGCCTTTTAAATATTACTAATCAGTCAATTGCTTTCAAAGAAATACATCGATCAATTAAATTCTTGTCAAATATACAGGGTGAGTAAGAGCCTAAGCTGAGCCTAACGGACAGGGGCGGATCCAGGCATTTTTTAAGGGGGGGGCCCGAAATTTATCCGTTTGTCAGTGCCTTGATTCTTTATCTTTGCCATACTTTTCCAAATCCTATCTTCATGTTGTTTCACTTAATCTCACTTCTAAACGACATTTAAATTTCATTCTTTCCTTTCTCTTAATTCTTGCTGGCGGTATTGAATTGAATCCTGGCCCTATTTCTTCCTCTAGTGTATCCACTTACTGTCTCAATATTCGATCTGCCACCACAATTACAAAAAATGTAAATATACCTATGCTAATACAACAGTATATTGTTGATGAGTCAATTGATCTTCTCTTTTGAACTGAATCATGGTTATCTTCTGATACTTTTAAAGTCCTCTTTTTCTGCTTCCCTCGTTAAAAGCTTATCTTTTCCATCTTTTGAGCACATGTTGCTTAGGCTTACTTGTGCCTCTAAGTCATATCTCTTTCTAACTGTTTCTAGACCTCCTTGCTTGTCCAAGTCTGACTTCCTTTCTGATTTCTCATCACTTCTTGAGGATATTGCCTCTTTACCGTCGGATCTTATCATTATGGGTGATTTCAATATACATATTGACTATTCATATCGATCACTATTATTCAGCTCTTTCTACTACACTCGAGTCTTTTGGCCTCCAGCAGCATATTTCTTCTCCTACCCCTACCTCTGGTCACATCCTTGATCTGTTAATTACCCGTGACATGACTAAGTTGATTGACTTCGGAGTCTCAGAGTTGTCATTGTCTGATCACAGTGCAATTTTCTGCAAACTGTCTGTGGTCATTAACTCCATTTCTTCTAGAACTATTAAAAGCTATCGTAAATTCTCCTCCATCAATATTTCTTCACTTTCTGCCAATATTACGGCTTCTTCATTATATTTCAGTCCAACTTCAACTATTGCTAATTTTACACAACAATTTCACTCTGTGCTTTCGACTTTATTAGACAAGCACGCTCCTCTCTTAACTATTTCTTGTCGCTCCAACCCGAGGAAACCCTTTATTTCTGATGAAATTCTCATACACTCATACAAAAATCCTTACGTGCCAAACTAGAATCAAAATATAGGAGAGATATGAAAAATCCTCCTGAAATGCAAAACCCCACGATCGAGGCAACTACGTTAAACAACGTAAGTTAGTTGATCATATGATCTCCGCCAAGAGTTCTTACTTTAAGAACTTGATCTTGCAGAATCAAAACTGCCCCAAAAACTTTGGGGAACCCTTGATTCACTGCTTGGTCGCACTATCCCTAAATCTCTTCCAAATTCCAATTCTCCGTCAACTCTTGCCAGCAATTTTCTTAATTTCGTTGATGACAAGATTACCAGACTCAGTTCTTCTATTTCTCCCTGTCCTGAGACTATTTCATTTCCATCTATGCCAAATCCTCCTCTGCTGTTAAATTTTGAACCTGCTTCTTTTGAAGAAATCCGTCATCTAATACTCTGCTCTATCGACTCATCTTGCTCGCTAGATGCCATTCCAACCAAATTACTTAAATCTTGCATTGATGCCCTCCTACCTCCAATTACCCATCTGGGTTAATCTTTCACTTTCTGAAGGAATTTTTCCATCTACTTTTAAAAATGCTGTTGTTTCTCCTCTGCTTAAAAAGCAATCACTTCCTAAAGATGATCCTTCTAGCTATCGTCCCATTTCCAACTAAAATTTCACTTCCAAAATCTTGGAAAAAATAATCTACACTCGCTTATGCAGCCATCTCGAATCTTTTCCTTCTCTATCTTGTTTCCAATCTGCATATCGAAAGCTTCATTCCACTGAAACTGCCTTACTCAGCATTCATAATGACCTTTGCTTAGCCTTAAACTCTCAAAAGGTATCAACCCTTGTACTACTTGATCTTTCGGCTGCGTTCGACACCATCGATCATAACATTCTTACCAGTAGAATTAAAACGTGCTTTGGTATCTCTGATTCCGCTTTCTCTCTGATCTCCTCCTAACTTTCTGGTCGCACTCATTCTGTTATTATAGACAATGAACGCTCCCCTGAACTACCTCTTCTTCGTGATGTGCCCCAAGGATCTGTACTTGGACCTTTACTTTTTTCCCTCTACACTACCCCACTCAGTTATGTTTTAGACAATGCTTCAATAAAATTTCATTTATATGCTGATGATACTCAGCTGAACATCTCATTCTCTAGCTCAGATTCTAACTTGAAATTGCAACACCTTTCATCTGTTCGTGACAAAGTGTATTCATAGTTTTGCAGTAATCGTCTCTCTGTCAACACCTCAAAAACCGAATATCTTTTAATAGGCACTCCCCAGCAAAGACCCAAAATTGCCAATTCCTCCATCTATTTTCAAAATCTTGCTCTCACTCCTACTCCCAAGGCTAAAAACCTTGGTGTCATGTTTGATGAAAATCTTGATTTTAAATCTCATATCTCATCTGTCTGTCGTTCATCTTTCTTCCAGATTCGTCAAATCAGACAGATACGGTCATCTCTTGATAAAAATTCATCCATAATTCATGTCAACTCAATAGTTCATTCTAAACTTGACTACTGCAATTCATAGCTATATGGTTTACCTTCTTCTTCTCTTATGCGTTTGCAACACGTTCAAAATACTCTAGCACATGTTGTCTGTCGATCCTTGAGGCTTCAGGCCACCTCTAGTTCCGTGCTTAATAACCTTCATTGGCTTCCTGTAGTTAAAAGAATTAAGTATAAAATTGCTCTTTTAACTTTCAAAACACTCCTTCTTGGTAAGCCTTCTTACCTTTCTGATCTCCTAATCCAATAACAACCGTCTCGTAAGCTTCGTTCTTTCAATACCAAACTGCTCAAAATTCCTAATATTCTCACTTCGTTTGTTAGACGTTCATTTTCTTTCTCCGCTCCTACTGTTTGGAACTCTCTGCCTCCTGATCTTCGCTCATGTTCTACTACTTCCACTTTCCGTTGTAAGTTGAAAACACATCTCTTCCCATCATAGATTTTATTTCATCTTGCCTGACTGTCTTTTTGATCACCGGACCGGCACTGTTTAGGATCCTTTATTTCTCTTCAGCACGTGTTTTTTCAGATCGTTTGGGGTGAATCGATTTGTAGTGACAAGTGATGGAGGGACGTCCCTGACATCATCCTTGTATGAGGAAACGGACGTTAAACCTGTATTAGTATTGTTATATAAGTAAAAAAGTGATAACACTTGCAAAAAGTTTGAATATCTCAGGCTATCGTTAATATTTTCAAAGCAAACTTTTGCCAATTAATAAAGGACTCATATGTGATGGGGTGGCCAATTTTCATCCATTTCAATGTATGGATTGGCCAGATATACAAGTTTCAGTAGAGCAACCCCCCATTTTTTACCTAAAAATGGCGTTTGCTACAACGGTAAGGGCAAATTGCACTTCTTTGCGAGAAGGGAAAGGTGAACCCTCAGTATTGCGTCAATACTTTACTTTCCGAGCTGTTTGATGATTGCTATGCTCTTCTACCAAATGGTTTCATCTTTCAGTAGGATGATGCTCCGACTGATGCATCTCGCCACTCGCAATGCACATGAATGAATCAGCGAGAGAAATCCGCATTTCATCATGAAAAGTGAATGGCCTCCGAACTATCCCTATCAAAATACTCTGGACTACCATGTCTGGGGAACCATGCGGCATATCTATCAGAAACACCAGTCGAAGACTAAAAACAAGGCAGAACTGCGGGAATTGCTACCTACCATCAATTTGGGAGAGGCTGCCCCAAACTGGAATCAACAAGGCTGTCCTAGCGTACCGAAAGCTGCTGCTTTCCAGGAAAGCAACTGGAGGAAAGTAAATCGAATATGCAGTAATGCTAGCAGATACAATTGATTCTTTCTGAACCACCACAACGACCCTTTTCAGAGCTAAAATAAAAATAAAATAAAATGAAATTTTTATTTACAGTACGTTCCAAAATTGGGGGTTGCTCTGCTGAAACTTTCATAATTGGCCAATCTATGTACCAAAATTGATGAAAATTGGCCACCCCATAAGAAATTAGTCCTTTAGTATTTAGTAAAAGTCTGATTTGAAAATATTGACAAAAGCCTGAGATATTCAAACTTTTTGCAGTGTTATCACTTTTTTTTACTCACCTTGTATATTAAGATTAGCCAAAGATCTTCAATTAGTATACTGCCGAAAATTTAATGTGTTTGTTGTTATTAATTAATTAATACCTAAATAGTCAAAACATCGATCGGTCGCAATCAATTGTAATTATGGAATTAGAAAAGAGTTTTACCTTTGACACATTTGTAGTCGGCCTCTAGGAAGGCTACGAGGTCTCTCCGGCAAGGCTGAATTGTAAACAATGACCTGTCTGACACATTTACTACACAGTGCCGCCTGCCTGAGCACCGACCAATCATCTGCGGTAGCACATCCACAGCGCAGCCCACGTAGTAGTCCACGGGCAGGCAGCGCCCCACGCGCATGCGCCCGTAGTGCGCTGACGTCATCAGTATGAATGAGTCATAGGGGCACGTGACGTTGAATGCTTCCCATTGGCAGTAGTCTAGTGATGTTGCCTGGGCGAGATATGCTACAATTAAATTTCGATCAGTATTAAATTAGCTAAACAGTCTTTAAATTAAGCAAACTTTACGTTTATTAGTTTGTTAACTTATATTTATATGCTGGATGCATTTAGAATTTGCCATTATTTGATAGCTTGCATACATCTATCAATATAAGAAGAGTTTTAATCATTTAAATTTGAAAATTGTTGACTTCAATCTATAATTTTATAATTACAAATATTACTGTTGCTTATTTGTGTACAAATTAACTGCTTATTTATGTACAAATGATCTACCTTTATGTTCATTACTCGCTCTTATTGAACAATGCTGTGTGCCCTGTTTATAACTTTAGAAGCCTACCTGAATACATAATACAAAATTTCAGAATTTCTAGATATTGTAAGGTCCTAGATATTGGCTATCCTTATCATCTAACGCTAATCATCTAAGTTTGTAAATAAATTGGATAGCCAGTTATATGATTGTCTACATTTAAATCAAAGATCTATTATGAATGATTGCCATTTATTAATAAATTATAATAGCTACAAAGATTAATAAAACACTTTTTGTGTAGGCTTACTTTATACCTATTAAAAACTAATAATTCGAGCATATCTCAAATAAATTAGAGTAGTACTTTAGATCTATATTACAAAAGAATCTATTGGCACTGCTTACAAATGACCGAATAAGTAACTGGGATAGAGTGCTGAAGCGCCGACCTTTACTCTTTTCATTTCCGAGGTCGTTAGCGAGTGACCCCCGTGAAAGGTTACCGTCCCCAAATTAGGTCAGTCCATAGGAGAGTCCGGGATATTGTATCTCACTATGGACCACGACAGTCAATGTTAAATTGAGTTATACACATAGGCTATGTTTATAATAAAAAATTATGCTGCTTTTAACCTAAGTGATAGATTAAGGCATTTTTAATCTAGCATAGAAATATCTTATTGTTCATTGCTAGTAATTACTCTATACATTTTCCGACGTTGGGTCCTAAATAGCTTGGAAGCCTATATAGATAAGTACATTGACTAAATTACTAAATTATTAAATTACGCATCTTTTACACGCTGAATTAAGTAAAATGATTTTTAAGAGAAATTTAAATAATCTTTAATTTTTGTAGACGGCTTGTTTACATGAGTAGGCTAAGTGAGTCGGAAATGAATATGTATAGTGTAGACTTTACTTTTGGTTACTTATATGATAGCGAGAAAGCAAAATTTACTTGCAGCATTGAAATTAAACACTAATACCGTTAAGATGATATTTTTAAGCTGTAGACATCATTCACAAGTTGACTGTTATTTCTGAAAAATGCTGCATAGATTGTTTGATACAGCATCTGTCTTTGTGTGTGATTAATGTGCATTGTAATATTGCATGATTGCTGCATTTGAGATTGAAAAACGTTACCATTGTCATTTAGAAAACTGAAATTCTGATGCAGATTCAATACATGTTATTTATCTTTGTTACAATTTATACACTCTAAATTCAGTTAAATAGGGATTAGATTAAAAATGACACTCAAATGATTAATGGAATATTTTTAAATACATGCAAATGACATTTTTTAAAAGAAAGATCCATTTTGAGAAAAAACATCGATATAATTTGGCAGAACGTTTTACAAGAAACTCTAGATCCACTTCTATTCACAATTGGTTTACTTCTAATAAACATAAAAGTCAAGGTTAAAAAAGTATTTTTTATAGTTATAACTTCTGCGATTTTTAAAAGAGTTTTGAAAGGAACCTTTCGAAATGATGGCAATGTTGAAAACAGCTTTACTTCAATTATTATCCAATGTGATCGTTGGCATTTTTGTAAACCTTACACACATCTGCAGCCGAATTCTGAGCGACCGATATAAATTTCTGTTAAAGAAAAATGTCAAAATAACCGGACCCTCTGCTTCTAAATTATTCTACAATGTAAAGGTAGACCTAAGTCGAAAACTATTGTAATTATGCCATTTTAGCGGGTGACCTAGCCACTGTTGCTTTAATATGAAAGAAGTTCTATATATTGCTGACATGATATCAGTACATAGCAAATGGTATTCTGGGTTATGCATAAATTAAAAATGAAATGCTATAATGTTTAAGCCAAGATTATGGTAGTTTTCTGTCTTGAAAGCAATTTCAAAGCTATGGTGAACACTGCACTTGAATTTGGTATCTGATGATTGACCCATAGTGGAACAATTGACGAATATAAACTTCCAGTTGAGCCTTATAATGAAATTATCGTCCTTTCTTTTACATAGAATATATCTTTATTTCTCCAAAATTCACGACAGTAGAAACAAACAGAATCAAACAAACACAGAAAATCAACATAGACATAGACTACATACGGAAAATAATGATGAACTTAAAATTTAATATGAATAAAATTGTCATAAACTAAAAAGTACAATCTTACGTTTCAAGAAGTTCGTCTACATTATTAGATTAAAGCAGAGACTACTGTACAATTATATCACTATTTACAATACAGCGTGTTTATTCTGCTAGATAATTATTTAATCTTGATCCATTTTACCGATCCCATAAATATCCGATACTTTACTAATTAACTAATAAGCTACACCAATAATCGAACTCACGAGAGTTTAATTCACCATACTCAATCGAATTTTCGTGACATTAATTTCCACCTACAAACCAACGAAGACAGATAGACAGGCTAAACGCGATTAACTCAGAATTAAATAGAATACCCTGACTATAAGCAGCTTAAGTACATATATATATATATATATATATATATATATATATATATATATATATATATGTACATGTATATATATACATACATATATATATATATATATATATATATATATATAGACAGAGGCAGCACAGATGGAGATAATAATATATATATATATATATATACACATGTATATATATATATATATATATATATATATATATATATATATATATATATATATATAGATAGATAGATAGATATAGACAGAGGCAGCACAGATGGAGATAATAATAAATTTCAAAGTGTGAAGCAATCAAAGAAAGCGTAAATGTGGGACAGATGGAAAAGTTAATGTCCCGATAGAAAAGTAATTATTTTTTCCAATCCAGAGTTTCCGCCTGCGGATGACTTACGACTTCCTTTTCTTTCACTGATAATCCGCAGCCTTACAATTCACGTGACTCCAGCGGGGGAGTCCACACTTCAAACCATGTCCTACGAATGCACGAGATGTTAAAGTTCAACAGTGGCATATTATAGAGGATAATCCAGGGTTATGAGGGTTTTCTTTACTGATGGTATTTACATAGACAGATCAAGTCAAAAGTAGCACACATAATATTTAATACGATCCCATTTCTATTAGCTATAGGCTATCAATTATTTCTGGTCAAATAAATGTACACACACACGCAGACACACACACACACATCTCTCTTAGTGCACTGCCTAATGGCAGGTCCATGGTACATAACGCCTCCACTCTTCTCTGTCTTCCGCCTTCCTCTGCATTTCCACATATGAGTGGGTCTTTAAATCATCTAACATACCTAATTTCGGCCGGCCCCTGCCTCTTTTTCCTTCCATTCTACCTTCTATGACCTCTTTTAGTAGACCTTCCTCCCTCAGAATGTGTCCTATCCATCTCTTCTTCCTATTTCTTAATACATTTATCAACATTCTATCTGTGCCAACTCTCTCCAGAACTTCCTCAGTTGTAATCTTTTGAGTCCAGCTGATCCTCTCCATTCTTCTCCAAATCCACATTTCCAATGCCTCCAGTTTCCTAATATCTTCCTTCCTCAAGGTCCATGTTTCACATCCATACATTAGCACACACATATATATATATATATATATATAAATATACATATATATATATATATATATATCATATGCCGTAGAAGTATATATATATATAAATATATGTATATATATATTAATTTATACATACATATACTTAGGGGGCCTTTATATAAAATATATATCTCCTAGTGGCAGGTTCATGATACATGTATATAACGCCTCCACTCATCTCTGTCTTTCCACTTCAAGTCCACATACGAGTGGGTCTTCAAAACATCTAACAACTGCTTTGATGAGGTGGGCCCCCTATATATATATATATATATATATATATATATATATATACATGTATATATATATACATGTATGTATTTATATATACATGTATATATATATACATGTATATATACATGTATATATATATATACATGTATATATATACATGTATGCATTTATATATACATGTATATATATATATATACATGTATGTGTATATATATATATCTATATATATATATATATATATATATATATATATATATATATATATATACAACTGTGTAGGTAGCGGATTTTAATATTAATACTTCTGATATTCAATATTTACTCAGAGAGAGAGAGAGGAGATCAGTAGTGTCCGATGGTCGAGAGAAGACATTCAGAAATTAAGAAGACATTTCATCTCAATTCTAGACTGAGCCAGTCTAATGAGCGGCTAGATGTCCTACTGCAGTTCTTTATGTTCTATGTTCAAATCCTGGGCTTGCCTGTAGAATAGGTGCTTTTGAGTGATAAAACAGACACAGAAGTTTATTTAATAATTACATAGTTTTAATTCTTTGATTTGTCTGCGTAGCTTAGATTTTGTTATAAACCGGTGCAGTAAACGCTAAATTTTTATAAAATTCTTATTTCTTTTTCATGATGTCAATTAATCATTCAATCAATAAGAATTTAACGTCCGGTTCTGTTCCAGATATCAGTGGTATTATTTCAAAATTAAGAATAACTTATTCAAGCACATTAGGGCCCATTCATTTATTATGAATTAGGCCTAGATGCATAACAAAATTTTAGTTTCTCATTCAACACATCGTACATTTTATTGTACACCCACGTATGTGCATAAGTGGGGCTTTCTGCACTTGATGGATGAACGGGTCACAGCTTGGGCGTCTCATTAAATATTAAATCTAACCGATCGGCGTTGCTTTATGTCAGTCTCAGTATGTCTACAAACGTCTTAGCATCGAATCCATCATTGACTGATTTCACTCTGTTAGTAAATTTTCAAGTTTTAATTTTTACAAATGAAAGAGTTTTGCTTTTCTGCACGGCCTGACTTCTCATTTAAACCAATTTCATTGCGTAAAACTGGTGAACATTTATTTTTGCCATTATTTTGATTTTTGCATTACATTGCTTGATGTTTTTGATGTTGTCATTAAAGATAGGAAGAAATGTATATCTTTTTCACATTTTTTTATTGTTCTCAAAATTAGATAATTCATCGAAAGTATTACTTACAAACCAATGTAAGATACAGAAGCTCTTTTCACGACTTTACTATATTGATATTAAAGATCATTGAGGCCTACTTTAATCTTGTGTCAGTTGTTTAATGAGAATAAAGTTTTTAACTAGGCTACAATTATAGATCATGAAAACCGAACTAAAGTGTAGAATTCAACAGGCAAAGAGTCTTTCGGAAAGATAAAAAGTTAGACTTATATATATATATATATATATATTTATTTATTTATTTATTTATTTATATTCTGTATAAATGTACAATATATAATTTATATATATATATATATTCCGAAAAAAGAAAAAATGCTGTGGAATGTTCGGATTACAGAACAATCAGTTTAGTACCTCATGCATCGAAGATCTTATTAAGGATAATAAATAATCGCATTCAGTCGAAGGCAAATATGATACTGAGCAAGACACAAGTAGGTTTTAGGAAAGAATGCGGCACAAGAGAAGCAATAATGAGGGTTCCTTGCGAAAGAAGCTTAGAATATGAAAATGACGTTTTAGTATGCTTTGTGGACTTTGAGAAGGCCTTTGATAGCATGATTGGATAACGATGATGAATATATTGAAAAGAATAGGAATTGACTGGAGAGATAGAAGACTAATTTTAGACGTGTACATGAATCAAAGACCAGTAATCGAAATCCAATAGGAATACTCAGAAGAAGGTGAAATAGGATGTGGAGTAAGACAAGGTTGTAGCATTTCGTCGCTGATGTTTAACATTTACGCTGAGGCAATTATGGAGGAAGCCATGGAAGATGTAATGAACACGCCTTGTTCACAATTTATATATTAAGAAATAAATATATTTGAGATAGAATGCAGATATTATAGAGCAGTTATCTATAAATAATAAGTGACGTGGGGTTTTTCCAAAGATTTATAATAGACGATAGAAGCCGAGGTTATAGGTGTATATAGATAGATTACTACGAAGGGTATTTCCAAAGTGACGCAGCTGCGTCGTAAATTAGCTAAGCGGAGAAACACTGTGATTCGATAGAAGCGTTTGACATCGATCGACAGCGGTTTATATAAGGAGAAGCTAGATACAGTAGAAACAAGTTGGGGCCGGAGGCCTACTTGGTTCGTCTGAGTAGGTTCCCAGGAGGGCGGCTCCGATGGGTCTATACGGTGTACAACGTGTAGTTCTCATAAAGGATCGAGTCTCAATGATCCTTCCTCTTACTGACTCCCTACGGGATAGGTAAGGGGGCCCCTCAGGTTGGCTAGTGTCCCAAGCCGCGAAGGCTAATTGGAGGCGAGAGAGTTCGGTGTCCCCCTAGGTAGGTCCAGGTAAGAGGCTGGTAGTCCACGGCGATACCCGGGTCGAGTCCGTCTCTGCGGGTATTTGCTAAGCGCCTGGGTCTAGTGTGTCTCTGCAGGCGGGGGCAGGATTACTAATGACTAGTTGATTGTCCACGAATTTCATAGTGACTACACGGAAGCCACTGTGCCACCTTCAGCAATGATGGACGAGAGAAGGAACTACGGGAAGACCAGTATTAAAAGGATGCAGAAGCGGGATTACAAATGTACAGCAGACTATTTACGGATTTCACCACATTAAGCGAAAGGCCCATTTTAAGCAACGATGGACGAGTGAAGGAAAAACGGGAAGACCAATATTAAAAGGATAGGGAAGAATAAGTCTAAAAAGGTAAAGGGAAGTTTAATGGGGTAAAGAAGAATAAAGTTCGTCGCAGTTAAACAACCAATCATAAAATTATCTACTGCAACCAGTTTGAAGACTAGGAAGCAGGGCGAAAACCAACCGTAATTGCCTAAAATATAGCAGACGCGGAGTACGCTTCTACTCTCGGACTGAAATATGCAGTAAGATTGCACAAGCAAATGGTAATAGGAAAGAACTTTTAACAGAATGTCTGATGAAAGACACAAAGATAAAGATAGTGAAAACTTTGGTTTGGACCACGCTATTGTATGGATGTGAAACAGGGACCTTAAGGAAGGAAGATCTAAGGAAATTGGAGGCATTGGAAATGTGGATATGCAGAAGAATGGAAAGGATTAGCTGGACTCAAAAGGTTACAAATGAGGAGGTTCTGGAGACAAATGAGGAGGTTCTGGAGAGAGTTGGTATAGATAGACAGTTGATTAATGTGTTAAGAAATAGGAAGAAGTGTTGGATAGAACACATTTAAGGGGAAAATGTCTACTAAAAGAGGTCATAGAAGGTGGAATAGAAGGAAAAAGAGGCAGGCCGAGATTAGGTATACTAGATGATTTAAAGACCCACTCATATGTGGAAATGAAGAGGAAGGCGGAAGAAAGAGAAGAGTAGAGGCGTTATATACTATGGACTGCGTAGGCAGTGCACTAAGCGAGATACATACATGTGTATACTGTATAATATACGGAGCGACGGGGCTCTCAATTCTCGGTTTTAATTTGATGTTTTATATTTTAGTACATTAGAAGCCTAAATATCAAATAAAATTTTTATGTTAATATTTTTGCCATGGCGATACCGTCAGGCGAGCACTAAATTGATACACGAGTAGACGACAGTGTCATCTCGTAACATTCAAGATATTTTTCCTGACGGTATCATTTATCAAGCATCCGGGATTCTTGCCTCCTACATCCGCTTAATCCGTCAAAATATCAATCCCAGCATCAGCATAGCATTGTATCGCATTTCTCTCTACTTTCTACTTTTCACCCTATCCATTTGCTAATTTAAAAATTTTTTGTTTCTCAGTGTAGGTGGTGTTTCTATGAAATCTTTTAAGTCAGATTTATGGAACATTTATATTATCAAGTTATTTACTAGAAATTTCTAGCTATTTATAAAATTCTAGCAAAAGAGGCTAAATCCTAGGACAAATTCAGTTTGATTTCCATAATTAAGGCATATCAGTCCCAGGGAAGCTCAGAAGTTGATCTCAAAACTTTTTTATCTGTGTAAATTGCGACAGAAATCGATCGTGAGTCCATTTTTCGATTTAGCTGCGAATATGTTCTCTGAAGCTTAAATCGGCGTAGGTACTTGTAGTTGATATACACAATTATGATTTTTTTCTGCAAATTAATTGTCAATCAGTGCCGCAAGATAAAGCTAATACATTAGCCATTTTAATGTATGATAAGTTATTTAGACTAGAACTAAATCTAATGCCGCAGAAACAATGACGCTTCCCGAGCGAAAATATTCATTCACCATGCATGTAGTATAATAAGGAAATAACCGACCAATCATTAAAAATAAGCATTTACATTAGAATATATATCAATATTATATGTAATTCGTAATGTAGTTATTTCGTAATTAATATTACAATTAATAAATTATATTTCCAATTGCATCATTAGGTGAGGTACATGATTTAGTGTATCACGTATGTACATACTTCATAGATACAAAGTAACTGAGATAACTATAGGTCTATAACTGCACTAACTCTGAACATGTTCACCATACTTATTTAACAGTCTACACTCTACAGTCTAACTCTATAATATAAATAATCCCATACTCTAAACCCAAGACTAATTAAAAACCATAGCCTAATCCAAATCATAAAACCCAACCTTATTCAGAAATTCTAGTTTAATTCCAGCCTTAAAGTTCAGTCATACATTGGCCTACTCGTGTGCGCTTCCTCTAGCAGCGACTTCTCGATCTGATATACCACAAATTCTGCGCCATTTAAAACATCGGTATACTTTTTATCAATAGCATATATGATCACAATATGATTTTATTCAGTAACTGTTACTATACATGCGTATCATGTTATTATAAGCTTATATTTTAAGACATTCAATCAGACAGAAAAACTGTTGTGTGATCCGCACTGTTGTACCACTGTGATACGGAGTTTTTCGATTACTGGAGGCTCTAGAAATGTGGCTATGGAGAATAATGAAATATATGTTTGGTGACAAAACTTGTATGGATGTGAAACATGGACCTTAAGGAAGGAAGATATTAGGAAACTGGAGGCATTGGAAATGTGGATTTGGAGAAGAATGGAGAGGATTAGCTGGACTCAAAAGGTTACAAATGAGGAAGTCCTGGGGAGAGTTGGCACAGATAGACAGTTGATAAATGTATTAAGAAATAGAAAGAAGAGATGGATAGGACACATTCTAAGGGAGGAAGGTCTATTAAAAGAGGTTATAGAAGGTGGAATGGAAGGAAAAAGAGGCACGGGCAGGCCGAAATTAGGTATGTTAGATGATTTAAAGACCCACTCATATGTGGAAATGCAGAGGAAGGCGGAAGACAGAGAAGAGTGGAGGCGTTATGTACCATGAACCTGCCAGTAGGCAGTGCACTAAGAGACAGAGAGTGACAAAACTACAGTAATGAATTGCTGAATAGAGTTTAGAACAGATAGACAAGTGCGTATTTATACGATAGAAAGTAAAAAAGAAGACCTGGATAATTTCCTTGATAAGCTGGGTTACTAAAGAATTTAATAGAAGGGCTAATGGAGAAGAGAGTTATTGCGTAAGACCTGGAATTGTCAAGTTAAATGATTTAATGACTCATTTCGTATGTAAATATGAAAACAAAGGCAGAGTATAGAAATACGTGGAGGAAGCAAATGCCAATGATCTGATGCGAGGCAGTTCACTAAAGAGGGCGAGAGAAGGATGAGTTTGAGAGAGAGATAAAGAGAAAAAGAGAGATAGAGATAGTGACAGAGAGAGCGAGAGATAGAGAGACAGAGAGAGAGAGAGAGAGAGAGAGAGAGAGAGAAAGGAAGCTTGTAGAAAAGCTATTGTTACGATTTAGCATGCCATTGCCAATTATGATATCAGAGTTCGACATTACAGGAGTCAATCAGTTAAATAAAATCTCAATGGAGAACACATATACGAAACAATAATGAAGTACAAAATACATGTTCATGTAATGATAATAGAGATTTTAACAAATCATCATGGCAATGATGATTATGATGATGATGCGATGATGAAGATAACAAAGATGTGTTGGTGATGAAGAGTTGTTGCTGAATATGATGATTATTATGATATAAGATAAGAAAAACAATGCAATTGGAGCGAAACTGTGAATTAATCTCAGCTTTTCTTGATACACATACAGACAAGTATTACTAGTAAACACATCAACGAGAAGTAACAATATTAATGAATTGAAATCAACAAAGAGGTCAAGAGAGAGAGAGAGAGAGAGAGAGAGAGAGAGAGAGATAGAGTGAGAGAGTACTATCGTAGAGAGAGAGAGAGATAGAGAGAGAGATTCCTAGCATTAAGCAGTCTCGTGAAAATGCATCCAGGGATTGAATGGACTGAGTTCAGTGTTCATTGAATACATACAGTTACCAAACAAACGCTTATCTCAATGTACGCTTCAATCTCTCACGAGACAACCTTTCAAACAGCTGTCCGTAATGTTTCTATCATACACATTCTCTAATGTGTTTCTAGTATACATTCTCTAATGTGTCTGTCATACACATTCTCTAATATGTCTGTCATACACATTCTCTAATGTGTCTATCATACACATTCTCTAATGTGTCTATCATACACACTCTCTAATGTGTCTATCATACACACTCTCTAATGTGTCTATCATACACACTCTCTAATGTGTCTATCATACATACTCTCTAATGTGTCTATCATACACACTCTCTAATGTGTCTATCATACACACTCTCTAATGTGTCTATCATACACACTCTCTAATGTGTCTCTTGTACACACTCTAATATGTCTATCATACACACTCTCTAATGTGTCTATCATACACACCTCTAATGTGTCTATCATACACACTCTCTAATGTGTCTATCATACACACTCCCTAATAATGTGTCTATCATACACACTCTCTAATGTGTCTCTTGTACACACTCTAATGTGTCTATCATACACACTCTCTAATGTGTCTCTTGTACCCACTCTCTAAGGCATGTCTTATTCATACTCCTTAATGCATCTCCTACACATTGTGTCACATACTCCTACTACTTACACATACTCACTACTGACTACTACATACTTGCACATATTCCTTAATGTATCTCGCATACACCCTCTCAAATCACATCTGTGTCGGTAAGATATTCGACCGCAGATCAGTACGCGTGGGGCTCAAATCTTGGGTTCGCCCGTCACTGATATCGCTTTCGAGTGAAGAAACCTGACGTTCACATTAGCTTTATCAACTTTTTAAAATGTTATCTATCATACATACGCCGTTAATATATCCTTCACGCACATTCCTTTATCCCTCTCTTACACACGCATATTAATGTGTCATACTCATAGTATATGTAATCCTGATTTTTTCTTGTAGTATTTTTCCCAGTAGGCAAGTTATAGACGATAATCAATAGATTCAATTAATTACTTAGCAAATTATATTTAACACTTGATACATTTTTTCTCAAGTGATCTTGTCAGATGCTTGCCAATAGCTTGTCTTCTGTCGAGATCAAAATGGCATAAACTGGACTTCACACTTACCTTACTCTTGTGTTCTGCCTAGTGGCAGGCCCATGGTACCCAATATTTAAATTACAGTCTGCTTTCACACTCCCTAAAGAACACTCCATTTAACGACATGTCTATACAGTCACAAGAGGCTATGCTTCATCCACACCTTATATACCCTATCACATGGGAGAAATATTGCTTCTGAGCTATTTACCGTTGCTGTCGCATTTCACTTATAGTGGAGTTAACGGTTGTTCGCCACTGGCTGGAGCCAGTGGCGATCAACCGGTAAGATACTCGACCGCAGTTCAGTATGTGCGGAGTTCAAATCCTGGGCTTGTCCGTCACTGACATCGCTTTCGAGTGAGGAAACTGACGTTAACATTAGCTTTTTTACTTCACTGTCCCGAGCAGAACTTCCTGGAGAGCCCAGGAGTGGAGACGCACTGCGTTGTTCTAGCACACTACATATTGAAAATTATAATATTAGCATCAGCATTGTCAGTAATATATAATTTGTACAATATGAGACAGTAAAATTCATCCATATTCTTAACGGTTTTATGGGAGATTGAAGCCAATGAGTTTGTTATTTTATTCTAAGTGTTTCAATTCATTGATTTGAAGTTGCAGTTCTCGTTCGTACCCAGTAAGAGTTAGATTTCGCAAGCACATGATTCAGCAGGCACATTACTATGCCAACACATGATTCAGAACGCACATGATTCGGCAGGCACATGCTATGCAGACATATGATTTAGCAGGCACTTGATTCAGCAGGTACATGATTCAGCAATCGCATGATTCAGTAGGCAAAATATGAAGTAGGTTCATGATTTTGCAGGCATATTATGCGACTGGAACAAGATTTATCAAGTATGTGATGCAGCATGTACATACATGTATCTCTCTAGGCATAATTCTATAGGCACATGATTTTACAGGTACATAACTAAATAGGCACATAACTCAATGGGTACATACTTCTATGGGTATATAAGTATACAGGCACATGACTCTACAGGCACATACCTCTACTGGCACATAACTCTGCAGGCACATAACTCCATAGGCACATAAATACAGGCACATAACTCCATAGGCACATAACCCTCTAAGCATATAGGCCTAACTCAATATGCGCTTAGCTCTATAGGCACGAAACTATATAGGCACATAACTCTACAGGCACATAAATCTACAGGCACATTAACTCAGCAGGCAAATAACCCCATTAACATAGAACTCAATAGGCACATAAATCTATTAGCACATAACTCCGCAGGCACATGTGGCAACAGGTACATGTCCTATAACTTCTCCCTCATCAGAGTGAATACTTTCATTTTTCTAAAATATTGCTATACTTTGTACTGCATTGTTTTAGAGGCATCACTTGGATGCTTAACTTCCTCTTTAGTGTCTCATGCAGATGACAACATTGTTTTACCGCTAATGTACTTCCTCTTAAATCTATCTGTTCAAGTATTACTTTTAAATCATAATTGACCCATTTCCTGTGCTTAAAACCTTTTTTTTATAATACTATCATACTATGAATTCATAAATCTATAATAAATTAGTATTTGATGGATTATCGTTAGCGTACATGTACAATACAATACAATAAAAATACAATACAAAACGCTATAATCCATATATAGGTCGAGAAACAAACAATGCAATCTGCTACAAGCAAGAATCGTCTGTCTAAAGGATAATTAAGAGATAAAAAGTTTAAAATATCCAGGGAGATGCTTTAGAGAAACATGCACTGCTTTTACAAAGGAAAGTTCAGGATACAATAATGGAAGATAATAAAGCGAAAGCTAAGGTTAATGTCAGTTTCCTCACTCGAAAGTGATGTCAGTGACGGGTAAGCCCAGGATTTGAACCCGCACCTACTGATCCGCGGTCGAGTATCTTACCGGCTTCGCCACTGGCTCCAGCCAAATAAAGCTACATCTTGATGATCTTAAATGGAATAGCTCTCGACACTTTATTAAGGAACGTAGCTATTATAAGTAGTCCTTAAATAATCTGAATTTGTGCTTTCAATATTTATTTCAGTGCCTTTTAAATGAAGCTATACACCTTTAATATGCAATCAATCCACTAAGGATAAGCCATTTAATGTCTTGACGCTCTACACTGAGCTATTTAGATATACCAATGTAGGAAATAAAGTGTCAGTGAGAGCGAGAGATTCGAAATAGACGACGAAAGAGACAAAACGATAGATTAACAGAAAATTACAAGGATAGAGAGAAAAAAAAGAAAAATTAAGAAAGAGTAAGAAAGGGGGGGAGATAATTAGAGAGAGAGAGAGAGAGAGAGAGAACTAAAGAGAGAGAGAGAGAGAGAGAGAGAGAGAGAGGGACAGAAAGCTAGAGATAGAGAGAGAGAGAGAGATAGAGAGAAAGAGATAGGACTAATAAAAAGCGACGTTGATGAGAGAAGGAAGCTAGATTGGGAAGGCTTAGTAGATGACAGATCAGCTCATGGGGTCAACTGTTGACTAGCGATATCATATAAGCTCAGCATATCCCATTACACCCTATCCTTCACATCAACACCTGGATCATATATTAATCCAGGTGGACTTCCTGTTTATAGTACTACACCCAGAGTTTGTCGTATAAGATTTATTTCTTCTATGCGAGTCTATTTAATTTCAAATCTCTGATACTCGAAATAAATATAGCCTAGTCCTATTATTCAATTTACGACAGCTTACCAGAAAGCAAATAATGATAGTTGTACTTGAAAACAATATCTAAAAAATAAAAATATTTTAAAGCATAAATGGGTTTTACTTTGTTATTTTACTTTGTTAATTTACTTTATTCATGGCGAATTGTAACACTCACTCCAGGCGCATTAAATATCCACGAATCCTCTCCTCATTGTCACACTCTCAAATCTTCAGCGTTTAATCAATCTCCCGTCAAACCTATCCTTTTTCATTCTCTAAATTGCCTTGTTTCCAAATCTTTTCACTTCATTGTTACAAGCAGCACTCAATCTCATCAACATGCATATTACTAATGGTCGACCTAGTTGAACAGAGGAACGATTGAGGTCGAAATACCATCAGCAACTATAATGAAGTCAATGACATGATGACTGAAGGTTGAACCTAAAGAGCTGACAATTTTCCTGATATCCCTTTCATCTATTTATTTTCAGACAGCGCTAGGCTAAATTCTACTGGCTACATTTTCTTACCTTTTACTTATAATGCTTGTGAGTGAAATAATTTCAATTTTATATTTACTATATAAAACATCACAGTATTGCCAACCGAAAACTTCATTACTCAACTACAAATAGATATCATGATCAGTGATTATATATCTCAGTGACGACTTAAGATATTTCAATGTACAAATTAGTATGTTTGTTATATGACTTTAAAACATCTTTTTTGATTGCAATAGGATTGAATATTTGTCATAAATTTTGATTGAATTTTACACTCTTTTTTCTTAAATTTAGTCAACACCGAGAATTGCTGTTGGATTTAATTGTGTATGCCGTGCATTTCTCTCATAGGGTTGCTAAACCCTTTTTGGTGTCCTACTAATAAAAATAGCAATTTATGTTACTTATAGTAACATAAATTGTAATACATAATAGTAACATTTAAAGCAGGTTTATCTAAAAATACACATATAAATAACAATTACGGTAAATTATGCGATATACACTGCTACAAATGTCACTTACTGGTAGATACACAGTACCAATAATATCATCTTTATAGTAACTTCTGTAAATGATTTGCAAGCATTCTGAGTACAATATGGGTACTGGGTATTCTTCATATACCTGCAGGTATGTGAATAATATTTCTATACTTACTGGGTATTCCACACAAACCTCTAGGGATTTCTCTATTTACTGGGTATTTCTCAAACACTTGTAGGGGTTTCCTAATTACTGGGAATTCCTCACACTCCTTCTCGGATTTCCCTGCGTACTAGGCACTCCTCACAAACCTGCAGAAATTTCTTTGGGTATTCTTCATAGTCATCATCATCATCATCATCATCTTCCCTTAAATCCTAGTTTAACCAGGGTCGGGATACGAATAGACTTTCTTTTATCCATTCGTTTAAGTAACTTCTGTAAACAATTTGCAAGCATTCTGAGTGGTATTTTTGAAGATATATTTCCTCGTGTTGTGCCCGGGTCCCCATGTTTTGTCCGGGTTGTTTGAAGAATTGACCAACCGGTGACTGCACGTGTCGTAGAAGACGACTAAAACACTAAGATCCATACAAACGTCAGAAATGGCATTCGGTTTGTGAGCGCCTAGGCTCCAGAAATTGCTACAAAAATTTTAAGAAATGGAAAAGTCTCAAATAGGGGATCGTCTGATGATATGATGTAGAAAATCAAGAACAGAGAGGATTTGATACAGTCTATACGAATCCCGACCATAGTTAAACTGGGATTCAAGGGAAGATGATGATGATGACTGAGTATTCTTCACACTTAGTATTAAGATGATGTACTATATGATGTACTATATAGAAATACCTTCAGGTACTTCTATATAGTACATCATCTTGTCAATCTAGTTCAATTCTTGATCATTCATGCACTGTCTAGCTTCAGATAATACAATTTAAACAAAAGTTGAAGATTCAAATTAGGGAGGCAAAAATAACGAACGTCCTTTTGGCAGTGGTAGAGTGGTTTTTGATGGAGGGGTCGCTAGTTCGAGACTGCTTTACCACATAGGTTTTTTTTCTTCTGAAGGAACTTACAAATACCCAACTGTGTAACTTCGTGGTGCCAGGCTGGAGAATAGCAGACCTTAAGATGCCATTTCCTATCTAGACCCCTCCGTGTTGATCCATCAAACAGGATATAACGGGATGTTAAACACAAATCGTAGGCACAAATCGACATTAGAAGACTTAGGCTCGACCGTCAAAGGCAACGTTTACGTTCATAACCATGGACTGGAAGTTGGAAATAATGAAAAACTGCAAAAGCAGAAAAAAGGAAAGGAAGCTCTGCAGCTCATGCCGTTGTCATTTTATGTAATCATACGACAAAACACAAGAATATTGGTATAATTGAAACAAGAGGGGATAGAGATCGTCAATGGAGGAGCAAGAGCCGTCGACAGGATTTCAGACTACGGAAAAGAATGTGTGCAGAGGTAAAATTCTGGACTCATTTCTGGAGTCATTGATATCCCCTTCAAGAGGTGAAACTAACAACGGCTTAAGCCTTTAAAAAATAGACCTAGAATGTCTAAATAACTCAATTTGGATCATCGAGTGGGGCCTTAAAGTTTTATATGATCAATCGGGAGGTCTAGAGTTTGATATTCTACCGGCTTTTCTCAGAGAGTTAATATCTCAGACAACAAAGAGGACTAATACAAAATATAGCATGAACAATTGGCCATTAAGAGTCTACAGGCATATACATGTACATGCGGTATTGAAAGTGATAGATATAAGCGTGGATGATAATTTGACTATAAAAATATGTTTAGGCTACGTCCAATCTAAATTACATAATGTCAGGTTGTGTCCTACCTCAAGAGGCTAATGACAACCGAAACAGACGCGAAATCCTCAAATGTACTAACCTATTCAATGGATTTGCAATCTGACCTCATAAATTATAGTGACTTATCTAAAGACCCCGACCTTTTGCGAATTTACTAACAGACTACGGTATTTAATATTTAATTATTTTAATTAAATATAAAACACGAATTAAATATGGATACATGCAGTTCAAGAAAATAAAGAAATATGCGAATGTTGTATATCAAAGAAAATTAATTAAATTTAAATTAACTGTCCTCGCAATATATTCGATCCTAACTTATAAAACTAAAATGATCCTATACTAATCAACAAACGAAAATACAATACGTTTCTCCACTCAATTAATAGTATCAAAACGCAAATTCCACTATAGGAATATTAACTATTTACTTCCTCAGTAGCTACTTTAGAATAACTTTAATTACACTCGGGAAACTATTTCCTCTGATCAACTACTGATCAATCTCAAACTTGGATGTCAACTAATGATCATCCACCACTGTTCTGTAACAGTCTACACTACTTTTTTCATTCCTTCTAATCCTTTTCCAATCCAAAATATCACGTAGAATTAAATCAATTCATTCCCTCCGTGACCTTCACCCTTCCTTTTCTAAACAAATCCTTCGTAGCTCCGCCCAGTCTCGTGACGTCAGGCCAGCCAAAAGCTTAACTAACCTCTAAACTTATTAATACTAAAAATACTAACATCAGTCAAAATAATATTATATAACTTTCATATATCTTATTTATTTAACTTTCTTATTTTCTAACTTTCATAACTCTTATTTATCTCGATTTTATTTATTTAACAATATAACTTAATTGGTGGCAGCATTTCTAATGTGTTATCTGTTGGCATCGGTGTTCCTCAAGGTTCCATTTTAGGATCTTTACTTTTTATAATCTATATGAATGACATTCATAATGCCTGTTCATTTGGGTCCATAAAACTGTATGCTGATGATTCTAATTTGTTTGTTAAACATAAGTCTATTGATGAATTCTTTATCTCTGCGAATCTAGCTTGCTCTGAAATAAGTAAATGGTTTACAAGTAACAAGCTACCTGTAAATTGCTCTAAGTCTTCATATGTATTGTTCTACCCCACTAAAGACGATGAAGCTCTTATTCAAACTAACAATTTAACTGTATCCCTTGATAATAACTGCACTAATAGAACATATGTTACCAAATTTTTAGGCTTAACATTAGATGAAAATTTGACTTTCGGTGACCATATTAAATCATTAATCTGTACAATTAATAATTTTAATAGTATGTTATACAATCGTAGAGATTTTATTCTTATGAATTGTCGTAGAAATTTATACCTTTCATTGGTGCAATCAAGGACACAATATGGTATTGAAGTTTATGCCAATACAACCAAACAGTTGCTTCAACCCTTACATGTTGCATGTAACCGTATTCTACGAACTTTACAGAATAAACATAAGTTTCATAATGTTAAGCAACTTTGTATGAATTACAATGTATTACCAATTTTTCAGTTATTCCAATTACTGGTAAACTTGTTTTTAAATGTATCAATTTCCCCGATCTGACTATGTCAGTATCCATAAAATGTATTTTTATTGCTAATCAGATCTCGTTTGTGTATAATACAAGGCTCTCCGAGACCACTTATTTGTGTTCTAGAACAACTTCAGAATTTTTTAAATCTTATGTCTATAACTTTATCAATTCTTTGAACCAAATACCTCCTGATATCTGCAGTTCGAGGTCCCTAGCAGAATTCACTAAGCGTTACAAATATATATTGTTTGATGGTTTGTAAATTACTAAATTTTGGTTTTTTGTATAAATGTCCAGCTAGAATTGTTGCTTAGCTAAAGTGTGTATTTAAGTTGATTTTGCATTAAACATGACATTAATATAGTTGTAGACGGTGGTCAGCTAGATAAGATGTGTATCATCTTCCCTGACGGCCGTTGTTCTAGTTTCTTAAGACTGTTTGATCCTCTGTGTTTCTGGGATTTTTTAATTTTATTTCTTTTATATATATAAATAATATAATCTTACTATACAAAATATCAGGGCATAATTCCCTGACACATATTGTATGTTGCAGCGTAAAGCTGGAGAAGATAACATATTCCTACACTTATAACTTTGAAGAGGACTTCGCCAGACAGCAAGGAAACAAAGGATAAAAATCTGGATGTGAGGAAATTGAATAAGGAGAAGATTAAGGACAAGTAATATAATAAAGTATCAAAATCATGTGTTCTTACTGAACGAGTTTTATGGACTAGTACGCGTTGACACGGGGTTCGACGTAGCGGCAGCTGTCGTCCTATCAATTCTCTACACAGAGTTACTGCTCCGAGAGACAGCAAGTAAATTATGACCACAGTGTAAGAAGCTAATAGCTAATTGTAATTATAAGTAGCTAATTGAATAATATGAGAAGTTAAGCACTTAATACAGTGAAATTATCGTTTTTGATGATATCTATCACGTTTCATGCCACTTTTAGCCATTGGTTAGTTTATCACTTATCCGTGTTACCCGTCCTGGGAAAATCCGAGGTTTTACTCTCTAATCAGCTCCATCGGGAATTGATTCCAGGATCTCAAGGGCAGCCATTACAATTTTCATTATCTAACACAATTACACACTGAGCTATTAATACAGTCAAATACATATAGACGCTACCATAATGATAAAGCTTCATTAATAACGCAAATTGCTTTATTACATAATGTACTAGTACATAGTTTCTAATGAAGCGACAATTGGTTTGGCGTACATAACCAGAATATGACGTAATATTCTAGTAAGCCCTATATACATGTACATGTATACAAAATGTATAAAATAAAATTATAACTTGCTACTATAAACAACGTGCATTACTTATAACAATTGTATTGTGCTATACTACAAGACTTGGTTGTCCACTAGCATTTTATTAATATATTAAAATGCCTGTCGACAATCAAGTTTTTGCAGTATGGCACAATGTCTAGACACTATATAGAAAATGTGTTAGTGCTTAACTCGCTTTACAACAGCCCATTTAGTACATGATTAGCTCTATAGCTGTATTCAACTATGTGCTTTAAACAAGTTGTAAAAGACGTTATAGCATCATGTTCTTGCGAATATAAAGCAGTATAACATCATATGCTTGAGAATAAATGACACAATGACATATTATTCTTATGAAAAAATGACATAAAACAACACGTATAGTCCTTTTTTTTTTTTTTTTCGTTTAAACATAACGTGCTGCACTCTGCGGATTTATTAGCAAGGTTGCAGTGTGTTTGACAGCACCGCAGTGTTGGCGCATTGTATTAACGAAGTCGTATGATGTGACTGGTCGACCACTGCATTAGCGCAGGGTTCGTATCGATCTTCATTACATGCCGTGTATTGATAAACGTCCGATTGTATTAAATTTTGATCTCCCTTCCCAGCTTATCTCGCTTTCTCTCTGAGCTCTCACTTGTTTCTCTCTTTCTCACTAACTCTCTCCCTCTCTTCGGATTCTACCTCTTTTCTCTCTCTCTCTCTCTCTCACTCTTTCTCCTGTTCCCTCTCTCCTCTTTCTTTCTTTCTCTCTCTCTCTTTCTCTCCTTCTCTCCCCCTCTATTCAGTATTTTAATATTCCTAAATAGCAACAACGACACTACAGTAAAGTCGTTATTTATGGAAGTACTATAGTTACACTGAGCCATGGACTTTAATTTCTTTGCTGAATTAAATAATGAAATTCAAATTATAATTCTGCAAGTTCTGTCACGTTCATCCATAATAGCTTATTTACAGTTGCGCATCGAGAGCTTCTGAAGAAAAGTTGAGAATATATGCCTCGAAAGTAAGGAAATTAATGAATAAATTAGGTCTATTCTTCTAAAGGAATGGTTATATTAATTTTCTAAAGTGCTAAATATATACAGCGATTTTGACATTCAAAAGCTAATCAAATTACAGTACAATAATTTATGGAGAATGTCATAATTTTTCAATTACAATACCTTAGTTTCATGCTTGATTTGCATATTTTTGTTATTCAAGCAATAGTTAATTAGTTAGTTTACCAGACGAAGCCATAAACTTTGAATAGAGCACATCGTAAGCCAATGGTAGAATGTACATGTGTACTTGCACCAGATGTATTTGCACAGGATGTACATGTATGTATATAAGAAAAAAGAAACTGAATGAATGAAAGAAGGAAAGAAGAAAAGAAAGACTGATTGAATGAATGATTGAGATATATTCACATTTGTACATAAATACCATCCCTTTGGGTTTGAAGGGTAGACTTTTGATAGGCTAAAGGAGTAGGCCTATACAAGACAAACTGGAAGCATTTAATTGTGAAAATGAAAAAGTTAAAAAGAACTACTAAAAAGGACAAGTGAGTTACTGAAGATTAATATTAATTGTATTATTATTAGTATTATTTGCGAAATTGTTCAGTACTTCAAGTAAAAGAAGAGGTGTATAGGGCATGTTCTATGGAAGGATAATTTTAAGAGATGTAAAGGGAGGAAGAAAGAAACGAAGAGCAAAAAAGAAGGAAACTGACATTAGGGATATTCGATAGTTCAATAACGCAATAATTATAGCATAGAATATATGATGAAGAAACTATAAATGATAAATATAATTGAAATAGCATCACGTAAAGTACCTGCCTATAGTCAATACATTAATAACAGCTAGGCCTATAAAACTAAAGAGAGAAAGATTGAGAGAAAGAGAGACACCGAAGACCCAATCTGACATTTAATTTAACCCAACGCCTAGTTGCTATTGATAAAAGCCATTCTCCCAGTATGTTACCCCCCCCCCTCCCCCACCACCTCTCATGACCTTCAGGACTTCATCTCGACCACTTCTATCAAGTGCGTCTGGAAGTGACTTGACTGATTGCTTGATGTCAGCCCAACGATCGCTTAGCAAACCATTATCTATTTCCTGTGTCCTACGACCAGCCTCACCTGGAAGTCGATGACGTGTCAGCTACCTGTACATCACGTGACTGGACCGCTAAGCAGCAGCCAGTGTGCTGAAACCTGAGATTAAGTCAACAATAACTGAATCTGCTTGCAACAGGCGCTTACCGCAGATATTTAAGAATGCTAATTATGTCAAAATTAATAATAGAAACAATATTATTTTTATATCTATATTTGTATATACTGTATATATATGTATCTATATATATATATATATATATATATATATATATATATATATATATATACGTATATACATTCTATATACAACAAAATAATATATAATGTACAATAATAATAATAATAATAATAATAAAAATAATAATAATAAAGGTATAATGTCCATTTCCTCATCCAAGAATGATATCAGGGACTATATATATATATATATATATATATATATATATATATATATATATATATATATATATAGAGAGAGAGAGAGAGAGAGAGAGAGAGAGAGAGAGAGAAAGAGAGAGAGAGAATGAGTGACAAGCAGCAGGGCTAATATCAATAGTAACATTAAAATAGTGAGATTATCGAATGAAAGTTTATTTTAAATTAATGAAATTCTTCGTTACTACGAAATTTAATCAGAAGCTATATAAGAATTTTGATTATGGTATATTATTAGGGCGTCTCTAAAGCTGCTTGCTATAGTCATATAAACAACTAGCATTCTTATATATCTCGATAAGTTTCAAATCTATAATTATAATATAAACAGAAATTTCATTGTGAGAATTATGTATGTATCAAGTAGCAAGACAGAGACATGTATATTACGCATGTATTGGTTGAAACTATATATAAATATCAATCAATCAATAAGAATTTAACGTCCAGTTCCTGGCCATAAGACAATGTGAGGGACGTCTCTTGCAGAATATACACAATTAGGCGGCCAAAGTACCACACGATGACGACTGAGCATACAGAGAAAACAAGAGAAGGCGAGAACGAAACAGCACAAGTCCAAAATCAAAGGCAACCGGGTCAAAATTTAGACCTACAGCGGAAAGAGATGGGTTTTTAGCTTGCCCAGGAAGTAGTAATACAGTCACAAGATCAAAGATCTTGAAGCAGAGAGTTTCCAAATTGTCGGAGCAGAAAACATGAAAGAGCGTCTGCCCATGCATGGCAGATTTAATGTTTGATATGGTGAGAAGACGACTTTACCAAGTCAGTGATGATCCCAATTCCCAAAAAGCCAATGCGTTGGAGTGTTCGGATTACAGAACACTCAGTTTCATACGTCACTTGCATCGCTTTCGAGAGAGGAAACTGACGTTAACCTTTGCTTTACGTCATGCATCGAGGAACTTACTTAGGACAAATACTCGCATCCAGTGTAAAGCAGAGATGATACTTAGCAAGACACAATTTTGTTTTAGGAAAGGATGTGGCACAATAGAAGCAATAGGGGTAATGCGGGTACTTTGTGAAAGAAGCTTAGAATATGGAAATGACGTTTTTGAATGATTTGTGGGCTTTGAGCAGGCCTTTGACAGAATTGATCGGATAACGATGATGAAGATCTTGAAAAGAATAGAAATTGACTGGAGAGATAGAAGACTTATTTAAAAATTGTACATGAATCAAAGAACAATAATCAAAATCCAACAAGAATAATAAGAAGAAGATGAAATGTATGTATATATATACATATATACATGTATATATATATATACATATATACATGTGTATATATAAATATAAATATATATATATATATATATATATATATATATTAGCAAGTAATACGGCTTCTCGCATGTCCTACAATATGAATAGACCTACTTAGCCGTCAGCATGCCTTTGTGCTTATACAGTAATGCAGACAAAATGATGCTATAGAAATTAATAGAAGGAATCTGTAGCAATTCTCTATTACAATGCATTGATACATACTGCATATCTATATGTGACAGTTCAATTTTACAAACTACAGGACAATCTGCAGTTTGACATCGAAAGTGTGAAAATTAATATTGGGCATATATATGCAAATAGATACATGTAGCCGACATGCAAAAATTCAAAATATGAATGCATACATTATAATGTACAAACTGTAAATGCATGTATCTATAGGTGTATATACATTGGATAAAAATCATTGTAAAATCATTGTGTAAATACATATCTACCGTATATGCATATGTATATATACATTAATGAATATATATATATATATATATATATATATATATATATATATACAGTATATATATATATATGTACATGTATGCATGCATGCATGCATACATGCATATATACATACATACATACATACATACATATATATACCTGTATATATATATATATATATATACATGATATGTTTGGTGGAATTCATAATGGCTGCTGGTCAAGTACTGTAAAATTTCCAGAACATCGTTCGACTCCGTACGACTTTATTGTAAAATAATGAGGGGCATCAGTTATAAAAACACGGTATATATATATATATATATATATATATATATATATATATATACATGTATATATATTATATATATATATATATAAATATATATTATATATATATATGTATATATATATATATATATATATATATATATATATATATATATTATATACAAATATACTTCAAGAGCGCTATACTTTACACGTGCGCTAATGTTAATTGATCACGGGTGTGCTGATTAGTAGCAAGATTTTCTACACCAGGGTGAGCGTTAAGCTTGTGAAGCTCTCTTCTATTTAACATTTACGCATAAGTAACGATGATGGAAACAATGGAAGATGCCGAAGAAGAGATAAAAACGAGAGGTAAACTGTTGAAAGCAATAAAGCTTTGTCGATGGATTTGCCACTATACAGTGATTGAGTTAGAGAGAGATAGAGAGTTAGAGAGAAAGAGAGATAGAGAGAGAGAAAGAAAGAAAGAGGGAGAACGTGAGAGAGATGGAAGCTCTTACCTGGAATGAGAATCAGGAGACCTATGAAGTAGACTTTATTCCAGGTAACCCACGAACTGTATCCATATCTCATGAACATATCTACATATGATATGGATGCCTTTTAATGAGTGTGAAAACTAACTGCGAATAGAAATGTGTTCCTTGGCCCTGCAATTTTAACTAAACACCAAAGGACGGTTATTACGATATTTCTGCCCATTTTACATACGCTTAATGGTAATAAGAATAATACTAATGCTATATTAAATCCTGTATAGAAAATTTAAGCTGCAAAAATGTACATAGTCATATACAGAAAGCCATAAAAACTGATAAATATATAACACGCATTAGAGTAGAATGATTTACGATGTTGATTGATATCACTTTTAATACCACGTGTTTAAACCGCCAGAAAATTTAGTCCATATTCCGTGTAACCAGCCTTTTGAATGTCCGAGATTTTACTCTCAGATCAGCGCGACCGAGAATCAAATCCTCGAGAGTTCAATTCGTTTCAGGATTTTTAATTTAAAACTTCATAGACGATACCTGACGCCACTAACCACTGCGCTATTGAAACATTCACGTTTTGATGTGCACGTGCGTTACACTCACACACACCCGGGCGCTCAAGCAGTTAGCTAATAAGTCTATAGATCTGTACACAGCCGTCTCATCTCAATGCATGCTAGCTTCACGCTATGATCGCATCCTAGCTCTGTCAACTCATCCATTTAACAGGGGCTATCCGGTTGTGTCTGGCCCGCTGAAGATTGGACCAAGAGTGTCCCGTGTTGTGTCGTGGACACAGCAGAATAGTTAAACACTAAATCGCACGTGTGTTAAGAGGAGACTGAGCAAGAACTGAGGTCCGAGTAAGGCAACGGGAAACTACATCAGTGAAACTACATCGGGAAACTAAGTCATATTATACCCAAGCTACGATCTCTACGATACAGTCTGCGAAGGCTCGGCTGTGACCCGATCAGATAGACTCGTGCTTAACAGGTAAGTGTGCTAACCACTCAGTGGTTATACTGTGCTGGCATTTAATTTCTAATGAATGAATGAATGAATGAATGAATGAATGAATAAATGAGTAAATCGATGAATCTATCAATCGATCAATTAATCAATCACTCTGCCAATGAGTCAGACAGGGAATTACTAAATCAATCCATCGATTAATCAAGCAATTCCCACGAAGGGAAGCCCGCTAGAAAGCAAGCCATCAGGCAATTCATTAACCACTAGAAATCTAGATATATGATTTTATAATGTGTGACATTAAACAGTTTAAAACACAATATTAAAACATGAACAAACAAACTGATTTCAAACTAATCTCATCATATCCCATATCTCATAATATCTTACTTAGACATCATATCTGATCTTATCTCATTAGTGCACTCGGTGATACCGGTGTGTCTATGTGTACGTGAGAGTGTGTCAGTTTGTTCGCTCGCCTCTATGCTTGCAGGAGCTTGCATTGTTGAGATATCATTGACAGACTGGTCAGCTATAACGATATACAGAAATAGTTGAACTGAATGAAACGAGAAATAACTTGACACACGATATAGAACTCGATCGCTCGTCAAATATGAGGTTCAAAGTTTACTCTCCTGAGCAAAGGTTTTCTTTTTGTTTCTTATGCGTTACATCAATTCAACTCGATACTGCTTCACACATTTTCAGCGTAAATGAAAAGTGAAGGTATTAATTACAGCATTTACCAGAGTTGAATGTCACTTGCTATTATCACTGGCTGGAGCCAGTGACGAAGTCGGTAAGACACTCGACCGCGGACCATTATGTGCGGGGTTCAAATCCTGGACTAGCCCGTCACTGACATCGATTTAGAGTGAGGATCGAAACTGACGTTAACCTTAGCTTTACCAGCTTTTTATTATACAATACATACAATTTTATATATCTATGTAAAACCCAAATGATACAGGAAAGAATCTAATGCTGACGTCAATATCAAGTCATTACACGTTACACAACTGTACACATGTAGCAACTAACTGACACTTACAACTCTTCCTCACTCAAAAAACTCAACAAATCAAGTACACTTGTCTTAATAACAAAATGGCAGTTTGATAGTATTTATCATCACTCCATTTTCAGCCTATTTATGGTCTTGACCTTTCTTACCATCGGCTTGTAATCTAAATGTGTATTAGCTTAAAAATTTCTAGTCATTGGTTGCCATTCTCTGGACCCGTTAGCTGAAATCTCTCTAAAGAAAAAACTGAGAAAGAACTCAGTAGAAATTATCTCCTGAGTTCTTTCGGATTTTAGATGATCCTAAGCTTTCAGTAAAGCATAGATATATGTAGTAACAAATCAATAGAATTCAGTCAGCTAAAATTTATGGACAGTTTTTGTTTTCCACTTTTTAAAGTGTTGCTGCTGTTTCACTTTTCATACTTTAACTACTTTACTGGTTAAATTTAATTTTAGTGTTTATCCACAATTCTTCCTGTGCGATTCCAATCGGATGTTAAGTTTACTAGAAAATTACTAAATTGTTGAGGCTATTTTCGCCGTGTTGGGTCCAGGTCGTTTGAAGAATTTGTCCAACCGGTGACTGCACGTGTCGTAGAAGGCGACTAACGCACTAAGATCCATACCAACGTCAGAAAGGGCATTCGGTTTGTGAGCGCCTAGGCTCCAGTAATTGCCACAAAACTTAAACGAATGGATTCATTTGCAGAGTTTGCATGTGGCAGAAATGAGAATGTTGCGCCTAATGTGTGAAAGAACTAAGAAGGACAGAATGGAAAATGAATATGTGAGGATGAATCTAAATGTTGAGGGGATCGGGGATAGGTTGGCTTAGTCGAGATTGAGATGGTATGGGCATATTGTGAGAAAGGCAGATGAGGATGTAGTAAAGAGAGTTTGGAGGGAAGAAATGGATGTTAAGCTTGAGAGAGGTAGACCACAATTGACTTGGGATGCGATAATTATGAAGGATATCAAAAATAGGGGATTGACTTATGATATGGTGTGGGACAGGAAGGACTGGAGAAAGTCTATTCGTATCCCGACCCTGGTTAAACTGGGATTTAAGGGAAGATGATGATGATGTTGAGGCTATTGCAGCCGAATTATCTTTATCACTACACTCATTGTGTGAGGTAGGACGTTACATTGGACTGATTATCTGGATTTTGGATTATGCACCGTTTTTGGAACTTCTTTTTGCTCGCCGGCTTGATTTTATCTTAACAGTGCTCGATGTTGTCATTGATGACTGTAGCACTGTAATTGTTATTATTATTATTATTATTATTATTATTATTACTAAACTTTGCGTTGAACTTTTATTTCTACTAACGTACTGCATACATATGTCACGCGCAAAATTAAATGTTTGTACAAAGTTCTCTATGAACGTGCGTACAAGCTTAATTTATTTATCATCTGTTTCAATTACACAAGAACACTCTCAGAGAGGACTTCGGGAGCTGATTCAAGCCAGTGGCCTTCTGCTATTCGGTAAATGAGCGAATATTTACAAATTTTACACCATTCAATCAGTCCTCTGTTCTCTGTCTTTAAATATGTATATGTACAAAGATTTCCTACAAAACTCTGCCCTCTGACCTACTATATCTTATAACCTTCCTGGATCTAGGTAGAAATTTCTGTGCCTATATCAATCAAGACCCACCTAAACCTATCTTGATATACCTATAGACCTATCTGATTATGCATAGATGTATCTCGACATACGTAGATCAATCAAGACCTACGTCAATAGTCAAATCTTTCGTACAGAATAAAGATACAGCGGGACAAAGTCTTGCAGCAAAATTTTAAAACTATATGTCAGGTAAAGTACCAATGAAGGTATTAACAACCAGACATATCAGGAAATGAAAATATACAAGATATTTACAAAATCCTGGACCAGGTTCAAATCTCTGATAACTGAGGCAAATAATGTGAGAGTTAATGAAACAGGTAATGTCTCACTTAATTAAATTCCTACACAAAGATGTACTCAGGCAAACAACAGGAATTACTAATTAATTAGAAGAATATTCATTCCTCAATTAATGTTTTATTATGAACAAAACAAAGTACCAAACGTGCAAGAAACCATAACGAGTTAAACGACGTGAATGTAAAACTAAATTACAGTTAAAATAATAATAATTATAATAATAGCAAATTAAATAAATATAAATAAAATGTTCATAAATTACTATATCGCCTTTAAAGTTACACGGCACAAAATATAGTCGACACAAATCTGAAAACGGGCGTTAAACTGAACTACCACACTGGTTGCTCATTATCTGTAATTAACATATGTGTTATGCTACGCACCAATGTATCAATATGTGAAAAACCACGATACAGTAGATTCCCCTCGAAACCAGTCTATAAATTATCACTCAAACAAATGGGTCGTCACCCATAAACATAACAAATGGGTTTGCCGCCTATTTCTAAATCCCCAAGGATTTAATTTATCACGCTGGCTCTGTTAATTCTTACCCAGGCTAGAGTCTCCGAGTCTTGAAACGGTTTAGCCGTTTTTTATATGTTTTAAACAAGAACCCCCAGGAAACTATTTTAGCCACACCTGGTAAATTTCACTTAGGCCACAGTACTCACTCTCTTATAAATTCCTAGTACTGGCCTCTAAATTAATACACAATAAAGTCTGCTCAAGTTAATGAATGCTAGCTTTTCCCCTCTCAAATAGGGTTATCACAACACCACACGAGCCACTCCCTACACCAACAGGCTTCAGACTGGGCAAATAATTGCTACCAAAACTATACAGACAATGAAGGAGAAATTACTACTGTAAAGTGTTTTCCTTAATACACTATTCAGCGAGCATACCACATATACTTACAAGTTACAGATAACGGACGCACAGTGGCCTTCCCCGCTCGGTCATGACTTAAAATAAACACTTAATGAAAGCCCAAAAAAATAATAGAAATAATATGTATAAAGTTTAAAACATTTCTAGTACATGTTTATACTTTTAAAGACCGAGGAGGAAGTGAGTTAAAGTTCAAAGATCCCGCAATAATACAGTGCTACCACGAGCTCTTTTTAAAAAAAACCCTATAGCTTTAGATGTAAACAAAACATCCATGACAGTATCAAGTGCATAAAGGATCGATCAATCCGCGCCTGACACTATATTAACAAATAGTCTTTTAGTATGGCCTGTCAAATTACCTGTTTAAACGATTTATAGTCTCTCAGTCCCTTAGGCGGCACCTACCAGGTTCAAGTAGACCAGGTTCAAGTAGACCAGATTCAAGTAGACCAGGTTCAAGCAGATCGGGTTCAGGTAGACCAGGGTCAAGTAGACCAGGTCAAGTAGACCAGGTTCAAGTAGACCAGGTTCAAGTAGACCAGGTTCAAGTAGACCAGGTTCAGGTAGACCAGGGTCAAGTAGACCAGGGTCAAGTAGACCAGGTTCAAGTAGACCAGGTTCAAGTAGAGCAGGTTTAGGTATACCAGGGTCAAGTAGACCAGGGTCAAGTAGACCAGGTTCAAGTAGACAGGTTCAAGTAGACTAGGGTCAAGTAGACCAGGTTCAAGTAGACCAGGCTCAAGTAGACCAGGTTCAGGTAGACCAGGTTCAAGTAGACCAGGTTCAAGTAGACCAGGTTCAAGTAGACCAGGTTCAAGTAGACCACAGGTTCAAGTAGAAGGGTCAAATAGACCAGGTTCAAGTAGACCAGGTTCAAGTAGACCAGGTTTCAGTAGACCAGGGTCTGCCGCATTTATTTTGGTTTCACTGTTAGCTTATGTTCAGGTAGGCCAGGGTCAAGTAGGCCAGGGTCAAGTAGACCAGGTTCAGGTAGACCAGGTTCAAGTAGACCAGGTTTAGGTATACCAGGGTCAAGTAGACCAGGGTCAAGTAGACCAGGTTCAAGTAGACAGGTTCAAGTAGACCAGGGTCAAATAGACCAGGTTCAAGTAGACCAGGTTCAAGTAGACCAGGTTTCAGTAGACCAGGGTCTGCCGCATTTATTTTGGTTTCACTGTTAGCTTATGCTCTGGTGTACGTGTGTGTGTGTGTTACGTGCTGTAAGTAGCTTATCTAGAGCATTCGCTCAGACGATCATGTCAACTCTCACTAATGATATTACGCATCATCAGGATTATTGCTCTAGAGATCTGCGTCCCAGCTCTGCTACCTTATACACCAGTACGACTGAGCGAATGGTTGAAGCAGAAGCTTCAGGTTCGTTGAAAGGGTTGTGTGGGAGGGTTGGGAGGGTTGGAGAAGACGTAGATGGACAGTAAAACTAAATTTCGTGTAAACAAGGCGCCAGTGAGCCAAAATGGGATCTTACGAAGCAATATATAAAAATATAAATATCGAATGGTACTAATGCGATATATAAAAAGCCTTTAATCATCAACTTCTATTGCACTAATACTCATCTTCCTTTTCAATTCTGTGTTTCAACATGTTTCATGATACCATAGACGGGATTGAACTTACGAAACATACGTCAGAACTTGAGCATGACATGAAGCAGAACGGGAGCGTCAATAGTACAATGTATGCCGAATTTTGTTGCTACAAAACAAGAATGACAAAGTATTTTGCGCATCAGTGCACTTTCCTACCGTTTCCTTGGAACTGATTTTTATATGCTTTGTCCTCATCGTTAAGTGAACATTTGCAATTTTTTCTATTCGAGTTTTTAATGCTCGAAGTTCTAAAGAATGAAAGTAGAATTTTAAATTATGTTGTTTACATCGTAGTAACCAAATAAGGATAACATATACATATACATTAAAATATATAATCTGCATAAATATAAACTAATATAGTTCTTAACATATTTAATATAGTTCTGTCTAAGCTAGTTCTGTCTGTAGGTCTGAAGTAAAACTAACGATAACGCTGTCGACGCTCACTCGCTAGCGAAATTCCTTAATAGTTCAGCTATAATTACAGCTCTATCATTTCACGATTTATACGTTTATGGTGAGTAAGCCTATATATTAAAATGTTATCGCTGCGTCATATTAATAATTACTAATATAAACGCTAAGCTCAGCCATTTTTCGAGTATAAATTTAGGCCGAGAATTTTAAACTTAATCACTATTTTTAATATTATAATTCATAAATATTAATAATTACAGCTCTGTCAATTGTCCACTATACAGTTGACGTCCCTGACATCATCCCTGGATGAGAAAACGGACGTTAAACATTTATTATTATCACTTTTATTTTTATTTTTTACCCCGGTGTAAAGAACCTGGGGTTTGATAAAAACGATTCAAGCAATACGTGCTGAATCGCCGCCCGGCTACTCGAGGTCATCAATCGGCTTAAAAGAATTGTTGAAGCAGACTGCATTAAATCCTTGCAAAGTCATGGGAAGCCTTTGCCAAAGAAAAGATGACTCTCGCTTATCGCCGGTTTGCTCTGCAATAAGTTTGCTATGCCATTAATAAAGACAACTCCTTCGGGATTCATCGGGCCCATGGTTTCAATGGCCAACTTCACAACGGAACAACTTCATATCCTAAGGACAGATCACGGTATTTATCGAATTTCCTAGAGGCGGCATGAACAGCAGCTCCACCGGCTGTGACTGAAGTCGTATTCAGGTAGGAGTTTGCCATAGTGTCAATGACCGTGAAGTCCCATACGGCACATTTACCGTTACACCAGATACATTGATTTCTCTGAGAGTCGTATGTTACATCGCTAGAACATCCGCCTTAGAATTGAGAGGTTCGGGTTCAAATCCAGATTCAGTTAAAAATACCCCTTTTTCCTAGATGGCATCTTTTCACACTAGTACATCTAGTTTTAAATCTTTAAAAGTATTTTAATATTTTTGATTAACCCTTTCTTTACCGCTGATAAACAGTCAGAACGAAAACAAGGACCCATATTATAGGATCTACGAATTGTCGACAGTCTACATTATTATCAGTTAACTAATGACGTAACATAAGATTCACTATCCATGTTTTCATAAGACAGACGCACACATTTACGTAGAAAGGAACGTGTAATTAACGGTTGTCGTGATATATCATAAAACATCATACGACTGTAAAAACGCCTGCGATGTAATAATTAATCAATCAATCAGTATCGACAAATATTTTCAGTTACGACCAATATAATGTAATGTAGCCAACACAATACAAATATAATCAATAAGAAGCAATCAAGAAAAGAGTGGAATGCGAATTAACACTGGAATGACCTAGAAAAGCACGGCTCGAATAGACAAGTAGGGTATAGATTTATCCCGTTTTGTCTAACATGCAGGTATTCTTTAGAAATCATTCCCGTTGGCCGGATGTGTTGTTAGAAACCCAGCACATCACGACAAACATCATGAACAACTAAGCGGATAAACAGATTATAAGTATAGCGTATTTCTAAAATACGTCATCTTTCTTATGCATTACGACTTTAAAAAATAGCGAAATCTCTGAAAAACGAATTATAGCAGTGATTAATTTTACATTTACAATACACTGTTTATGCAATTCACTGGGTTTATAATTCACACTGTAAACTATCCTAATTTCTTTAATAATATCAGTCAGAACATTGAATTCTGCAACATGTAGAGGATAAGCAGGAATGTAAAAGAAAAATTATAAATTGAAGTAGATCAGCTATTGTAATTGAAATAGTAGAACACACTCGTTCGAAGACAACATACGAACCATAAAGCGAATTCAACCACTGCTTACCTGCCATCATAATACTGTCACACACGGTCCGGTCACGATTTGAATCTGTTTCCTTCAGCACACTAGATGAACAAACCCTCAATTCGGCCGTCGGGAATCCAAACGTTATAACTAGTGAACAAACTCTCCACGTCAGGTAACAAAGCAGATATTAAATACAACAAGATACTACACTTGAAATCATCCGCAGCAATTAACACAAGCAGTTCATTCGATGCAGAACAAAATTCTAATAAATAGAATAAAAACCAAAGATACAAATATGAAACAGTAAAAATACGACATTACATTACACGATACAGTCGCTAGTAAAGTTGAATAAAACAGCAATCAAGTAAGGAGAGAATTAGTACAGAATAGCTCGCCGGATATAATCACATACATTACAGCAGTGAATCGATCGCAGGTCATAAGAGTTAACAATACAAAGCCTCCTTTAGAACATTACCTATGTGGTGGGGGGTGAGGAGAAATGATCCCTCCATACCTCAGGGTTTGCCCCCAGTAAGAGCCACTTTTCTACCCAGTGAATGACATCTCAGCAGCAATAAAATAACAAGAGCGTCACAAATATAAGTGACAAAAGGAAGCCGACAAATTAATTACCAAGGAAATTGCAGGTAGTGAAAGAATATTGAAGTTATTTTTATAACTGCCAAAAGCCAATTTTTAAAATTTCGGCATCTTGACCCCTTCTTCATGTAAAGTTTCTTGTAGAGGCTATGTAAGGATATTTAGTGATACAATCAAATAGTGCAGTATTTTAATCAAAGACAGCAGTAGTTTATTAAATTCTTTCGCTACTCTGAGCTACATTTTATAATTGTATAAAGTGTCGAAGTATGAATGCAATCGTAGAATAAATACAACATGCGGTTGTTTCATGATCTTCTTATTTTGTAAATATATACAACTCAATGCAAAAGTTGATCATCCTCAAGCCACTTTATATACTTGCAAAGGCAGAAGTGTTAACAACAAATCACAGGAAGCCAGAATCTCTACAGTAATAGGCTTAAATTAGCGATTAAAAAATTATAAAAATATAAAAGAATCAAAAAGGCAGGCTTCTAATAAAATCCTCGGACGCACGCAGACGTATCACAAGCACATATCTCAAGGCTACCGATGTCATCTATACATCAGAGCATTGGAATAAACTGTGAAATAACTCCACAAAGAGCCTTGTTTCATATACACATTAGTTTCGTAAATATTTAATATATTATTATTTGAATTCTCACTTCTTACAGGCTCCGTTTTTGAAGAATTGCCGTCGTCCCTAGCGCAGACATACGATTAATCAATTAGGCCCTATGATTGCCCAGCCTAGGAAACTAGGGTTACTAAGTGATATCCTCTCTGGAGTTCCAATTCCAGAAAATAATGTGTTAAGTCTGGACAATGGATGAACTGATCAGCAATCCTAACCGCTACGTCATAACTACGTCATACTGACCACTATGCCATAATTACGTCATCCTAACCGCTACGTCATAAAAGACTGCTCAACAGCTGTTATCATAACTAAACAGATATAATATAATATAATGCCACACAATATATTTCTATGTTATAAATAGACAATTTATATATTGTCATATGTAGTTTTACACACACACACACACACACACACACACACACACACACACACACACACACACACACACACACACACACACACTATATATATATATATATATATATTATATATATATATATATATATATATATATATATATATATATATATATGCAGACATCATCGTAGCTATCATACATATACAATATTTGTAGCAGAGTTGAAAAGCTTGGACCAGTCTACGTATGTTAAAAACTACACATACAAAGTAACAATCTAAGATGTTAAAAATACAGCAAATCTAAGCATTATCAAAGTCAACAGGCCTGCAGAAAAACAGCCATAAACAGAGCATTAATGCGTTCTGGAAGGTTCACTTCCTTAACGCTATGCCTACAAATTAGCATATTCCAAAATGTAGCAGCGATATTAAAACACCATGTGAATAATATCTAAAGTAAAATTTATCGAAAGCCCCTTATAGCAAATACGTAAATACATTTATATATGCCCCTAAGGTATATGTAAATATATCAATTTAGAAATCTCATACAAATACTACAATTTCATTCACACTCAATTATTATTTACAATTTATTGAAAATGACTCAAAGATTTAAAAGTCACTAAGAATAGTAACAAGGCAACGATATAACGACGGATAATCAATATTTCACTAACAGCAGCAGATTATTGTTTACAGCAAAACCACACCCTCAGGTAACCACACCTACCGTCTACAGGTAACCAAGATCAGATTAGAAGCAATATCATAACATCACACAAACATGTACATTATATAGCGCTGAAATGTAAATACGACATTAGTTGTTCCGTTTAAAATAAGACACAAGTTCGAACAAGATAGAAATGTTAAATATTTGAAGCATCTAATAGACGTCATTCTAAACTATTGGAGGGGATGACAAACAATCTAGATCCTAACGGTCTCTATGTAGACCAATAACCAAAAAAAGGTTTTCAAGGGTTTTAGAAAAATTTATTTATAGTTTCTTGCAAATTATTTTAATACGATGAACATAAACTATGACATAGCCGGGTAGATATCCTTCATAACAATCCATAAAATTGAAAAAAGAAGGAATGCGTGAAGACAGCAGCTAGATTTTGTGGTACATTGTCATAATTGCTTCCTTTGATTCTATAACTTGAACTTAAAATAACTATAAATTCTAACTTAAAATTTTCTTTGGTTCTACTATTATACTTAAAATAAATATTTATTAGTCTTTACCGAAGGAATAAGTGAAGTGAATCATAAAATTTAAATTTAGAAGCATCACAATTTCAACAAAGAGAAAGGAAGATCGACCAAGAGCTCATATGGGAGCGAGATAGAAAAAATGACTACGCAAAATGCAGCCTTGAATCTGCATAAGAAAAAAATGTATCAGAAATTTATACAAATAGTTATGTTAACGATTAACCACACGTATAAATATGTTGAACTTTATATCATTCGTAATGATATAAATGTAGCATAGTTGATCATTTTACTATATTGTGTGTTACTATTATTGAAATTATTATTAATAGTATTATTTTTATTTTTATTTTTATACTTTGAAATAGTGATATCCATTATTAAAGAAAATAATCCATTTAACAAATAACAACATCTGAGCAAGAGAGAGAGAGAGAGAGAGAGAGAGAGAGAGAGAGAGAAAGAGATACCAGTGCTAAACGCTGAACTGAGTGCATCCCGTTGATATGAACAACTAGTTTTGAAATAAAGGGAAACGGAGTTCCAGTGTTGAAGTACTAACGTTTCGAGGAAGGTTGATCATAGAGGCGCAATGCTAGGAGTAATAAACAACAGAGAGATGTTCAAAGAAAGCAAAATCCATGAGAAATGTAGATACTAGTTTGTCAAACAGAAAGTTGTGAATGGATCTAAGAGACGACTTGAAGACATATCTAGAGGAGGACTGACGTATTGAAGAACTAACCGTTTGAAATCCAAAAATGAGTCGCAAAGTATCCGAAAGGTTAATCACATAATCAAATAGAGTGATCGATATGAAAAACACACAATAGAAAAAACTCATGCAGACATGCACACAGGCATATCCCTCATGCATGCGTTCATGCACAGATATTTAACCGCACATAATATAGGCACATACAGGCCTCTACTTACAAAAGGCACATACAAATAATACTAAAATCGAAAGGTAAAACGTCAGTTACACGATGGTCTCACCGCCCCGTAGGCACTATCAGAGACACACCGAGACCCCAATAGAATTTGAAATTACTGGAACATCAATAAAGTTTTACCAATAGTTTACGTTAGTAAAACAGCTGTAAATAACATTAATTTACATGTTAATATCATCCTGATTTTCTTCTTCCCAATCGCTACCATTGTGTTTTTGACCATTTTGCGCATTATGGTAATTCATTCTATCGCTGCTCTTTATATCTCCACTCTCAGGGCTATTTCTGTTGGGGCTGGTGTTAACACCACTATTTCTATTCGAACTGGCGCCTACAATACTATCTCTGTCCGCACTAGTATCGACGGCACTGTTCCTATTCATTGCAGTCTTAGTGTTTTTATTTGCTTGAGAATCCTGTCTGACTACACTTTCTCTGTTAATAACTCCGTTTGGCGGTTTAAACGTCGACACCGAATGTTCTGATTCATCTGAAAAATACAACACAATGAAATAAATGACCAAATTAATAACTGATAAAATTAATAGAGTAATAATGTAAAATGGGCTTATTGTAATATAACAAAGTGTGTATTGCAATGCAAAAGAAGTGTATTGTAAGATCAAAGAGAGCGTAGCATAGAGAAAAAAGAGAGCATTGTAACGTCATGTAAAGAGATATATCGACGGTTTGATGATTAGTATAAATAGATTAAAGGTTCTAAGAGCATCACGTGACTGTTCAGCAGAAATATTCTAATGAATATTTTCAGTGAAAGTTCAATCAATACTGTGGGTATACATGTATGTCTGAGCCTTCGGGCCTATATGTTCATTTTCATATCGTTCATTGCATAATTTACACTGTTATCGAGATTTTCGCGACCGTACACCTATTTAACAGACCTATGCCTCTGATCATATGACTAACTCACACTCTTTAATAATCAAACAGACTGATATGCTTCCAAACTCTCAACCAGCTAGTGACGCATTCATAAATTACAATGAGAGTAGTCTCTATAAATTAAAAATTTAAAAATGTGTATCAGATTCTCCCGCAATTCTATGATATACTAAAGAAATTTCTAGAAATGCTAAGATAAAATAGAAATTAAAGGATACCAGCTACATTATTATAATTCATGGTTATCAAGATTTTAATTCAGTTCTTGGCAAATACTATAGTCCAAGCAACTTCATGATTTCCTGAAAATCTACTGAATTTTCACTAAATTCGTAATACAAGAAAATAGAAATCTATATCTTAAAGAATTTCATATAATAACACTTCCAGAATCACTTCAACGGGCTCTGAGAAGCTTAGCTCTGTTGCTGGAGGCCTGATATATATATATATACATGTATATATATATATATATATATATATTTATATATATATGCATCTATATATAAATACAGTACATACGTATATACAGCATATATATATATATACAGTATATATATCTATATATATAGTGTAGGATGTACAGTATAACAATGTAGGCTTATAAATATGTCTATATATATATATATATATATATATATATATATATATATATACAACATATTCACTGTAATACATTGCTTTAGAAGTAATATGTTTCTTTTGAATTAATACTTTGATTAAACAGTAATGTATTGTTTTAGAACTATTATATTACTTTAGCAGTAATAATACACCAGTAATAAACTGGTTTAGAAGTAATATGATGCTTTAAGATTATCGCTTTACAATAAATGCTCTCTAATCGATTTGAAGCTAATGTCACCTCAGAAATGCAAGCCAATCAAAATCTTTCTGTCCTTAGTGGACCTTAAAATTTAGTCCCCAAAGCAGACATACAAGTTAAACGTGACACTTTGCTATTACACTTCTACTTGATACTATATTTCCTATGACATAAGAGATATTCTTGAACATAATGATAGTAGTTTAATTAAGTCGTTAAACGAAATTACAGCAGACGAGAGAGAGAGAGAGAGAGAGAGGAGAGATACAGAGAGAGAGAGAGAGAGAGAGAGAGAGAGAGAGAGAGAGAAAGAGGAGAGAGAGAGAGAAGAGGAGGGAGAGTGAAGAGAGAGAGAGAGAAAGAGGAGAAAGAATGAGAGAGAAGAGGAGAGAGGGAGAGAGAGAGAGAGAGAGAGAGAGGAGAAGAGATGGCTACGAGAGTTATATAGTCACGTTAAAAGCACAAATACAATAAAAAATACATTAGAACTAAGTTAATGTTAAATTTCAAATAAATAACTGACACGTCAGATAGAGTTGAAGGAAGGCTAAAACCTTGGGCTCCTCTCTAAAAGGTGTGGGAAGGTAAGGTAAGGTTTACTAGGTCATTCAACCGATACCGACAGGCCTGGTTTTATAAATACATGTATATATGCATCAAAAAAGCTAAAAGCAAGCAAACAGAATTAATTCATATGGGAGAATGTAAGCATAAAATATGATTTTGGGTCAGAACACTCCAACTCGCTAATGTTCAATATTCATGTCTATCTTTCTCCCTTTCTTTCTCTCCAACTCTTTCTCTCTCTCCCTCTCTCTCTCTCTTTACCTCTCTCTTTCACTTTGTCTATGTCTTTCTATCTACGATAACTTTACCAGTACATATCGTCCACAGAATTTAACTCAATACAATTTTTTGCGTATGTCGCAATCGTTCAACTATCGTTGCTGTTGAAACGATGGTCGGGATACTCTAATAATAATAATAATAATAATAATAATAATAAAGGTTCAAAAGTCCGTTTCCTCATACGACGATGATGTCAGGGACGTCCCCATCACATGTCACTACAAATTGATTCACCCCCAAACGATCTGAAAAAACACGTGCTGAAGAAAATAAAATTCGGCCGACTGATAGGTTATATTCTGCCGATAATTTTCATTTCATATATCGGCTGAGCACGTCCAGAGTTTTGTACGTTGAACCTGTGCTCTGGTGACTCGGTCTTCCAAAGTGATCGCCCACAAAGTACTAACCGGACTCGACATGCTAAACTTCGACCAGTTGACGCGCAGCAAAACCTACTGCGCTAAATCCCGCCCTAATACAATATAACTAAGGCAATGAAGGTGAACGGTACGAAAATTACGAGGATGACATCGGGGGGGGGGTAGCGACAGGTCTGTACCTCATCAGCTGCTCTACTAAGTGAATCAACGACAGGTCTGTACCTCAGCAGCTGCTCTACTAAGTGCATCAACGACAGGTTTGTACCTCATCAGATGTTCTACTGCATCATCTATTGATTTATAAAAATCGACATTAGCTAACTTTTCTGTCCCTTCTAATTTTCCTGTCGTTCCCGTCCAGTCCCCCTCTAGCTAGAGAATCTAGTTACGCACTTGCTAACGACAGTGTCTACTAAGTACAACAAATTCCTCGGCATTGCTGATGGACAGATGAAAACCACTAGAAATTCTTTAGCCTATAGTCAAGTGATGACCACTTGCCAGACTAACAGGAAGTTCAATTACAATAGTGTCGCGAGGTTCTGAATAGCATTGCAGTGACTTATACTGACGTTCCTGACATTGCCTAATAGCGAGAATCGGACGTTAAATTTTTATTGATATGGAATGATTGTACAAACATTTATTAAATTACTGTATGAATCTGCTCAAATAAATATTCTATAAAGCAAATGGCAAGGTTATTCGATAAATAGAAGTTGGCTAATACTATATTTCTGACGTGTGCTCTTAATTAAATCTATGAAGCAAATATTTGGATGAAAATATGAAATTATAATATGTAATAGTTAATATTACAAATTATATAATCCGTCAAGCAGGGATTGGGGCAAGCTCTATAACTGAGTCTTACCGGAATCACAACAAGTTGTCCTCATAGTACAGGGCCCTTCTTCCAGGTGGAGGCGGGGGTTGAGCTATGACCATTAGTAATATGTTTAATATACACAACTCATGGCGCGTGTTTTGATAAGTGTAATGTCTAAGACATACAGTATATTTCTACTTGGAGACTGTTATCACGCCGGAACTTCAAACCTCATATATCAAGTAAGTCAATTTCAACGAAAGGGTTCTTGTCAGAATTTAGAGTAGCTTTTCGATTAGAAGTTACTGCTTCAGAGCTAGCTCTCCACTGACTTCCACCGTTTCTCTTACTATTAATGCATCAAATTAGGAAATGGCCAGACACTGACAGTGAAAACTCAAAATAAATTCTAAAAACATCTCTAAATTATTAAAAATTAAATAAGTAAACTAAGTTCATATCTCCAAAGAGCAAAAAACAAACTTTAGAGTGCAAAGAAAATATAATAAAACAAGAAAAGAAAAGAAAATGAAACAAATGTAGTGACTAATTAACTAGTACAAGAATTCAAAGAAAGAATTACTAGTATAAATTCATAAAGGCTTAATTAATACTGATTAAATATTAAACTAAAAAATTGTCTCTTAAAATTACGTGAATTAAGTAACCCGATTAGAATGCAAAAAAGCAAATCGGAGCAAATAAAGTTTAATAAAACTAATAAATATAATATGACTAATAACTGCAATATGATAGTTTATAACTATATATTATATACATATATATATATATATATATATATATATATATATATATATATATATGATATATATATATATATATGTATATCATGAAAGTATATAATTATATATCATGACAGCATATAACAAATATATAACTGCTGTACATAAGTGTCATTAGGACCACAGTGTCGCTGATGACACAGTGATTGTAAAACTTAATGTGTAATGTAGAGCAAACATGGACACTTTACAAGTCTACTAACTTTATTGTAATTAAATGCAGTACAAGAAGATAGGAGGAACTAAAACAGTTTCGTACACTCTTACCTCTAGGCGGAGGCGGGGAGGGCATGGTGTTCATATAAATGGCTTCAGTGCCCATGTCGATATCTATCAGTGACTCATCTGAAAATACCCATATGCTTGTTACATATTAGATAAGCTTAGTAATAGAAATAACATATATTAATAGAAATAACATATAGAAATCACTCCTGAGACAATTAAAGCAGAAAATAGTTATAGATCGTGCATTTTTTCAGATGACAGACATGATTCTAGCTAATGTTAAATTAGTAGTATATTTTAAAGCTAAACAAGAGATGAAGTTAACAATCAAACCTGCAATAAACCCGTTGTTGACTGCTGGACCGTTCTTGTGTAAGCCAAGCTCTATAGCTAATTGTAAACACTCGTGAACGAATATATACTGAGCCTGAAAATAAAACATATCCAGCATAAAAAGCCAAGGTCAAGTTTAACGTCACTTTCGTGCTCGAATAGTATGTCAGTGACGGGAGAGCACTGAAGTAGAACCCTGCACCCACTGATCCGCTGACGAACAACTTGCCAACAAGCCACCGCTCAGCCCATAACAATTAACAATATAACATAACATAACAATATAACAGATAAACAATTCTACTATATCTCATTGCCAGCGGTAGTGTGGCAGTATATCCTCTGCTACAGTAAAGGTGAACTATTCATAATCATACATGTAGTATCGAATCGTTATGCGTACCTGATCCTCAAACAATTCACTGAACACTTAACTGATTGATACTGCCATGACTTCAGACTTATTTTCTGTCAGATGTTTTGTCTTCACACACAGCATGCATATACTACAGGAGAACGCATATTGGTACAGACTTGTTTATATTTGTAGTATAATACTTTTGTTATTTTGTTTTCTCTATATACGCTGCTATAGGTAATGCCTGTGACAGTGCATTGCATTGATATACATTGCACACATGCTGTATATCATGTATGCATGATATACAGTGCATTGATATACATTGCCATAAATACATTTACATAGCGTCATTCACCTTTACAATTCAATTTTTTCAGTAAAACGATAGCAATAAAAGATATTCATTCCAGGTAAAACAGTAATAAATATAATCTATACCAAATATTATCTTCTGAACATTTACTTTAATAAAATCAAACACAAGTGGAATATATTTGTAGTCATTTTATCTGTATAAACAAACACAAATATTGCTAGATAGACAAATAGAAAGACTGATACCAATATCAGACATAAAGAAAAATAGAAAACAGAGAGTCAAATGTAAAACAGACAAAACGTCAAAAATAGAGACAAACCGACAGTGAGACAGAGAGAGAGAGACTGGCGATAGACAGAAAGACACACATACATGTGCAACTACACACATATATACAGAAGGACAGACAGGCAGACAGTGAGAGAGACAGACAGACCTCAGACTGAATCATGTTACATCGATGATCTCTCATATCGAGTATGATGCTGAAAATATCAATCATGTCTTCTCTCTTGATCCGCTTGAGCAGATGATCTATAACAATGTACGTACCCGTCCTGCCAACTCCCGCGCTACAAACATACACATACAAACACACACATAGAAACACGCTCACAAACACACGTACATACAACCACTTCCACACTACAAGTACGTCCACACACATACAAACATACTCACAAACACACCTACACATAAGCACTCTCACACAAGTACGTCCACACACCACTATAATCAATCAAACTTAATTGATTTAACACAGCTTAAATATCATCAGAGTTTAGCTGAGCCTGTAGAGTGTGTGGCAGCTGATCAGTAGGTGCGGAGTTCAGATCAGTTCTCACACGCTGTCTCCGACATGTTGCTATTTATGCTGCAAGCAAACGATCAACTCGGCTTTAGCATACATTAGATCATATTCCAATTTTCAAAGATTTATTTCATGACGAGGATTCATTCAAATAATCATATCTCATGAAGATAAAAAGAATAAAATAAAACATAGATATACAGATAAATAAATAAATAAACGGCCAACTCAAAGAGTATCAATTAGAAAAAGCAGCAATAGCAATTGTGTGAAGAAAAAGCAAATAGTTGCTGCAGCAGCTGCTGGCTGGTAGCTAATCCATGCAGCTGTTTTCAGGCAGCTAATCCGAGAATACAATAAGAAAAGCAAGCACAACCGAAGCAGGAGCACAAATTCTAAATTAATTTCCAATTACTACCAGATAAAAAATTACTGCCTAATAAATTACTTCCCATAATTGAAAAGACAACAAGTAAAATAACAAATAAACATAATACAGAAGTGAGAGAGAGAAAATGAGTAACAACGATATTTGTTTTTGAAATTGCTACATTCCAGTTTTGGTATAACCGTAAACAAATGAATACAGTTATATTAGAAATGATAAAACATGAAATAACAACATAAGAAGCAATTTTAAACTTCTGTTTCGTAATTTACAATGCAAATAAAATGTTATTGTAGGTAACATACAAGTTGAGAACAGTAGAAAACTCGACGTAGCTCAAAGACCAGAAAAAATTACAAAATGAATGAAAATTTATTAACTTAGTTTATTAAATGAAAATTTTCATTATCTTCTTTCTGCTTCTTCCTCGAATATGAATACGTAATTTTTATAGTTTATATGTATAGTCATAGCTATCTTCTGAATGGAGGAAGATGCACTATAAGTTAATTAAATGATTCGTTTAACAAGATCGCGGATGAGCTCAGTTTTATAATAGAACAACTGACCACCAGAGTTCTCAATAAAGGGTAAAAGGCTTAAAGCATGTTTAACGTTAGTTTTCTATCTCAAAGGCGTGTCAGAGGCGAATTAATGCAAACACCTACGAAATGGTATAAAGTAAAAATTTGTACGAATTTGAATTAGGATTAGCTATCTATCTAGCCATGAATTTTAAACCGTAAAAGTCGCAAAAATCTATTGGTCAGTGGCAACGTTAAATAAGGTTTAGAATTTGTCAAATATTAAGAAAAAATAAAAACGTGCGTAAATTTAATTACATTTAGAACTGATACTAAAAGTTATTTCAAGCAGACTGGAAGTAGATACAAGTAGACTTAAATTAAAGTTACATTTAATTATATTGAAAAAAGCTATTTACACTAAACAGTAAACCGTTTAAATTGAAGCTTTAAGAATAAATTTCATTTGTTCGCACTTAATATACAGGGTGGTCCAGAATAAACGCAACTATTTTGAAGGCTAATAACTTTGACAATTTTTATTCAAACGTCCTACTTTATACATTTAATTAAAGACAATTCTCTTTTCTATTAGTTTGCTAAACATCTAAGAGATACTATTACACACGTTTGAGAAATTATCATTAGTAGCCGATATGAAAGTTTCAATGAAAGTGAATGAAAACACAAAATCTAAAAATCAAGAATTCAAGATTATGCATTAGGCCTTAACTATTTTAAAAGAGCATTGCAGTTTCTATCAATGTCCTAAATGAATTGAGAATTAATTGAACAAATATTCAATATGTCCACCATGTGCACGAATAACTGCATTCACCCGCTGGGACCACTGATCAATCGTCGAATCCACGAGTGTCTGACTGATCGCAGCCCAACGGAGGAAAATGACTCGTTTCAAATGTTTAACGTCGTGATTTGGTTCACGATAGAATAATTGCTGAAGACAATAGTAAACGATCGATTTGTAAATCGGGTTCAAATCAGGGGGTGCTGTTAGGTGGCCAGTTCTACGGCTCAATTAACTCAGACAGGTTTACTTTCATACTGTCTATTATATGGCATGAAAATTACATATCGGCGACTAATGATAATTTCTCAAACATGTGTAATAGTGTCTATTACATATTTAGCAAGCTGATAGAAAAGAGAATTATCTTTCAGTTAATGTATCAAATATGACGTTTGGATACAAATTGTTAAAGTTATTAGCTTTCAAAGTAGTTGCATTTATTCTGGACCACCCTGTATAATGAGACCGAATAAAACCTCTATAAATTATGACATACAGTTAACATCTTAAGCGTGTTAACATCTTATATATTCTAAACTGCTTAAACATGACAACAATAAATTTTAGTTGATCCTGCAATATAGAAGAGCATTTTTATAACAAAGTTGCCTGCGAGTTTACAGTTGCATATGCAATCCATTATACATTCATTATAATAATCTGAAAGCAGATTTATAGGAACTAAATCACAATATGACAACAAGTCAAACAAACCAATCACCCGAACATGCATACAAACCTGGCTCAGTGAAAGATTTGGGACATACGTATAGCGAGGCTTTGAGATAATAATAATAAAGATAATAGCAATAATAATAATAATAATAATAGTAATATGCCTCGGGTTCTTCACATCGGGGTAATAAAATAATAATAATAATCATTATCAAAATAATAATAATAATAGTAATAAGTACTAGAAGGTTGACATGAGATTTAGGGTTCAGAAAGTTAAGAAGGTTTACCAAAAATAAGTGTTTTAAAAGTTAACAGAGCAATTTTATACTTAATTCTTTAAACCACCGGAAGCTAATGAAGATTATTAAGCAAGGAACTAGAGGTGGCCAGAGGCCTCGAGGATCAACAGACAACACATGCTAGAGTAATTTGGACATGTTGTGAACGCATAGGAGATGAAGAATGTAAGCCATATAGCACATAGGTACAGAAGTCAAGTTTAGAATAAATTATAGTTCTCAATAATTATGGCTGATTTCTTGTCAAGAGATGACCTGTCTGATTTGACGGATCTGACAGAAAGGAAACGACAAACAGATGAAATATTAAATTTAAGTCGATGTTTTCACCTAATATGACACCGAAGTCTTTAGCCGTGAGAGTAGGAGTGAGAGCGATATTTTGAAAAGGGCAATAGAATGGGCCACTTGTCTTCTTTGCTTGGGGTGCCAATTGAAAGACAACGTTATATTTAGATTCATTCATAATGAAAGATATAATGAACACCTTGGATATAGTTATAGTGAAAACTTTGGTATGGTCTACGCCATTATATGGATGGAAGGCATTATATAGATGTCAGGAAAATAGAATATGTGAATATGGAATATGGAGAAGAATGTGAATATGGAGAACAATGGTAAGGATTAGCAGAACCCATAAAGTTACAAATGGCGAAGTCTTGGGAAGAGTTGGTACAAGAATACAGTTAAAAGATATAATAATAAATAGGAAGAAGAATTTATAGGAAGTGACGTTATTGCGAAGGTCAATACAATTTGATGACTATAGTTTAACGTAAATACCGTTATAGTGAAACAACTTTAATTCGTTTGAAAAAGTCACTTATGAAAGGCTTGGAAACCGGAAGATTATAGTGTCTATTTCAAATCATAATTTCAATCATCAAAGATACGATGCTGTACAAAGAGCTTCACATAGAAATATCTAATTAGAAATCTACAAGAGAAAAATATTTCAGAATGAAGAGAAGCTTCTACATATATATAACTCAATGATATACATTTTACTTTACAATTGCTAGCATTAAAGGGGGATAGTTTAGTAAAAGAGGTCGTAAAAGTTAGAATGGAAGGAAAGAGAAGCAGACCAGACTGAAGTAAGGAATGTGAGATGATTTAAAGCCCCCTTATATGTGGACATGAAGAGGAAAAAGGAAGGCTGGGAAGAGTGGCGACGTTATATACGATGGACCTGCCAGTAGGCTTGCACTGAGAGAGAGACATTATAAATGCAGTATTTCGTTCCATAATAATTAAGAATTCTAATTAACGATCTTAATAAATATTGAATAAACAGAAAATGAGCATATAACAGCAAAGTCAGTAGCGGCATAATGAAGCAAGAAAAGATACTAGAGAAAAAAGTACAAAAATAGTGCGGCGAAATTTAGCAAAACTTAACTGAAAACGTATCGCGATAACAATAGTAAATAACTTTATCAGTTAGAAAACAATATTTAAGAATATTAACGAATACCAAACGGACCATTTGACGGACCATTAGTCGGACTATCGATTCTATGTTTATTAAAATTATGCTAGTGGAGATTTGAGTCAGAGTGTAGCACTATAAATACTAGATTAGAAGATACAGTCAATGAAGGAGTGAAGAAACGTTACAGTGTATCGATAAAGCTATATAATGGCTAACTATATAAGCGAAGAACACTTAGCATACATGTATAAACTGCAATCACTACCTCATGCACAGGTATACCCAGTTTTCTTCCTAGTTAACTTTAAAAACTTAAAGGGACTGCCATATATACAAATAGATTTGCTAATCGAATTAGTATAAGCGGGACTAAACTATTTGAATTCTAGTACAAGCGGGTTTAAACTATTTGAATTCGATAAAATATTAACAAATTCACAGAAATTTAAAACAAAAGCCTATCCGATTAGTCAATAATCAAACTAGCTATAATAACCTAATATCAAAATATAATAATAAAAAGAGGTTAATGCTATTGAATTAGTTTTATTCATGTTTGTTGTTTACAACTAATGATTACCATTCAGTTGGTGTAATTAAATTGACAATTATGTTGCATAGAACAGTACATTTTTTAAATTCATAATGAAAATCTTATCTGTGGGGCCAGAGGCCCAGATCACTTAAGATTTTTTCCCCAATTCAATACATGAAATCGCAGCTACATGACAAACTATAGCGTCAGCTTCTGTTAGAGCGGCAGCACAACATCGGCAACTTAAGGTGTAGAATATTTAAACATTCTCAAGAATTAGTGATTGACTGATTGATGGTTTCATTGTTTGCATGATTGGGCTAACTGATTACTTTATTAATATCTTTCAGTGATGGATTGTTGAACAGACTGATGAATTGGTTGAGTGACTAATTGATGGCTTCATTGTTACTCATGGACTGACTGACTGAATACTTGTTTTATTGTTTATTTCATTGACGAATTGATTGACTGACTGATAGACTGATTAACTGATTGATTAATTGATTGATTGAAGAACGTCGCTCATCTCGGCGACCTACCTGCAATGAACAATGGTAGGATGTTCGCTGCGAGAGTTTTGAGCCTGAGCAGTTTGAACTATTTGAAGAAAGTTGAGGAACTCATCGGCGTTCTCTGGCGCCATGAAGTCCATCATGTTGAGATAGTGGTACTGCAGGACCCTTCGACCCTTATTACCCTGACAGGCACGACCAGCAACAGTCAGTTGTGATTAATATTTAACGCATCAGTTCGTTATACAGTATAAAGTATAATTAGTGAATAACTAAATTAGTGTGAAAAGTAATGATCATATCGTTCTATCATAATGAAATAAAACTAGGAGAATTCCGGATTATGTCAACGGAAATAGGTTAGATGCAAACAGAAAAACTGCTTCGGTGATTTAGTTTCTCATGCAGTTTGTTCGATATTTGATAAGCATGCAGACTGATTTAAAATTGAGTGGTTAGTAAAAATTTTAAATTATTAGGGAAAAAGTTCTTCTTCAGACAAATGTGATATAATAATGGAATATGGTTCGATAGTAATGCTTTCCTAAATTACGTCTAAGAAACGCAACTGCACCTTTGCAACTACAACAACGATCAGATTTCAACGAGATATCAAACATGCCTAGAAGATAAGCACTCCACCGCAAACGATCGTTAGTAGAAATCTAAAACAGCCAATTCTAGTGCAACCACTACTTCACTCGCTCATGCTACCACACCTGCAGTGCACTAAAATGGGTCCAGCTCTGGCACCGCCAACCCCTGAAGTCCTTTCCTGTCTACCCTGCATGGCGCGGACCTCCCGCACAAAGTCTAACAGCTGTCTGGGCTCTGAGGGGCAGCCGAAGTCAGGCCAGGCCTGGAAGTGAACCTGCAGCACGCTGCGTGCTTTCTCTCCCTGACAGCAATGGTAACGAGCGGCATGAGACGTGAAGCAACTCACATAGCGTTACATTACTATTATTATTATTATTGCTATTATTATTTAATTTATTCTTATTAATATTATTATTATTTAAACGAATGGAAGTCTCAACTAGGGGAGAGGCTGGTGGTATGGTGTTGGATGGAGAGGATTTGAGACAGTCTATTCGTATCCCCACCCTGATTAAACTGGGATTCAAGAGAGGATGATGATGATGATGATGATGATTATTATTATTATTATTATTATTATTATTATTATTATTAACAACGAAAACTTATATAGCAGTGTCACGGCCGAACTCGGTCTTCGAGACTACTTTACAGAAAGAGCTGAATAATAATAGTAAGCTAAATAATAATTACATTTAAATTGATATCTAACTAGTAAAAAATGTCTACATATGAGAGGGAACTTTATACCATCTAGTAACACTCATTCCTGTCTTCATATACCAAATACTTATAATAAATATACATACAAATATGTGCACTGTATTATGCAACTGAAAATGAGTGTGTTTCGAATTTGTTCAAATAACGAATACGTTGGGTTAAATAATGAACAAAATTAATGTCAGGTACATTTAGAGTTTCTCGACTAACCACTTACATATGCTACAATAAATGATATTATACATTCATTGTACAATAACTTAAATTATAATATAACGCCAATATAAGTTTGAAATGCTTAATTAAGCGATTTAGACAATCTAGATTATAATATATTTAGACAGTTTTAATTCTAAACAAGATATAAAAGATTAAAGCTATTGTAAAATTCTGTATTCCTGCTTAGGGTTGCTAGTATATACAATAGGTTTAAAGAACGCTTACAGTAATCTTTATTATTAAACTATATTTTCGGTCATTATAGTCATATAATTATTTTGTTTTCACTTGCATAATTTGTGCTTAAGTATTTGATTGCCCGAAACACAGAAAATATAGAAAGTTTAGTAGCAAAAAGCAGTTGTTTGAGAACAGTTCTGAGGTCATTCAGAGGTCATTCAAAGGTCATTCAGCAACGAGTAAACCCCGGAGAGGTGTTAGTTTCGAATCAGCTCATATTTAATCATTTAAATTGCTCAATCAAATTAAACTATCATAGACTAAGAAGTAAAACAAAATTAAAAGAACAGCTACATAAGAATGAGAACCATTGGCGAAAAAAGTTACAATTTTGCATTGCTAAGTGTAAAGTCTATTCCCGTTTTACAAGGAAACTCTCAGAGACGGTCCGGCTGATATTCGAATCGTTCTCCTTTAGATTTTCAGAAAAGTGTGCTATCCATTCGGCTATCCAACCGGTATATGTCGCAGTAATATAGAATACTCATTTAAACATACAGAAGGGTCATCAAAGAGGATAATTAAATCCTATCTACATGTAGTTGACAGCCCAAAATCATAAGCAAACATACACTACAGTTCATAATAATACAACAATTAATGCAGAATACAATACAGTATAGTCAAAACTAAAACGTACAATAAAGAACGACTAAATAAATAATATTAATAAATAAATATTAATAAAAATGAATAAAGAATGATTACAAATCTTACGGTCAATTCTAAACGAGATGAAATGCATAATTTGATTATCGAGCAGACTAACCACTCTGATCTCGAAGCTCCTGAGCACATAGAAGTTCATGGATGACTCAGAGATCATGTTGATCTGTACCTCTCCACGAAACACTGACTCGCTGTCGTTGGGCCAGTACTGAGCACACTTCTCCTGCAAACACAAAAACAACAACATCATCATCATCATCATCTTCCCTTAAATCCCAGTTTAACCAGGGTCGGGGTACGAATACACTTTCTCCAGTCATCCCTGTCCCACACCATATCATCAGTCAATCCCCTAGTTAACAACAACAACATCAAGTCGTCAGCATAAATCCAGAGTCAAATTTTGTAATGAAATCGAAGTCGATGTAAATTTCTATAAACAAGAGAATTTAAAGAGCACATGAGAAATGGGCTGGACATGTTATGCGCATGGAAGATAACAGAAACCCTCGAAAGATATTTAACTATAAAGCAGACGGAAAGAGAACAGCAGGAAGATCTAAAGAAGATGGAAGGACTGCCTCAAAGAAGACTTGAAGGCTGCTGGAGTTAGCATTCATGGGAGAATAGAAGGGAGAAAAAGAACGAACATTGAGGAAATGGCAAATATTACAGTTTTGTGGAAAATCACAGAGAAATCTTTGGCTGTAACCAGCCTCAGGATGATCATATGACATGACATGACATGACGCTGTAAAATGTAAGACGTCATTTTAATCTGAGTTGAATGCACTAAAGCCTACAGTATGAGAAAGAATACTAAAGGTAAGAATAGTAAAAATTTAAAGTTAAAAAATTTTCAATTTCAAAAATTTCAAAAACAATAAATGTCTAGAGAATTACAAGACGCTGCAATATGCAAAAGCACTTCAAGGAGTATTGCATGCACTGCAGAGTTAGTCGAATGCTTTACACAATTTGAAGGATTACAATAAATTTACAATTTTCATAAGGACGCACAAACATGAGAGAATTAATGAAAGGAGTCGAAAGTGGGTAATTCAGCTGATTACCTCTGTAAGTTATCGAGGAGGCTAACAAATAAGATTACCATTGGTAGAATGAGTTAAAGCTGTAGAATATTCCTAAATTGTTAAGTAGTTAGCAGTTGAAACAGTTTTTCAGTTCAACGAGTCTAATTTAAATGATCTACAATCGATTTGTACTACTTCTTATCTAAAAAATATTTCTAGAACTTTAATAATTTATTAAATTTTATTCATAATTTATTTAACACCGTACATTTACGAATAGGTTTCGGTTTTATTTCATTTTTAGTTGTCTAGTTATATGCAAACATTAACACGCAGTTCTAATCTATTTCTGAGGATGAACAGAACAAAGACCTAACACCCTGTTTTGACAACTGTTAGTTGATTTGTTAGGGACTCAAAGGCATAGGGAACCCATCTCGTCAAAAGCATAACCCACGAGAAATGAATAGTACATCAAATGAGGAAGTTTTGGAGAGAGTTGGTACAGATAGACAGTTGATAAATGCATTAAGAAATAGGAAGACTATTCATATGTGGAATGATGAGAAAAGCGGTAGACAGAGAAGAGAGGAGCGTTATAGCATAACATAACATAACGGCACACTGAGTCAGGAAGCACAGATGCTTGTTTAAGACCCATTTCCTCCTTCCTCTCCATGGTTATTAGTAATTCGTTGAGAGAGAGAGAGAGTTGATATATTACCCTGCCACGTTCCTGCAGATTTGTCACAACGACGATGATGTGCACGTTCTGTTCCCAGACCATGCGCCAGAAGTCATCCACGGTGCAGGGCATGGGACCCTGGGCAGCGATGAACTCTCGCCGAGAAATGTAGCCCTGGTCATACAATACAGTCAACAAATAACACCCTTGTCACACAATACAGAGAACATTTAACACCTTGATCATACAATACAGCGAACAGTTAACACTCTGGCCATACAACACAGTCAACATTTAACACCCTGATCACACAATACAGCGAACATTTAACACCCTGATCATACAATACAGCGAACATTTAACACCCTGGTCATAAAATACAGCGAACATTTAACATCCTGATCACACAATACAGCGAACATTTAACATCCTGGTCATACAATACAGCGAACATTTAACATCCTGATCACACAATACAGCGAACATTTAACATCCTGATCACACAATACAGCGAACATATAACATCCTGATCACACAATACAGCGAACATTTAATACCCTGGTTATACAATAAAGCGAACATTTAACACCCTGGTCATACAATACAGCGAACATTTAACACCCTGGTCATACAATACAGCGAACATTTAACACCCTGATCATATAATTCAGTCAACATTTAAAGTCTTATTCTTTAACAGAAGGCCATGACATGAAATATTGTAAAAGTAACAATGATCATATTAATTTAATAATAAATTAACTAACTAACTACCATCGAAATATTTCCATTGCTTTCATTTAATGTAAAAATTATGAGTGAGTGACAAATACTTTATCAAGAGGATGCTTTATACAGATTGCTGCTAAATTTATTATTGATATTAATGTACTTGTACATTTACCAATCACCGTTTTCCTATACAGTTTACCTTCAATATTAGCTATCAAATGTATAATTATTTTATTACGTTACAATTCTCTCCCTGTTAAGTTCATTGTTGAGTTTAAAGGGTCATTGTGCTCTATTTAGGGAAGTAGCCTTAAGTATCACTTTATTGCAATGAATTCTTTTATATTGAAGAGTTATTGTATTCGATTTTCTATATCTATAAGGGTTCTGCTAGTATGTCAGATATCATTAAATAAAAGCATATTTCTAATTGATTTATATGAACAAAATACCAGATCCCCATTGATTGAGTGATTAATTGATTGGTTAATTGAATTACGGGCATAAAGCTAGCGTTGATGTAATCAGAGCCTTCTGACTCGTCGTCATCAGCAGGTATTAGCTTTACTCTCGAGTGGTCGACTATACAACAATAAGAGCAAAGGTATAACTCATCATCATTACCATCGTCATCATCATTATAAAACATAATCCAACATAACTCGGCATAATGTTAAAAACATATTGCAACATAACTCAACATAAATCTGCATATTCCATTACATAATCTACGGTGTTCTCAAATCAAAGAGATTACCAAAGTTGCAAGAAAAATAGAAGGTAATCGAAGATAGGGCCGACAATAGATGACTAACATTAATACTAAAAGCAAATTAAAGCATATAACGGACGCAGAAATGATCAGTATAGAGCAACAATGGATAGAGACACATGGAGGAACATGACTAAGACCGCCCAGGCTTGGAACAGGCACGGCACTTGAAGATGACTAAGATATAAATAGTCAGGTATAAAAGTGCTTCTTCAATAATTAAATAGTTCAATTCAATCAACGTGATTAATGCAATTTCAATTCATTTATAATCAGATATTATATAGTACCTTCCCGTGTGGTACCCGAGTCACCAAAGAAGACAAAACCCATAAAACACACCTGTTGCAAGAGGCGACTAAGCAAAAACTGAGGAAGTTAATTAGATACCACCTCAGAAGCCATCATTCTCCAAGCTACAGGTTATATTAAAGGCAAAGCCTTTTCTAAAAGGAATAACTTGTCGATCGGTGGAGAGAATCTTACGGAGCTTAAAAACAGACTCTAAATAGAAATATAACCTTGGACCCGTCACTAGGCAGAATACTAGAGATATATGATAATGCAGCTATGACAGAGATATATATTCTTTCATAAATTGTGTGATTTGACAATATGTCAATGTTATTAATATATCCTTGCATAATAGTGTAATCGATATAGAATCATCATCATCATCTTCAAATTCTTTGAATCTAAGTTTAGCTAGGGTCGGGATTATAGAATTTTGTAGCAATTTCTGGAGTCTAGGCGCTCACCAACTGAACGCCCTTTCTGACGTTGGTTTGGATCTTAGTGCTTTGTCACTTTTTATGAACGTTCAGTCCACGGCTGGTCTACTCTTCTACTACCCAGATATAATACGGTCAATTTATCAATGCATTTAAAACTACTCTAGTTACTATAGTTAGAGGATAAGAAGAGTTGGCTCACAGGGCAGGATGTTAACAAATCTGTTCTTGACTCTGTTAACAGGAAGCTCAGAAACAGTGTTCGAGTGCTTCGGGCTCAGCTTAGCCAGCAACTACAACAGCAACAGACATTAAATACATAATACATTAAATCTCATATAAGATACAATACAGCTATACAATACAATCATCTACAATATTTTTATATATATTAAGGTATAATACATTCATCCATACCTCGTATTCATCTACAATATATTCAGCAAACTACATTCATTTACAACATATTCAGCTATAATAAGTTTACATTCATTTACAATTCAACTAAGTATATCTGAAACACATTCAGACAAAATACATTTATCTACAATATAGTCAGCTAAAATAAAATCTTCAACAGCACATTTAGCTATGATACATTCATCTGCAACATAATTATTCAATATAATTAGCTAGGATTAAACTATGGCAAATCATCCTATCTATTTGACTTGTTATCAATCAATCAATCCTCTTGTAGTATTCGCTCCTACAATAAGCAGCTTCTTACTGTACAAAACATCATATCTGCCTTTGGCAGACGCTCCTTCTTGTTTTCTGCTCCAACATTATGGCATTTCTACCACAAGATTTTCGATCTCGTAATTATATTAGTAGCCTACTTTCCTGGGCAAGCTAAATTCCCATTTTTTTCCCTCATAACAGTCACAAGTCAATATTCAGACCCTCTTGTTTCGGATCTTGAACTTGCACTATTTTGATCTCGCCTAAACTTGCGGTCCATGTATACACAGTCGTCATCGTTTGGTGCGTTGGTGTCTATTAATGCAGAGTCTGCTTGAGACGTCCCTGACATGATACAAATATTAGCTGCACAAAGTTTGATATCTGGAAATTAATTAACTCGATTAATACAGAACTTTTACTACTTTCTGACTGGTTTAAGGCGAACAGGCTCAGTAAATATACAAAAAACTAATTACATGATTTTTGGTTGCACACATAAATGTAGCTCAATTTCAACATTATTATAGATAATATCAATATTTCTAGAGTAGATAAAACTGTGTTTCTGGGAGTGTTTCTTGATGAAGAATCGTCATGACAACATCACATTTCATATATTGCCCTAAAATTAGCTACATCAATTGGCTTACTCTATCGCGTTTAAGCAAAGCTACCAAAACACTGGTCGTTAAATTTTTATTACAGTCTAATATTTCCACATTTAAATTATTGCAATATTGTCTAGATAAAAGCTTCGAAAACCTTGATCGAAGAGTTAAAAGTATTTCAAAAACGTGCAATTCGAATTATTCAGCATGCAGAATACACACGAACACTATAATTGAAGATTTGAAAATATTAAAGGTATCCGATATTAATAAATTTTGCTGTTTCTTATTATTGTATAAATTTACTCATAATGACCTGCCGTTATCTTAAAATTATTCGCTGTTGTTGAATAATGCTGTGTGCCCAGTTTTTAACTTTAGAAATCTAAATTTCAGAACTTCTATCCGCGAGAAATACATGGCTGTGCAGGGTTCTAGATATTGTCTATCCTTACTATCTAGTGTACACTCGTCCTTTAACTCTTTTAATATAAACCTTCATCAATAATTAATAGATAGCATTTAGCTCATCTGGTCTTCTTCTTTAATTTTTTTGTATTTTTCAATCTCCATTTAAAATCATACACCTGTCTATATTGTATGCACGAGTTAGCCTATTATCATTATTTATCTACTTTTTTCTCTAAGCTCACCATAGTTCATATTTAGTTTTTGTATTTTCTGTTGCATTTGCTTGTCGATATGCTTTGTATGTGAACTTTACAGGGTTGAATGATCCTTTTTGGCCTTTTTATTATATTGAAATTGAACTGACAGTGCCTTATGACGATAAATTGTTATTGATTTATTGAGGTGAAATGCGTTTATCTGCATACAATATATGAATATAATATAGTGACAATATATTACTATAGAAATTATATCAATTAATTTTTTAATATAGTGACAATATATTACTATAGAAATTATATCAATTAATTTTTTAACAAAGTAATTTAATCGGATATTAAGTACGAGATACAAGAAATTTAAAGACAATGATGTGAAGATACCGACAATGTGCACATCGTATCAGCCCAAACCTTAAACTCCCGCACATCGTATCAGCATAAACTTTAAACTCCTGCACATCGTATCAGCACAAATTTTAAACGCCTGCACATCGTATCAGCACAAACCTCTAACTCCTGCACATCGTATCAGCACGAACCTTAAACTCCTGCACATCGTATCAACACAAACCTTAAACTCCTGCACATCGTATCAGCACGAACCTTAAACTCCTGCACATCGTATCAGCACGAACCTTAAACTCCTGCACATCGTATCAACACAAACCTTAAACTCCTGCACATCGTATCAGCACAAAATTTAAACTCCTGCACATCGTATCAGCACAAAATTTAAACTCCTGCACATCGTATCAGCACAAACCTCAAACTCTGCGGAGAAGCCGAGGTCAGCGTCTCTGTGAAGCTTCTGGACGTGCTCGGCGAACTGGTGAATGTGAACTGGCGCAGGTCTGCACAACACGCACACAACAGCTCAACACTAAATCAAGTTCACGTTAAGAGTAGACGTGCTAAGTGTTACGTAACTTGTCTCTTAGCTAAAAGGCAAATTTGCTTAGCATACTGGTTGTATGGATGGATAAATTAGTATCATGTTTAGCAGTATGTTGAGTAGCATGTTTGAATAATAAGCAAGAGTATCGGACGGCTGCCACGTTGACTCAGAAAATAAACTTGAGGTAGAAAAACAGACGTTAAACTTGACTTTTTATCTTCGTAGGTATACCATTAGCTTAAAGTTTCGTTCCAGATTTTGTTCTATTTTGCTCATTTGTACCACAGGTCCACAGCCCCTGAAGAGTGCTAATTTTGCTTAAGTGGCCGATTTTCGAAGTGATTTCTACTTCAAGTTCTCCGCCACAGAAAGATATGAATCTCATAAGTAGTAGAATTAATCAGCTACACTGATAGACCAATATCAAGATAATGGCACTAGTTCAACGAAGAACTCAAGACGAGCTTAAAGGCAGGTTTAACTCGTAAATGAATATGGGCGAATGGTGAGCCATTAAACCTATGCCTGTATTAACCATCAGAGAAGAGAGCAGCGTTAGAGCAACACTAGAGCACCACTATAGCAGCACTAGAGCACAACTATAGCAGCACTAGAGCACAACTAGAGCAGCACTAGAGCAGCACTAGAGCAGCACTAGAGCACCACTAGAGCAGCACTAGAGCAGCACTAGAGCACCACTAGAGCAGCACTAGAGCAGCACTAGAGCACCACTAGAGCAGCACTAGAGCACCACTAGAGCACCACTAGAGCAGCACTAGAGCAGCACTAGAGCAGCACTAGAGCACAACTACAGCAGCACAAGAGCAGCACTAGAGCAGCACTAGAGCAGCACTAGATCAGCATTAGATCAGCACTAGAGCACCACTAGAGCACCACTAGAGCACCACTAGAGCACCACTAGAGCACCACTAGAGCACCACTACAGCAGCACTAGAACATCACTAGAGCACCACTAGAGCAGCATTAGAGCACCACTAGAGCACAACTTGAGCAGCACTAGATAGAGATACCGTAAGAAGAAATATGATTAAATATTTTAACCAATACGAACGGCTCCTGGCCAATACACATTGTCATTGATGACTGTAGTACTATTTATATCGCGCTGTCATTGATGACTGTAGCACTCTAATTGTTGTTTTTGTTATTATTATTAACAGACACAGTTGAGAAGAGCAGTATTTAATAACACAGTACTGCTAGTTCACATTAATTTAAACTTCATTTCAGACAAGCAATGTTAAATCCGGATTGCTGTATTAATAGACCATTTGTTAAAATTATATAATGTCAGAATAATCGAAGCAGCTATTTACACGACTAGGCCTATATAATGGTACTTACATAAACTACAGTCGTACAGAATTACTTAAACTAGCAGATGAATCAACAAAGTATTTCTAGATTTCACTGATACAAACCTGCCTACTTCAGTAGTAATACTGGTCGGCCTCGAGCGCGTTATATTGGGTGGTTTAGGACTGTTCCAACAATACATTCAACAATGACGAAAAATATACACATGATTCAGTAGATATATGATAAGTCTACACATGAGTCAGTAGATATATGATAAGTCTACACATGAGTCAGTAGATATATGATAAGTCTACATATGAGTCAGCAGATATATGATAAGTCTACACATGAGTCAGTAGACACATGATAAGTCTACACATGAGTCAGTAGACACATGAGTCAGTAGACACATGATAAGTCTACACATGAGTCAGTAGATATATGATAAGTCTACACATGATTCAGTAGATACATAACAAGTCTAAACATGAGTCAGCAGATATATGATAAGTACACACATGAGTCACTAGACACATGATAAGTCTACACATGATTCAGTAGATACATGATAAGTCTACACATGAGTCAGTAGATACATGATAAGTACACACATGAGTCAGTAGATATATGATAAGTACACACATGAGTCAGTAGATATATGATAAGTACACACATGAGTCAGTAGATATAAGATAAGTACACACATGAGTCAGTAGATATATGATAAGTCTACACATGAGTCAGTAGATATATGATAAGTCTACACATGAGTCAGTAGACACCTGAATCAACAGGTACAATATTCAGCAAGCACATGATAAGGAGGCACATAATTCAGTAGACACATGGTTCAGCATATGCATGATTCCGTAGACACAATATAAGTAAATACATGATTAAGTAGGCACATAAATAAGCAATATACATGTATATTTAATCTGTTGAAACCATATATTAAAAACTATACATAAAATAATACACAACGTTTTCAACAATTCACAAAGTTTTTACAAAATATTATATAGGATCAGGCAATACAGCCAAGACATAAGCTATAACCACTGTGTCAAGATTGCTAAATCTGAAATACACGTTTCTATATCACATATCTCAGTCAACCACATTCTTCTGCCGTCATAAAGAATGAAACAAGGTAGAAAATGACTGGAATCAGAGAGATGAAATATGTTGCCTTTTACACCGACATGACTTAAATCTTCCCTGCCATCTTCCTTATATTACATCATTCAGCAAACTATCCACCTTATATATATGTCCTATCCAGCTTTTCTTTCTATTTCCTATTACATGTACTACCTGTCTCTCAGTACCGACTCCTTCAAGAACTTCAACTTCTTCATATATATATATTTATATATATCTGTGCCAACTCTCTCCAGGACAAATGAGGAAGTCCTGGAGAGAGTTGGCACAGATAGACAGTTGATAAATGTATTAAGAAATAGGAAGAAGAGATGGATAGGACACATTATAAGGGGGGAAGGTCTATTAAAGAGGTCATAGAAGGTAGAATGGAAGGAAAAAGAGGCAGGGGCAAGCCGAGATTAGGTAGTTAGATGATTTAAAGACCACTCATATGTGGAAAGGAAGAGGAAGACGGAAGACAGAGAAGAGTTCAGGCGTAATGTACCATGGACCTGCCAGTAGGCAGTGCACTAAGAGAGTGAGACATATATATATATATATGCGTATAATATATATATATATAATATATATAATGCATATATATATATATATATATATATATATGTATATGTATATGTATATATATATATATATATATATATATATATATAGACTGGGGCAAAAATAATAATCCCTTAGCAAAATCTCAATAACTTTAAGAAAACTCAGAATATCTCTACGAAATTGTCGGAGCTTCTAGGGGAGGATTTTCTGCGCATCTCCTGCAAACTTGGGGAAAATATCTTCAGTATTTACGAAATTACAGCATTTATACGAGGAAAGTGCTAAAATCAATTTTAACAAGGCTTTTCGAAATGTCAGTCGTTCCCTTTAAAGAAAATAACGAGCCTGAAAAGGGCCATTTACTTAAGTGGTGGAGTTTAAACCTGCACTACCTTGTTAGCTACTCCAATAAATGATGCTTAAAATTCGTTCTTATTTTTAAATTATTCATAAATTTTGAAGAAAATGTCCGGTACTTTTGTTTAAAAAAGCCTTGTTAAAATTGATTTTAACATTTTTTTTAGTAGAAACGTTGTTTTTTGTTACTTCTGAATATATTTTCACCAAATTTGCACGATAAGTGTAGAAATTCATCCTCTGTAGGCTCTGAAAATTTTTTAAAACTATTTTGAGTTTTGTCCAAGACTTTTTGCAAAAAAAGCCTTGTTAAAACTGATTTTGCAATTTTTTCGTAGAAACGCTGTAAAATTTTTCTTGCTCAATAGATTTTCATCAAATTTTCAGGATATACGCAGAAATTCCTCTCCTAGACGCTCCGCAAAATTTCGAAGAGAAATTTTGAGTTTTCTTAAAGTTATTGAGATCTCGCTAGGGAATTTCTTTTTTGGCCCAGTCTGTATATATAGATGGATGGATGGATGGATGGATGGATGGATGGATGGATAGATAGATAGATAGATAGATAGATAGATAGATAGATAGGGAGAGAGATAGATAGAGAGATAGATAGATAGATATGGAATAGAAATTGTGAAAATTTGGCGATGCGATATACAACGGTTACTAGGTTCTAGCGTATGGGATGTATATACCCAAACCTAGGCGTTCTTAACATGGCAGCTGTAAGTAACGACATAGACGTAAATACTGTATAGAAATAGCACCATTGCAAATGGCAAACCTGTTGCATTTCTGCTTCACCACATAGTATCCGATCAATCCTGCAACGACCACTAGAACCAGGACACCTATCACCACTCCAGCTATCCACGCGTCACTTCCTCCCTCAGCAGCTTATCAATCACCCAATCAATCAATTTAAATCATTAAACCAACATACTGATATCAACAAACAAAAACATGAGATTAAAATGTAAATTAATTTTTTTTCAATTTAGACACAAGATAAAAAAATTAAAAGTCCATTATGATCATAATGGTAGATTTTTGAAAGAAATGACGTTGTTAGCTAAAACTGTACTACAAGATGTTCCATGCTTCTATGATATGTACAGCAGTGTACATATCATAGAAGCAAAGAGTTATAATTAGACGATATTAATTTTTGGGCTATTAATTACAATTTTAAAAGAATCTCCCTTTGACCCAAAGCACAGTTCTCTCTCCTCTCTCGCTCTCTCTCCTTTCCTCTCTTTGTGTCGATGATAAAACATTTTGAAATAGTTAACAGTAGATCCATCTAAATTTAAAATCCCCTCCTGAGGCAGACTTGGCTTAAATGAGATTCTGTTATATTTCAAAGACTTGTAATGTTTTCTAAAATGTAATGTCTCTTAAATATTCAAAAACACTCAGAAACAACGCTTAGATTCTCAAACATTCCTTCCTGAATACACTAAGTTTAAGCCTTTCGAAATGCATATTTTATACATTAGTTCTTTTAATTACTAAATTTTTGTAGTACATATACATTTTTCGCGAAACGTTTAGAGAAAACCATAAAAAACAAAACGCTATTGATATCCTGACAGGCCTCTATCATGGGTTTTGCAAACTGGCAGATCCAATGTTGTGCAGGCGCCTACATACACTCTTGCAGCTCAATAAACTTAATACATCACAAAAGAAACGACCTCTAACTTACCGGAATGATGCACCCTAGTTTGAGGAATTAATATTTCTGAGCTTATTGCTCATTGTCCTCATCCGTATACTACAAAGTTGGCTATTAACAATAACCTCGACAGGTTTATTCTCAAGCGACTCAGATCTGAAATTGGAAGTACATCCTCATCATAACTCACTATACTAACATTAGAATAATAAGATGATATACCGGTTTCTGACGAGACCTGCGCGGCAGGACCGTTACCACCAGGGTTCCTGGCAGACACACTGACTGTGTAGGAGGTGGATGCGTTCAGACTCGATATGGCGTACACGAGGGTGGAGCTACAGTTCACGTTAGACACCTGGGCGCAGCCACTATCCACGGTACAACTGCTCTGTAGACATAAAAAAGCTAATTTTAACGTCAGTTTCCTCACTCAAAAGCGATGTCAGTGACGGGCGAGCCCAGGATTTGAACCCCGCACATATTGATCCGCGGTCGAGTATCCTAAGGACTTCGCCACAGGCTTCAGCCAGTGCATCAGCGAAATACGATCAATATCAACAAACATCCGTTAGCTTTAGTCATCTCATCACAAATATCAACCAAAGGAGAGTTACACGAAGTAGCTGCTTACAGACATAAACCAATTAGTATCAACTCTCTCCCCTCTCTCTTTGTGTGTCAAATCGCATATCAAAGGAATAGACTCCTACTCACAATTTGCTTTTAAGCCAACTGTGAAATGTAAGATGATTTAAAACTAGGTGGTCAACTAGATCGGTGCCACGTATCCTCCTAGATGGCCTAGTGTTTGCATGCACTGTTTGCTTCATTCTGTATTAATGTATTTCTGTGTACTCCGTTAATCAGTCAGTTCATTCTATCACATAGGCTAAACCTCTTCATATAGACGTAGTATAGCCATTAGCCGAGCAAAATGCGGCTTCTGAAGTTGTTTCCCACTGTCTTCCTCAGTTTCTGATTAGTCACTTCTTACAACTATTGAATTTTGCGATTGGTCCATTGTACAGTGCCTCGATTTAGCAAGGAAAAGAGTACAATGTAAACCTGTAAATCTAATAAAAGCAATCCTACCATACAACAGCAGGATTTACGGCACTTTAATGTTTAATTTTAATGAAATATTATTTGAGGAAATTTCCTATCCAACATTTCGTATAAAACCTCAGCAATTTTTTAAGTAATGAATTTAGCAGGGACGCAAATTGTAATTTGTAACTAACAAATATTGTTTAGTGCTAGAAGATTTCACAGGAACCTCAAATAGCTCCTAAAATTGGTTAGCAAAAAAAGGGTCAGAGCATATCAGGGGGCGATACCTACGAGACAAACAGGTTGTACCCAAATCCTATTGTAAAATCCAATGTCATTCATTATAAATCAGTTTACACCAATGAGATTGAGTTCTTAGCTAATTAGAATTTGTGTTCTTAGTTAATTTATATTTGCCCGGCCTTCTGCTGCAGCTTACGTTCGGAATAATTTGACACCTAAGAGTCTGAGACATGAATATAGCTATTTAGCTTTCCTTTGTGGCGTCAAAACATTATTGTGGTCGCGTAGTTTTTCTACATGAAACTATTATTTAAGTATGTGTGTTTATTATAAGTATTTGGTATATATGAAGTCAGGAATGAGTGTTACTGGATGGTATAAAGTTCCAATCATATGTAGGCATGTTTAACTAGTTTAGATATTAATTTAAATGTAATTGTAATTTATCTTATTATTACTATTGAACTTTTTCTGTGAAGTAGTCTCGAAGACCGAGTACGGCCATGACACTGCTATATAGGTTTTCGTTGTTAAAAAAAAAAATAATAATAATAGCAATCATCATCATCATCTTCCCTTAAATCCCATTTTAACCAGGGTCGGGAAAATAACAATAATAAAAATTATAATTATAATAATTATAATAATAATAATAATAATAATAATAATAATAATACTAATAATAATAATAAGGGACCGCTCCATCGTACAACCCGATTGATTTCTAGAATCGTGGAAGTGTTTATTATATGTGTTTATTGTTCATAATAATAATAATAATAATAATAATAATAATGATAATAATAATAATAATAATAATAATAAAATAAGGGCTTTCTCTTATCATTATAATAATAATAATAATAATATTAATATCTTCTCTCATACAACACACGCAGGAGACGTCTACCTTGCCACTGCACAGTAGAGCGACGTACTGGCCGCACGACATGGCGGGTGAAGTGGATAGCAGGTAACAGTCGACGTTGCTGTGACTGGTGGGTGGAGACCAGCTGACAGTCAGAGAGGTTGACGACGACGACGAGGCAGTCAAGGCAATAGGTGCAGCCGACACTAAAACAGAAACAATCAAAACACCGCACACTGTAGAATTTACAGTATAAAATCAGGGACGTAAAGAGTTGAGTAAAATATAATTGTCAGTTTTTTGTACCTTAATTAAAAATACTTAAATATACACAAGTAATCAGCCAAGCATGTATGACTTGTATTATATGACATAAGACTACCTCTAAATTAAGTTGAAATTAGTTGTTTAGTTGTAAAAAGAAATTTGCTAGCACTCTTGCTAGCAATCATAGTTAGAAAAAAAGAAATTGAGTTACCGTCAACACCATAGCTATAGAGAATACAGCATACTGAATGAAAGAGAGACATATATATATATATATATATATATATATATATATATTTATTTATTTATCGGGTAAACAGGATAGTTTTCTCAGGGAATGACGCCCCCTGCCCGGTAAATGTCAGTTAAAGCTGAAGAAGGCATAGGGGGCCCACCTCGTAAAAAAGCATATCCCCCAAGAAAATAATGGTATATAACGACAAAAATGAACGCTCCCAGTCCCGTGCACCCCTTAAATGGGAGGGGGTGCTAAGAATCCCACGGCCAGTCGGCACCTTGGATGCCCCACAGATATACCAAGAGGACATTCCATGCGCCCCAAAAGGATAAGTGTGGGCACATGGAATGTGAAAACTATGGGTGAAAGGAGAAAGTTAGAAAATGTAAAGAGGGAAATGGAGAAAGGTAAAATAAATGTCCTAGGGATGAGTGAAGTAAGGTGGTTGGAAACTGGAGATTTTATAAGTGATGGGTACAGGGTTATTTACTCCGGAGGAGATAAAAGGGAGAAGGGTGTGGCTATGATATTGGATAGAAATTTAAGTAAACTAGTAACAAAGATTCTTCAGTGCAGTGACAGACTGATGTTAGTGCGGATCAAAGCAGATCCAGTAGATTTGGTGTTTATCCAAATCTACATGCCTACATCAGCCTCAGAGGATGAGGAAATTGAAGCGATGTACGAAAAAATAGAAGGAATGATCAAAGGAGAAAAAGCCGCATATCAAGTGATAGTTATGGGGATTGGAACGCGGTGGTGGGTGAAGGGAGAGATGGAAATGAAGTTGGAGAATATGGTCTAGGAAAAAGAAATGAGAGAGGACAGAAATTGGTTGACTTTTGCAATAGAATGAGATTAGTAATGACCAACACTTGGTTCAAACATGAGAAGAGAAGGCGTTACACATGAAACCAGGAAGCACCGGAAGCGAGGGAAGATACCAGATAGACTATATTCTGATAAAGCAAAGGTACAGGAATAGTGTGAAGAATTCAAGAGCTTATCCAGGAGCCGATATTAATTCAGACCACAATCTAGTAATGGAAAAAGTAGGGCTTCAGCTGAAGAAAATATCTAAGAAGAAAAGCAGTAAGGGATGGAATTTGAACGAATTGAACGAGAAAAGAAGTCAGTTTAAGGAAGCAGTGGAAAGAAAAGTTAAGGAAATGAAGGACTACGAAAGAACAGGGGTAAATGAAAGTAGATGGTGTCAGCTAAAGGAAGCTATTAAAATAGGGGCAAAAGAAGTTTATGGCTTTCTTAAAGCAAATACAGCTAAAAAACCTTGGTTCACAAGCGAGATGCTAGACAAAATGGATGAAAGGAGGAAATGGAAAAGTATCGACACCAATCATGGCCGAAGGAAATATAGAAGCTTAAACAGTGAACTTAGAAGAATTACAGACAAAGCAAAAGATCATTGGTGGAGTGAAAAATGTTATGATTTAGCAGAATATGATAGAAGAGGGAGGTCGGATGTATTATACCAGGAAGTCATGATATTAACAGGATCTATATTAAAAATGTCTGCCACAACATAACACCAAATAATATCTAACAGTAATTTTGAATATCCATTAATAGATAAATATTTAAAAAAATAAAGGAACAGTGCAAAAATCTGAATCAGAAGTGCCGGTAATATTTAATATTTATCCAATATAGCAATCCAATAAAATAGATGTTAAAGCTATAAAATATAACATAGGCCTACTAATACTACTACTACTACTAATACTACTACTACTAGTAATAATAATAATAATAAAGGTCTAACGTCCGTTTCCTCATCCAGGGATGATGTCAGGGACGTCCCCAACAGCACACACCACTTCATCCAGACTAATCTGCGAAAGAAATGTGCTGAGGAGAAGTAATGTCCTAAACGAAAGCCAGTCCGGTGATCAAAAAATGGTCAAGGTAGATTGATTATGTCTATGGTGGGAAAAGGTAAGTTTTAAGCTTGCTAGAGAATGTTGAAAGAGAAAAACAAGATTAGCGGGTAAAGAGTTCCAGATTGTGGGTGCTGCGTAAGAAAATGAACGTCTGCCCAATGACGTGAGAATATTTGGAACTGAGAGAAGATTGGCATCGGTGGAGCGAAGTGTACGTGAGGGACGACAGGGACAAAGAATTTCAGATAAGTGAGAAGGCTTGTCAAGTCGCAGAGTTTTGAAAGTTAATAGAGCTATTTTATATTTTATGCGTTGATTAACAGGGAGCCAGTGAAGCCTGCGAAGTAGGGAAAGAGAGCGAAATTGAAGTCGAGAGGACTTACAAACAACACGTGCAAGAGAATTTTGGACGTGCTGCAAACGATTGAAAGAAGAAGTAGGCAACCTATGTAATAATGAATAGTAGCCGAGCTTTGAATGAACTATAGAATTAGCAAGGATAGTGACTGAATTTCTAGTAAGGGTTGGACGTATTTGCCTAATCTGACGAATCTGAAAGAAAGCAGCGCGAGAAACAGAAGAGATATGGGATTTAAAGTCAAAAGTTTTCATCAAATATGACTCCAAGGTTTCTGGCGGATCGAGAAGGTGAAAGAACAAGATTCTGAAAATTAACTGAGTTATTGGTAATTTTACTTCTTTGGAAAGGAGTGCCAATTAAAAGGTATTCAGTTTTGGAGGGATTAACAGCAAGACGGTTAGCGCTAAACCAGGAATAAACCTTGTCCAGAATGGATGAGAGATGAGCCAGTTTCTGATCGGAATCAAGATTAGAAAAGGAAATATATAGGTGTGTGTCGTCTGCATAGAAATAAAAATTTATGGAGGACTGAGCAAGCAGGTAGCTAAGAGGATTGATATATAAAGAGAAGAGCATTGGACCTAACACTGAACCTTGAGGAACACCGCGTAGGAGGGGTAGTTCAGAAGAGCGATTTTGACCAATAACAATCGATTGTGTGCAACATGGGAGATATGATGTAAAAAAAAAAAAAGCAGAATTAGATATGCCAAACAAGATTTAAGCCTATTTATTAGGATGCCATGGTCAATTGTATCAAAGGCAGCAGAGAGATCTAGAAGAACCAAGGCAGAAACCTGTTTACTACTAATGACCAAGCTAAGATCATTATGTATACGAAGAAGAGCGGTTTCAGTAGAATGGAGCTTTCTATAGGCAGATTGATAATGAGAGAGAGAAGGGAAAGAATCAAGATGAGTGCATGAACGGGTATAAATTACCTTTACAAGAAGTTTAGAGATGAAGTTAAGATTGGAAATAGGACGGTAACTGGAAAGATCATCTTTTGGTAGAGAAGGCCTTTTTAGCAAAGGAGATACAACTGCTTGTTTGAAGGAGATCGGGAAGATACCTTCAGAGAGTGAGAGGTTGATACTAATCTTACATTCAGATTAACAGACTTCATATTTACTTAAGCCTAAATAAAGACAATTTTTATTTCATCATTAGACGAATGGTGAATCAATATTACGGAACCCAGACCGAGTGTTTTATTCTGTCTCTGAAACAGGCGTTAACTTGTATTCGTTTTGGCAATGAGAACACAAGTGTTAGTTTATTGTACAACAATAGCAATATAGCCCACATGTATGTAGGCCCCTATATATATAACTCATTATAGTTGGTAGTTACATAAAAATAGTTACAGTTGGTAATAGGCTTGTCTGAATACCAAAGTGCCACTAATTCATAACCCAGTTGGATTTGAAAGTGTCCAGCTGATTGCCAAACAGTCGTTAAATTCATTTTTACCGTTTCTTGGTAAAATTAAACAATTTAACTATAAATAAACTACTCATTTAACTATTTAAAAGTAAAAATAGTTTAAAACCCAACCATAAAGCTAAAGCTAACGTCAGTTTCCTCACTCGCACGCGATTTCAGTAACGGGCGAGCCCAGGATTTGAACCCGCACCATCTGATCCGCGGTCAAGTATCTTACTGACTTCGCCACTGGCTCCAGCTATAGTACCACTTAATTATGAAAGAGAAGCTCTGAGCATGACTCACACGTCCACACGCTAGATGTAGACTGGGTTGGGAGGCTGGTCGCTGTGAGGGAGCCGTAGGTCTGAGTAGCGACCACTGACACGTTGAACGAGGAGTCGCTTGCTAGTCCACTCACAGGCACTACTGATACACCGCAAGAAACTGGACTGCCTTGTGTAGACTGCACAGTGACTCTGTACGAAGTGCACGGTATGCTTGACGGGGGGTATTTGATGGTCACATTTATAGACGAATCGCCGGTAGTGACTGCTGTAACGGTCTGCGGCGACATTGGTACTGCAGCAATATCAATGGAAACAACCGTGAATACATAGAATATTACATGTGTAAAATAAACAGAAATGGACCACGAGTACATTAGAATACATAGTACATTAGTTAAGTGGTTATCGTAGTAGATTCGAAAGCAAGTGGTAAGGGTTTCAAACTCAGATAAATTAACATTAATTGATGTCGCAAGGCAATTCTTATGTCAGACATTGATTAGGGTAAAGCTAAGGTTAATGTCAGTTTCCTCACTCGAAAGCGATGTCAGTGACGGGAGAGCCCAGGATTTGACCCCCACACATACTGATCCGCGGTCGAGTATCTTACAGACTTTGCCATTGGCTCCAGCCAGGGTAGGATAATTTAAAGGTGTGTATCTAGGGCAGGAGAACACAATAAACAGCTATATTAGATTGTAAAGTTTATTAGATTGTAAAGCAGACTAGACGACTCTAAGGCCTGGCATAAATAAATCGTCATTGCAATAAAATTAGTTTGGCAAGAACTATCATTCATCATCATGATCCTGATCATCATCATCATCGGAATCACGGGTAAACACTGTTTGTTTACAGTTATATTTCCTTTCACTCGACAATTTTATTATTTTTACGCTAAGTTCAGATAGATACCAATATAGTTTTCGTACAGTATTGTACTCCAGCTTGTAGCGCGTCTACACTAGTTATTGATTTTAAGTCACACTGGGTGATTTACAAAAATATTAATATTCTGATTTACCAACTCTTACTTGGATGAACTTTGATCTCGATACTCACCTGTAGTAGGAAAAACCTATTTCCATCGCATGCTAACTGGTTTACAACTCTTATAAATCATCACGTTCATGAGTTACAGCTCCGTCACGCTTGAGTAACCGTTAGTTACATCATTATAGTATAAGACAGACTCGGCAGATCACGTTGATTAATTCTATCTCTGGAATGAAGAGAGTTCGTTCTCTAGACAATCTTAGCCCCATAAAAAACGGTTCGGATCAGTTCCTTAGAAAACCGTCAAAGAAAGGAAAACAGAAGGTAACAGCTTCGCAATCCACTACCTGCTCAGTATGCAAGGAATCAGAGTCTAACGAGCTAACATGTTTCCTATGCAACAAAAACGCCCACTTAAAATGCTGTGGCATAACCATTTCTCACACGGACTTAGTTCTGCAACTAGTCAATCTTCTAGGGTGGACCTGCTCTGATTGCAAAGCGCTACTCAAATCTAAGTTTCTCAAGGGACCAGAATTGGATAAACAAATTACTTCTCTTAGTCAGGAGTTTGACTCCGTAAAATCTACTATTGAAACCCTAAAGAAATCCTCTCACAGAATAGTTGACAATGATAATGCAAACTCGGCAGCCAGAACCGACCGATCACTCAATATATCAAGCGATAATAACTGGATCGAGGTCAAGAAAACCATTGCAAGTGAAGTTAAGATTTCACTTAATGGAAGGAAGAACATTCTTGTAAGCGGGATCAAAGAAATGCCCTCAAACAACTCCTCTCTAGATAAAACAACTGTCATGGACCTATGCTCTATTGAGTTCAACTTCACACCACGCATCCTATTCACTAAACGACTGGATAATCCCGATCCCTCCAAACCACCTCGTCGCCTACTAGTAGGACTCGCATCTGAAGAGGATGCCACCCACCTATGTAACCAAGCGAGGAAACTCCGACGTTCCCAAGACCCTTATGTATCAGCGCATGTCTACATCAATCCTCACTTATCTCCCGATGAAAGTAAAAGACAGTACCAGAAACGTCTAGCCAAACGTGGCCATGCGCTTGGCCCCAGTAACGCGCCGATCCACAGATCGTATAATCCTACTACTAGAGGAAATCAGACTCAACGTCTTCCTCAGCCTAATGTAAGCCCTGCACCTAACCTCCAAAATTCAAGGGTATTTCCTCCTCTATCTTCCTCGCAAACTCGTGGATACAGCAGATCACTCAACCCGTCGGCGGCTTCCTTCTCATCTCAAAGACCTACTAAATCATCTACTTCAAACCCTCCTCAACCTATCACACCTGCCTCATTTGCCCCCACTGCAACCACCTCAAATACTTTTCAACCTGTGCATCTTGATACTTACGTAGACACTCTCAGTGCCAATTGACTTGGTCGCCTACCTTGTCTCCACGACTCCTTCAACCAACAGCCGCTCCAGTCCCCCACATCCCTAACTACACCAACTGCCACACCCTACGATGCTACAAATGTCTCTGTCCCAAATGCCACGTCTAATTGTATAATTAAATGCTTATTTTCTAACCTACGTAGTTTAAAAAATAAAATTTCTTAACTCAATTTATTTATATCTGACCTAAATATTGATATAGCATGCTTGTGTGAAACTTGGTTAAATGAATTGATTTTAGATAATATGATCTGTGGTAGTGATTTTAGCATTTTTAGAAACGATAGAGTTGGTAGACGTGGAGGTGGAGTAGCCATTTTTTGTAGATTAAAAAATGACCTTTCTTACGAACGCATGGACCTACCCTCGCGTTTTAATAATCTTGAAATCTTAGTTATCAATGTTTTCGCAAATCAAAATGAGGGCTTTAGACTGGTCGTAGCCTACTATCCCCCAGACAAGATTCAAGATATTGATACGTGTCACCTAACCATAGAAGCAAGCTCTAAAGTACATTACTAACACAAACCTCCCCATATGCATTGTGGGTGACTTCAATCTTACCTTAGTGGACTGGAAAAATAAGGCCTCCCCTAATCAAAAAATTTACATTGAATTAATTAGTTACTTTACAAATAACAGTTTTGAACAGCTAGTTACTATTCCTACACGAGACCATAACATTCTGGATCTAATCTTAGCGAATAATCCCTCTCAGATTACAAATATTTCATCTACTGCACCTATAGGCTGCAGCGACCATTTGACTTTACTCTTTGATATAGTCCTCGAATTATCTCCTGAAACAATACTTCCAAAATCCCCACCTCATAAAAGTGGCGAAAATTTTAACTTTTCAAATTATGACTACCAAAGAGCAAACTGGGCCGATCTGAAGGCTTCTTTATCTACATTTGACTGGAGATCCATTTTCTACGAATGCTCCTCCATGGATGAATGTTGGTTTTCTTTTTGCAACACTTTAGATAAGTTTTTCCAATTGTTTATTCCTTTAAAAAAATTAAATAAATTTAACAAACAAAGATACTTTGGACGACCACTTTTAAAAGCTCGCCGTACAAAAAATGCATTTGGACGGTTTACCCCATCAAAATGTATAAAAAGTTTTATGAGTAAAAAATTCAAGGCATGGCGATCTTTCAAATCTCTGCGCACAAAAATAAAAATTACTTCAAAAGTTGCTCAAGGGAACTAAAAAAGGCAATATTTATGAATGATGTTAATATTGAAAAAAAATTAATTGAAAGTAAATGCCTTAAGAATTTCTATCTGTACGTCAAAAACAGAACCTCTGTAAAGGAAAACATTCCAGCTCTATCAGTACCAAATTCTAATGGCCTATTAGCATATTCAGATGGCGAAAAAGCCTCCATATTGAATGACCACTTCTGTTCTGTTTTTACACAAGATAATAAAACTATGCCCCATTTTGAAGTTTCCAGAAACAATGGAAATTTTGATTTCCTAAATGACATACATTTCTCAGAGATGACTGTATTTGATAGCATAAAAAAATCAAAACCTAGTAGCTCTCCAGGTTTCGACTGTCTCCCATCAACGCCGCTCAAAAAACTCACAGCAGTTTTATCTAGACCTCCTTCTTATATATTTAAGCAGTCAATGGATTTAGGTGAAATTCCCTCAGCATGGAAAAATTCTATTATTGTCCCCATTTTTAAAAAGGGCCATAAATCTGATCCAAAAAACTATCGCCCCATATCGTTAACCTCCATTGTTTGTAAAATTATGGAAAGAATTATCAAAAATCAGATTCTCTCACACTTATTATCAAATCACTTAATTTATCCAAGGCAATTCGGTTTCTTACCTAGAAAATCCACAAATAGCCAATTACTTAAATATTTTGACAATATGTCAGAATTTATAGGAAAAATGACTCAATTTATCTTGACTTTTCTACAGCATTCGACAGTATAGTTCACACAAAATTGCTTTTTAAATTGCAAAAATACGGTATCGGAGGAAATCTTCTTAGTTGGCTTAAATCTTTCTTAGTTAACAGATTTCAAAAAGTAAAATTAAACAAGCACTACTCCAACTGGGCACCTGTAAGCAGTGGTGTACCTCAAGGTAGCGTTCTTGGACCTATACTGTTCCTATCTATATAAATGACATGTGTGATAGTTGTCCCGATATTAACACCCTTCATCTGTTTGCAGATGATGCAAAACTCTTTTCATGTATAAAATCACCTGCTGACTGTGAATCCCTTCAACAAAATTTAAATAATATCCTTCATTGGGCTAAAGAATGGCAATGGAGCTTGCTTGCAACAAATGTCAAGTTATATCTTTCAGTAATAGTAGAGGTCCTTTAATAGAGTATAACTACATACTTGGGTCAGTCTCCTTGTTAAGAGTAAACGAGGTTACTGACTTAGGTATCCTATTTTCACAGGATCTTTCCTTTTCATCACATATCAAGTCCCTATGTAATAAGGCACGTAGAAAGGCGGCAATTATACTAAATTCCTTCAAGTCAAAAGATAAAACCTTGCTGTTTAAATCTTTCAGTATATTTGTCCGCCCAATATTAGAGTACTGTTCAAATCTTTGGTCACCCTATCGAAAGCAAGATATTGACCTAATCGAATCAGTGCAAAAAAGATTTACCAAACGACTTTTTTGACTAAAAGAATATCCTTACCCCCATAGATTAAAATTACTTGATGCTGAACCACTTGAACTTCGTCGAATTAAATTAAATTAATTAATTAAATGAATTAATTAAATTAAACTAGACCTAATCTCCTACTATAAAATAATGAACCATTTGATTCATTTACCTATTCAGGATTTCTTTACTTTTAAAAGTGGAATCACAAGAAACAATGGCGCTACTCTTTATGCTAAACCCTTTAGATGTAACGCTGAGCGTTACCACTTTAAAAATAGATGTATAAGCATATGGAACCAACTACCGTCTAGCACAGTAAATGCTCCCTCTGTAGATTCGCTTAAGAAAAGGCTTAACGAAACTGATCTTAGCAAATTTATGAGAAACTGCTACGCCCTTTGACATTATATTTTAACCTATTATTGTTCTCGTTCAATTTTTAGCTAAGTGCGTTATTCTATTGTTTTTATATTACTCTAAATCATCTACGTAAATTCAAGTGATATTTGATAGTGATATTCAAGGACCTTTTTATTGTTTAACTTCACACATAATTCACACTAATTTTTTAACTTTATTTGTCTCTCAACTGTTTTATGGGACTCAATGGTATAAGCGCAAATTGCTTAATTTATCTGATGCATGCTTTTAATGTGTATATAATTTTGGTTCCTACGATTTATCTTCTCGGAATATGTAAGTGCCTCACCAAGGCCTTTATTTCCGTTCATACGCTTTTTCATCTATTGTAGAACATTTGTCATGTAGTTCTTGTGGAATGCGTGTGATAAATGAATAAATAAATAAATAAATAAAATCATCATCTTGATCATCATCATCGTCATCATCGTCATCATCATCATTATCATCGTCATCTTCATCATCATCAGCATCATCATCATCACCATCATCATCATCAACATGGTCTTCTCTTGAATCGCAGCTCAGCCGGAGTCAGATAAGAATAAACCTTCACTTTTACATTCGTTTTAGAAAATTTTGAATCAATTCCTGGAGCCTAGGCGCTCTCCAACCAAATGTCCTTTCTGATTATAGTTTGGATCTTAGTGCTTTCTCGCCTTTTACGACCCGTGCAGTCTACGGCTGATCCTGCAATCCGGACATAACATAGGTATAATTTTTATTAGCAACGGTTTTTCGAAGCAATCTTCTAGCAAATTATGCCACAGATAGCTGACGTCGTAGCCTGCTTTTATCTGGAAAGAAGTGAAGTCAGCCTGTTGGGTAATTATGTTTTCTGAGAGTGTGTCCCGTTGACTTACTCAGATTTTGCTTAGTCGCCTCTTACGACACGTGCAGTTAAGGCTGGTTATTATTTTCTGAAAACTAAACCCAAATGGCTTAAGAGAAATGATTTATGGCTTAATTTGTTATACTGATACTTAGATAAATCTGTCAATAGTTTTAAGTTTTTGATTTGTAAAATATCAGAAAAAGTTACTGAATGATTAAACTATATTGCTTGTTGAGAATATATTTCTTATTCTTAAGTGAGGTAGATGGTGCCCTTCCTTTTAGTAGAATAGGTTGAGATTTCCCTTGGCAATTATTGTGGCAAGATCGTTAACTATTTGAAAAGAGCAAAACAAGCCAGTATTTTAGTAATTTAGTCAACTAGGTACAGCCACTACACTTCAAATTCACTCTTACAAGGAATTTCTTTCTTATCCGTCTTCACTTTAAATACTTCCGTTATCAAACTAAAGCATGTCCAATCCAGAATTCTCAATATTCCACGGATATAGCAACTTTCTGAAAATCCAACTTTTCCGAGAAGGATTAATTTTGGAAAGAAAGTCACTTAAAGAAAAAGAAGAGAAAATGAAGAGACAGAACTTACTTGAGATGACCTGCATTGTTTGAGAAGGCTGTGCGAGGTTATAGGATGGTAACACTGTTGCGACAGTCACATTATATAGACCACCCGGAGTTACTGATTCACAAACTCCTTCTGTGTCTGATAAAAACATTTCAATTGCTACAGAAGCCCTATGAATTACTTAAACAATAAAAGCAAATAAAACTTATATTGTATGATAGATTGGTATAATTACATAATGGCACTTACTAATTATCAATTAGTACGCAAATACTTTTTAAAGACCCACTCATATGTGGAAATGGAGAGGAAGGCGGAAGACAGAGAAGAGTGGAGGCGTTATATACCATGGACCTGCCAGTAGGCAGTGCACTAAGAGAGAAAGAGAGACTTATTTTTTATTAATTATGAAGACGAGTTAGATAAGTAGGTCAACTCTGTCTTAGGTTAAAAAAGAGACTAAAAAAATTGAATTTAGCTACTTCAAAACCCAAGACACGATTCAGAAGTACACTATCGCAAAACTGTATTAATTTTATAAACATACCATATACCAGGAGTAAATAAGTATATACTCAACAATAAACCATATTTCTAATTAAATATTTTTAATTTCTAGGCCATAAATATATATCCAACGATACACATATCTAGACTATCTACTTTTTCGATAATTAAGAAATATAATATATGTAATTAATCAATCGATTACACTTAGGATTACTCCTAATGGTCAGATTTAAATATTTCTAGCTAAACCTAAACAGAGTCGATTTCTGCTAATCCAACTTTAATTAACTTCAAGTATTTACATTTGTTGGTCAACAATAATTAGTGGACGTTCCTTACAGATCATTTCTGGTTTAGAAAGTAAATGTTAACTCGTTATTTATTTCTTTATATTTTTGTTTAAGACTTTCAATTTTTCTTCTTTGTATCTAGAATATAGAATTTAGCTACAAAGCAAGTAAGTCAGTCAGAAAATATTCCAACCATTTTTACTGACCTAGGAAAGGATGAAGTTGAACCAGTTTAGTGGACACATAATAAACAGCACAATATTACGATTAATATTATCATAATGTTAGGCCTAATGTTACTGCATGCATGGGTAAACAGGATTGTTTTCTCAGGGAATGAGAAAACAATCTGCCCAGTAAATGTTAGTCGAAACTAAGGAAGGCATAGGGGCCCACCTCATCATAAGCAGAATCCCACAAGAATAATGGTATATCACAAGGAATATTAAAAATAATTTAAAGATCCACTCGTATGTGGACATTAAGAGAAAGACGGTAAATAGAGATGAATAGAGGCGTTATATACCATGGACCAGTCCGGTAGTCAGTGCACTAAGAGAGAATGTTACTTCTAAAAATGAAAAAGTAATAAACAGAATAATATACAAAGAAATTCTTACCGGTATCATTTACAGTGAAAGATGAGTTGTTAGCCCCTGGACCCTCGACTGCAGTGCATTGACCGTCATACATCTGATAGTATCCCTGCACTGGACCAGTCCACGTGACGCTGATCTGAGTCCCTGAGGCTATGGCGTTGCTCAGCACAGGAGGATTCAGCTCTGAGTAACATCATACACATGAAATTAGCAGAGTTACATATTAACACAGTGTACATTCTCTCTCTCTCTCTCTCTCTCTCTCTTAGTGCACTGCCTACTAACAGGTCCATGGTATACATCGCCTCCACTCTTCTCTGTCTTCCACTTTCCACTTCATTTCTATATACATGTATGAGTGGTCTGAAGAGGAAACAGTAGCACACATTAGAACATAATAATTTAACAATAATAATATATTCATTCAGCACGTATTGATCGAACCGTTTTTATCAACTTCGAATTCTTTAGACACGGGGAAAAAATTAAAATAATAATTTTATTATTATTATTATTATTATTATTATTAATTACAAATATTTTATAATTATTTATATTAATTATATTACTATTATTAGATTATTATTTTTTATACCCCGAGTGTAAAGAACCTGAGGTTTGATAAAAACGATTCGAGCAATATGTGCTGAATAACTTGGTCGCTACTTAAGTTCTAGCTGCTAAAAAGAATTGCCGATGCAGACTGTTTTAAAGCTTTATAAAGACATGGAAAGCGATTTCCAAAGAAAATCTCTAGCGTCTCGTCAGTTTGCTCTGCAATAAGTCTGCCCATTGCCGTTGTCGTTGTTGGCGCCATTGTTCTTGTGCTGCTGTGTCGTCTTGTTGTTGTTGCTATTGTTGTTACTTCTTCTTCTTCTTCTTTAAGTGCCGTGCCTGTTCCAAGCCTGGGCGGTCATGGTCATATTCCTCCATATGTCTCTGTTCATTGTTGCTCTGATCATCTCTGTTTCAGCTAACTGCATCCATTTGCTAAGACTCTTAATAAACGTCATTCGTTGTCGACCCTTGCATCTTTTTCCTTCTATTATTCCTGTCACTACGGTATTTTCAACTATTTTGTTCCGCATAATGTGTCCGAAAAATTTCATCTGTTGTCGTCGTATTCGGTTCAAAAGATCACGACAAGTTGACATTCTTTGTAGAACATCTTCATTTTTAATGTGGTCTTTTAAGATATACGTAGCATTCTTCTATAGAACCGCATCTCTGTTGCCTCAAGTTTCGATTCCATTACAGAAGAGATTGTCCAAACTTCACTTCCATATAACAATATTGGTTGAATGTAACATTGAAGAAGTCTTTTTTTGGTATCAATTGATAATTCATGGCTTCTAAAAATCTTTGACATTCTGTTATATGCCTCCTTAGCCATGGCTATTCTTCTGTTTATTTCCTTGTCACATTTCCCATTTTGATGAATAAGTTACCCTAAATATATGACTGATTCAACTTGTTTGACATTTTGACCTCTTACATTGATTAAGCATGGCTGTGGCATTTTTATTTTGCTGACTGTCATGCATTCTGTTTTCTTCATATTTATAGATAATCCACTAGCCTCACTATGATATGTTACAATATCCAACATTTCTTGAAGTTTGTCTCGCGAGTCGGCAATAAGAACTATGTCATCAGCATAACGAATATTATTAAGATTGTATCCTCCAATTACTAATCCTTTTATTTCACTGATATACCTCATTATATTTTCCCTATATAAGTTAAAAAGATCTGGTGACATTACACAGCCTTGCCTTACTCCTCTCTTAATTTTGCAAAAGCTACTGTACTCGTTCTCATATCTCATTGCAGCTTCTTGATTCCAGTATAAATTCCTAACACTTCTTATGTCTTTGCCATCTATATCCAATTCATGAAGAAGATCAATCAATTTGCTGTGTCTAACTTTGTCAAAAGCTTTGGTATAATCAATGAAACAAAGGAATAGATCCTTATTTAATTCTATGGCTCTTTCACACAGAATTCTTATAACGAAAATAGCATTCCTTGTACCGGAATCATCCATAAAACCATATTGCACGGGATTTATTTCAGGTCTAATTTTATTTCACATTCTCATTAGCAGAATTCTTAAATAGATTTTAATGACTACACTCATTAAACTTATAGTTCTGTGCAGTTCACATTCTACCGCACCAGGTTTCTTCGGTAATGCAATGTAATATCCATCTCAATAGATCTTTAGGAAATTCGCCATTGTCATAAATGTCGTTTGCTATTGACGTGATCTCTTTTACGCTAAATTCTTCCGTGGCTTGAATCATTTCTGCTGTTATGTTATCTGGTCCGCTTGCTTTGTTTCTTTTTAATTTTCTAATGGCATATGTAACTTCGTCTTCTAAGATTTTAGGACCTGCTATTTCTTTAGTTATTTCTGGAAGCTCCATTCGATTATCTTTAAAAAGGTCATCGATATACTCTGACCATCTATCAAGTATATCTTTCTTTGTCATGAGAATATCTCCATTCTTAGCCTTGATGCATTTACTATGTGAGCAATTAGATTTCCGATTAGTTATTTCATTTATCTCTTAGTACATTTTCCTTGTGTCTGTAAATTTCATCTTTTCAATCTCATCACATCTTTTGTTTAACCACTCTTCCTTTTCATGTTTGCAAAGTTTCTTTATTGCATTGTTCGAAACTCTATACTCCATACTTTCTCTATCTTTAATCTTTTGTCGTTCTTTCATTAATTGTAAAATGTTCTGATTTATCCATTTAGTTTTCCTTTGAATATTCTTGTCTGGGATGATTTCATTTGCTGTTACTACTAATGCATTTTTGAAATTATCCCATTTGTTGTTGATGTTATTCAGACCATCATTTTCTGCCAATACTTGGAATCTATTTTTAACTTCTACTTTATATCTATATTGAATAGTTTGATCTTTTATTAGAGCGGAGAAATCTTGTACTAATGTTCTCTCTTTTCTTTCAATCTTTTTTAATTTTACAAGTATATTGCAAATTACTGGAATATGGTCTGAGTCACAGTCTGCACCTGGATAAGTTTTGCAATTTCTGATTGAATTACGAAATCTTTCGTTGATAGTTATGTAATCGATTTGATTTCTTATTTTATCTCCAGGACTCTTCCAAGTATATCTTCTCCTTTGTGCTGTTTGTACCATGTGTTAGCTATTATTTGATTGTGGCTTTGGCACCAATTAATGAATCTTTCTCCTCGTTCATTCCTCTTGCCGAGGCCATATTTTCCAACTATATTTCCATATTGCTCTTCTCCAACTTTGGCATTCATATCGCCCAATATAATTAAGATTTCTTGGCTTTTGCATTGTGATTTTGCTGTTTCTAAATCGTCATAAAATCGCTAGATTTCTTCTTCCTCACATTGGGCTGTGGGAGCATATACCTGAACAATATTCATTACGAAATGGCGTGTTCTGATTTTCAACAACATCATTCGATCCGAAATAGCCCAATGGCCCTCAACACATTTTGATGTGATGCTATCTGTTATTATAGCCACTCCATTAATATGTTGAACACCACCTGAATAATACATCGTAAAACCATCCTGATTAACCCTGCCTGATCCAATCCATCTTGTTTCACACATACCCATGATGTTCACTTTGAGTCTCTTCATTTCTTGAATTATGTTACTGAATTTTCCTGCCTGGTACAGCGTTCGTACATTCCATGTACCTAAGCGTGTGTATCTTTCTATTTTATTACATTTACCTACTTGGTTACTTGATTTATCCAATTCCGAGACAGCCGTTGGATGACGGTCCAGTTTCCCCTGTCTTACACAAGATTCTGTACCGAGCGAGGTGTCCCACCTGTATTCAGTGTGTACCCCCTTAACGCCGTTGGTATTATTTTTATTTCCTTTGACCATGATAAACTATATCAAATACAGCGGTGGGCGATTAATCCTTCCGCCAGGTATATTTTTCGAGACACCATCTCTATCCAGCTGGCCGTTGACTTTAATAAAAAAAGTTCATCCGCCCAATTTCTGATGGCTGGTCATCATAGCCTTTTACTCTCCCGAGTCATCCACAAGGCAGTGGAGATTGTTTAGGTAACATATTGTCTAGTTTGGAAATCTATAATAATAAACCATCGCAAAATTCCGAAGATGAACAACTCGATATTTGGCACAGTCAAACAAAATATGTTTTCAATTACCGAACTGTTGTTACTACTACTACTATAAAGTTAAGCAAAATCGCGCTCTAGTACTTTGTGCTGTCAGTACTTTGTGGGTGATCACCTTGGAAGACCGAGTATTGACAGCTCTGAATGAACATATTCCGAGGGTATTGGAAGGTTAATATGAAATCTGAGCCGGTTGCAACTAATGCGCCAACAAAATGCAGCGATTACTAATAACCATAGGAAATAACGAAAACTACAAAAGTGTAACTAAGGTAGGAAACTTTGTTGGGCATGCGGTATGTCATTTGCGTAAATATACGAACAAAAATACATTTAATGACTTAACTTAATTAATAACATCATTAGGCGCATACACTGCAACATTCGATGTATAAACTTTTCGGAAAAAGCTCTCAGCACCTAAACAGCATACTTAATGATTCAACTGTATATTTTAAAGCATTTTTAGAAAGATGCTGATGATACGCACCGGTTGTGCACTGCAGTGAGACGGCAGAAGTGCTGTTATAGTCGTATGACACAGACGTGACGGACACGTTGTACGTGAATCCTGAGTACAATTTAGTCACTGAAACAACAGGAAAAATTAAATAGTCTGCGATCTCATTGAGAACTTAACATTCACAAATTTCCTACTCCATTCTAAAGACGCTAAAGGCTCTAAGGGCCACCAGGGCATGGCTCTGAGAAACTGCTATACAACTAACTTTAAATAAAACGTCCGACTCTTCAACTGAAAACAAAGTTAGAGATTTGCTTAGTATCATCTTGTGTTGTTTACCAACAGGACACTTACTTCTAATGTTCTTGTTTACTTCTCCACATATTTACTTCAACTCAGCAAACTGGGTTACTCAGCCGGTTCAATGTATCACTCACGCTCAAAAGAGCGTACTACATCCTCAAATCGGAAAAGACGATTGATTTTTTTAATATTAAAACTCGGAAAACTATTTCTTAAATTGTAAACTTCGATAACTTACATAGCGCGACCGTATTAGCAGCATTGAAGGGAACTGAGAGGCTGCTGAATGGATTGCTACCATTGGTCACAGCTGTGTACAGCACGGTGTAGCTGTCGATGTGGTAAGTAGCTGCTGCTGCCACAGGGCTGCCTATCGTAACATCCAAGGATGAGTTGCTGGCTGAACAGTTAATAGCGCCAGCTGTAGGGGGATCTGAAGCGAGCACAAGAGTTTATAACTGCATTTCATCCATTTTCAATTTCAGTAATTAGTGCCAGTTAATATCGTGTCATATATCTAAATGATATAAACGCGATCTGATATTATCTAAATGTCAGAAAACTCATGATGTCGTCGTGGAATTATAGGGACCTTAAATCAATCTTCAATATGATTACAAACCCTAATTTTAAAAATTGTATTTATTCTAAGGTCTTAACCATAGGAGAATCACAGTAGGGTTCCAATGAGCAGCCCTTCATTTGACATTTCATCATGAACGTCTCATATTTCACATCAGCTGATCCCGCTGAGTACAGCCAAAGAAACAAACAACGTAAGAATGAAACACACATCATAGTTCAAGTCCACTAAAACTCAAACTAATCAATTCTAATGATAATTCTAAAGATAACATCTGAGATGACGAGGTACGAGTCTGGATATTATTACTTCGATAGAACGCTTCACAATTTATTAAATTAACATGTCAGTAGATGCTAATATAAGATAATATATTAATACGTTATAATATAGGAATATAATATAGTATAATATAGTAGTAAGTTATCTATCTAGCTGAATGCCGCACGCACAGCACGCATTAATAATCACATAACGTGAACCCATCAACATTATGAAAATGAAACTAACACAATGATGCGAGCGCAAGAGATAGAGAGATGCAAAGAGAGAAATTTAGTCATTTATATTGAATAAGAGACAAAACAGAGACAACACAGAGACAACACAGAGACAACACAGAGACAACACAGAGACAACACAGAGACAACACAGAGACAACACAGAGACAACACAGAGACAACACAGAGACAACACAGAGACAACACAGAGACAACACAGAGACAACACAGAGACAACGCAGAGACAACACAGAGACAACGCAGAGGCAACGCACAGACAACGCACAGACAACGCAGAGACAACACAGAGACAACGCAGAGACAACACAGAGACAACACAGAGACAACACAGAGACAACACAGAGACAACACAGAGATAACACAGAGACAACACCGATGCTTGACAACACATATACTTGACAACATATATACTTGACAACACAGAGACAACACAGAGTCAACACAGATGTAACGCAGGGACTTGACAACATAAAAACAGCAACCATACGAAAGAAAACTCGACAGCACATGCGTAGCCTATAACATGTGTAACTATCATCATCATCATCATCATCATCATCATCATCATCACCACCATCACCACCACCACCACCACCACCACCATCATCATCATCATTCCCTTAAATCCCAATTTAACTAGGGTCGGGATATGAATGGACCTTCTCCACTCCTCTTTGTCCCATACCATATCAAAATCTCTTCCATTCGTTTTAGAAAATGTTGTGGCAATTTCTGGAGTTTATGCGCTCACCAACCGAATGACCTTTCGAACTTTGGTTTGGTTCTCAATGTTTTAGTCGCCTTCTACGACACTTGCAGTCACCGATTGGTCTATTCTTCAAACAAGCCGGGCACAACACGGGGAGCGTGTGTGTTACTTACAACATGTTACAACAAGTGTGACAATACGGAATATAAAATCAGAGACTTGACAATACAGAGAAAACATTGAGATTTGCTAATGAAGATAACGATTGACCTATAAAACTAGACTATTGAAACGTAGTGATGAGCAATTCAATTATTATTACTTACTTCCCACTCTTATCTACTTATTTTCAGTTGTCATAAATAAGTGTTAGCAGCTTAAACTAAACATGGCGGAGTTTTGTCTGTTCAATCATCCGGGTATATAGAGGAGACCCCAAACTGTAGCCCATATGTGTCGAAAAAGGCGACTAAGGAGACATATGTCATCGAAAAACTTTAATTAGAATCTAGAAATTAAATATTCCCAAAAAATAAATGTTACATTAAAGTTTCATATAAGCATAGTTTTACGCATTATATTCTTTACATGGATACAATGTATTTCTGACATAAATATTGATTATTGTTCTAGGCATTAAATGTTCAGTAGAAGAATTCTTAAATGTGATTAATCTAACCTCTTATTTAAGTTTGCTTTTGTTATTGCATGAATCTGGAAAATTTGTGATTGCCTAGAATAAGACATTTGTGCTGATTAATACTAAAGTACGAAAAGATCATTGAAACCATACTTTTCAAGCTCAAATGTAGCACAAGTGTTGTATTTTATGTTGCCTTTGGGCCATAGAAGAATAGATTAACGGTAAAATGCATGTGTGAAAGGCCATTAAACAAAAAATGAGGATGGCAAAGCAGAACCAACTTAGAAGCAACATTTTGCCAAGCTGTTGGCAACAATAGAGAATAAATGGATATGGCATTGCCCTTGATGACACTACTGACTCGTTGATCGAATGATTGCTGTGAAAGACTGCGGATGAGAATATGCACATTGAATCTACCACTTGAGAGAACACTGGAGAGAGAGACAGTAAAATATGCAGCCATTACGATGGGCGTAACGTTGGTATACGGTACTATATGGCGCTCTATAGTAACGGTGGTAGTGGCCTGAAAATAGGAATATTTACATAGACCTGTCACATCACTACAAAGCGAGATGCAATTTACATGTATGAGTGCAATAATTGCAATACAATAGTTGAATAAACTTTTGACTCCAGAATTTACGTCATTGATTGCAAAGCAATAGAGCAGACTAGCTGCTATTGTATTGTATTGCCTCACATGGCTGGGCTCTAAAGAAAAAGCCACTTTCATAAGTGACTTTAGTCTATTCAATACTAGTTATGTTCCTCAACTAGCAAAATCAATTGATATTAAGAAGGGTTCCTTGGTGCAAAAGTGGATATTTGGTTCTATATCGTTGGAGACTAAAAATGCAGCAAACCCATCACCAAAGATCTTTAAACTAAGCATATCAGCTGATATGGCATGACTATTTTTTTTAGTGATACACGTTTTTTAACAAGAGCGACTTGATTTCTAACTTGTTTCATTTCATCGCGAGGGTAAAAAAGCCCGTTGGTCATCCTTGTCATATGTGAAGTTAATAGTAATTTGAGTAATATCAGTTTTATTTCATGATATTCTGTTTCTAAAAGGTTGTAGGAGGAATTACTGTTGCGCATTGTACAGATTTAGTACGGTTGTACAAATTCCAGTAAACTGGAAGCTAAGGCACGAGGAATATCCTTTATCAGATATGAAATATATTTTTGTATGTATTTTGTATTATAAAATTATATAACAATTTAATAGGATAAGTTTAAACATAATATTTTGTCATGAAGATATACAAGATAGATGTGACGATAGATGTGCTAGTAAAGTATTTCACTTCCGTTGAAAAGCTCTAAAAAATTCAAAAAGTTCATCACTTTATGCCTTTAAGAAACTATCAGCTGATATTGTTTACCCCCAGCTCATCGCCATGGTGAATGAAATAGAAAAATTAGTTTTTGAGAACTCTCCAAGTCTTTAACTCAATGGTCGAGATTGCCTTTGACACTTCTAATGTTTTTCTTTATTCTATGGACATTACGGACTCTTCGAATACCAGCAGCACCAGTTGGGTAGAATTAAACAAAGGAAGGACCAGATAAGGTTTTAGGGAATGAAAAATTCACACAAAAATTAAACCTCAAATAGATTTTACTCAAATTAGATTTGTAGAAAAAAATATCATCATGTTTTATTGATTAAATGATATACGGTTCAATACACACATTACAAAGCGTCAAGAAAAGAAGTTTAGGTTTAGAGGTGAATGTAAAGCTCTCGCACTTTATGAATATGAAATTGAGTCGTTGCGAAGACTTTTAAGCGAATTTAGAGACTGAGCTCCTAGGTAAACGGGCTTACCGAATGACTGATCAATTAATTAATTGATGGATTAATTAATTGACTGACTTCAATTAGATACTAACAAGTAGATCCCATAGTCTCAGAAGACGCACTGTACTCTCCCGCCACTGCCTTCACACTCAGGTTATAGGCTCCCCCAGCCACCAGTAGACTGGTCACCTCATAGGAGCAGTTCTGTGGGTCCAGTAACACCGTGCAGCTGGGCGTGAAGTTAGAGAACTGAGAGTCGTTGAAGGAGATCAGGTAGGACTGGGCTGATCCCTCTAGCGACCAGGTCAGAGTCAGGCTCGACGTCGACTGAGGCTTGGCTGAGAGAGACTGAGGTGCTTCCGGCACTTTATAGCAACAGAAGCAACTTTAAGTGTCACAGGAGTTGTTCTCGTGCTGTGTATAGACTATTACAGGATAGACCAATAGTTAAATTCAAGTGCCGTAATCGGTGATTGAGCAGGAAATTGAGGAGGAATATACAGGGAAACCACCTCAAAAGGTATATTTTATCAAGCTTAAGGTTGCATTAAATTTGGAGACTTAACCTTCGCGATGCGATCAACATTTAGTTCAATGGCATACTCTCACTGAGCGAGTAAGTAGAAAAGGAAACCATGTCTCGCCCATCACTGACATCTTGCAACAACTTAATAATAACCAGCACTAACAGCAGCTCCTTTTTTGTAGACGGGCTTACTGAATGACTGATCAATTAATTTTGACGTCCCTGACATTGCTTTATGGCGATGAACCGGACGTTAAATTCTTATTGATTAATTGATTAATTAAGTGATGGATTAATTGATTGACATCAATAAGGTACTAACAAGTAAATCCTATAATCTCAGACGATTATAATTTATAAGTTTGATTGAAGATTTCTTTGGACTGATTTTCTCGATGTTGGAATTTGCACCGTTTTTGGACCTTCTTTTTTCTCTTCGAATTGATTTTGTCTCAATAGTGCTCGTTGTTGCCATTGATGACTGTAGCACTCTAATTGTTGTTATTATTATTATTACTATTATTTAACATTTAAAACCTATCGGTTCCGAGATATTGAGGTACTGGTTAAGTTATGGTAACAGCTGAATGGGCAAGTTTATAGCAAGTTTGTCTGGTAAGCAATCCACCAACGTTTCAAACTTCAGCAAAAGCAGCTCTTGCAGTATACTACTATAGAGAAACAGTCTTTCAACTGCTTAGCTTTCGTTGATCATTTGATGTTCTACTTTTTGTTTATATCAAGCATACCGTTGAGTATATCAAGCTATAAAGCTAATCCACTTTTAACTTTAGTTTACCATCTGATAACGCGCCAGTGTCGGAGAAAGCGCTAATTCTGAACTCAGCAGCCACTGAATCGCAGTCTGATACTAGCCAATGTGTGGCTCGGACCGGTAAGCAGACGCTAGGCTCAGCATTGAGCTGCATTGTCTGCATAGTCCAGCATTGAATTTGAATGTCTTAATAGCGTAGGGGTAACGTCATGATGTTTTAAATGACAGATCCTGATGTGAATTGAAACCTCGTGGGTTCGAATCCCAGCCGCGCTGATCAGAGAGTTAAATCTCGGAAATTCACTGGACTGGTTATACGGAAAATTGTCTAAATTGCCTAACGGTTTACACATGTGCTATTAAAATTGATAGATATCAACAGAGTTGATCATTTCACTATGATGCGAGTTTACTTTTTTACATTGAGGTACATAGAGCTACATACTCGTGAACCCCGAGCCGTTAGCAGGCAGGCTACAGACAGAGGGGACGACTCTATCACAAGCCTCCACAATGGCATTGTACAGCGTGCCCCCTGTTAGGTCACCAAACACAACCCAAGTGTCCACAGTGTTCACACTGTCTATAGTTTCCTTAGTGTCCACTGTAAGATTAACAGTGAAGGTGACACTAAGATCAGGGCGGTCCGATAACCAGATCCATGACACATTTACTGCCGTCGTGTTCACTGCAGTCACCTGTGTTCAAGCAAATAGAATTGTTTTTTATTAAGTTTATCACAACATATATAGTATAAGAAAGCAGACATCAGTACAAGAAATAAAATAACACAAGTATGAGGTGAAGCGGGAAATATATGCTAAAAATTACTTACATATGCCGCGATGGATATAAAAGTGCATCAATAGAATAAAATAATCTTATGAGATATTACAAATTCAGAAGAGCCAAAAATTACATCATAGTGAGGTGCAGAGTCAATAACATACATTAAGAATAAGCTTAAAATAAATAAACAACACAGCTAAACTTAACGTCAGTTTCCTCACTCGAAAGCGATGTCAGTGACGGGCGACCCAGGATTTGAACCCCGCATATACTGATCCGCAGTGGAATATCTTATCGACATCACCAATGGCTGGAGCCAGTGGCGATTAATGCCAGTGGTAATTATTATTAGTATTTCCATTATTTCGAGTTACTTCATATTTTCCTGTGAAAAATTCATCTGCGGTAAATCAACCAGTTCATTCAGTATTTTGATAGGAAATTAGGTCGGTTTTAAGTCTAGAAAGCTCCAGAGACTCTGAGCCTCTGAGGGTTAGTCTCGTAGATGCATTCAAGTGTTTAGTGAAACGTTATTGTATTCGCTCAATTGAATCTATCAAACTATAGGGGCATACAGGCACCGTATATTGGCAAAATAGTTGAAGGTCAACTACAACAAAAGACAAAAGATAAAGACAGTGTGAAGGCATCGAAAAGAAGGTCTTTATTTCTTGTTTTAAAACAGTTTAGGATAATGGATGATTTCTATCTCGCTTTGTTGTACCCCCAGGTTTAGGACCCCACTTACTCTTTAGAGTATGAAGGCGTTAATATAAAAGTAATCGATAAGAGAAATTATAATTTCTGTAGAGCTACGATAAAGAGAAATTATAATTTCTGTAGAGCTACTAAATAAGTGACTAGTATAATTTCTGTAGAGCTACTAAATAAGTGACTAGTATAATTTCTGTAGAGCTACTAAATAAGTGACTAGTATAATTTCTGTAGAGCTACTAAATAAGTGACTAGTATAATTTCTGTAGAGCTACTAAATAAGTGACTAGTATAATTTCTGTAGAGCTACTAAATAAGTGACTAGTATAATTTATGCCTAGTATAAAAAGAAGGGCTGTTTGTATCCCGACCCTAGTTAAACTGGGATTCAAGGGAAGATGATGATGATGATGATGATGATAAAAAGGATGGGCCAATAACGCTACCCTGTGGTACACTACTTTCTATAGATGCCCACGGGAGTATGCAAGGTTAACTTTGACCGATTGCCCAGCGTTCAGAAAATTCCTTATGATTAACTAAATAAAAACATTACACTAAATGGGAAATTTAAAGTATTTCACTATTTCAAGAATATTTAAGACATAACTGCATTCGAGATCATAATGAATTAGTAGCTTGAGACTATTGAACTATTAGGGCAAATGTTAGAGTTTAAGACACATGTTAGAGTCTTCGGACCTTTGTATCCTTTTCGTTTCATGTGAATTGCTGTGTTTTGTGAGACTTTTTTCTAGCTCTATTTCGTGAAATGTTTGAATCATTTATCTAAATAAGTAGATCACAGAGACTTACCAATACATCAACCGGGCTGTCGGGAGGTGCAACCGTTGTTGTCGGTTCTGCAGTCGATGTCAACCATTCCGTTGTTGTTGCTGCTGTTGAAGTTATTTCTGTTGCTGTTGTTGTTTGTGCAGATGATGTTATTTCTACTGCTGTTGTTGTTCCTACAGCTGTTGTTGTTGCTGTTGTTATGGTAGTATGTTCAGTGGAAGACTGGCCGGTAGTAGAGGTCGTACGATAAATCAGTAGTAACAACAACAACATCGAGTGTAACACAGACTGAAATAGACAATAAATAAGTTAGAGAATAACAACGTATAATCAACAGTTTATAATAATAATAACAGTATAATAATAATAATAATACAATAAATTTTAATAATAAATATTAGAAAATTATAATGAAAAAGCAGAAAAGTAATAGCAGTAATCATCGGTTCACGTTACAATCACTGAACTGACACAAAGCGAAACTTCAAATTATGTCCTTTCAACGGCATAAAAAGTGAAACTGAAATGAAGTGTAAAATTGCAAATGCAACAGATAGAGGAATACCAATTTAAAAGTTTTATGAAAGCCACAAAGTCAGAAGTAAGTTGTAAAACTTTGGTATGGACTACACTCTATGCATATATGAAAAGTCAACGTTAAGGATATCAGATGGATATTAGGAAAATATAGGCAGTGAGAATGTGGATATGGAGAAAGGTCGAAAGGATCAGTGGAAACAGTTTAAGTAACAAGGCTATATAAAAGAAGAAATTCTTGAAACACAGAAGAACACCTAATAAAAGTCTATAAGAAACAGAAAGAAAAGCCGCAGAGGACATATTACATGGAAGGAAGATAAATGACGATACAACATATAGTAAGAATAGAAGGAATAGCATTTACAGAAAACGGAGACAATCTTCCATATTCAACAAAATCTCTCACCCGACTTTAAGATGATTAAATTTGCTCCAGCGGTACAGAATGAGGTCATAGCAAACAGTACTTCTTATTGTCTGGATCCATAGGCGACGTCGGTAAGATATCCGACCTCGGATCAGTATATGCAGGGTTCAAATCATGTGCTCGTCCGTCACTGTTATCGCTTTCGTGAGATGAAACTGACATTAACATTGGACTTCACGGTTTTGGTTTTTACAGAAATATTTTGCTGTATTGGACAGCAAAATTCTGCTCAAAACTGTGAACAACTTTGTACGGCCTTCTATTACTCGTCTGGCCACGTCCCGGCATTCAACACAGTTGCGAGTCGAGCTTCAATGAGCTGATATGTTGCGTCAATCTGGCGGCAAAGAAGAACACAGCTTGAGACAACGAGCAGGTTCAGTCAACTGATTTCAAAGCTACTTCCCCGCAGGATTATGACAAATTACTGCGCATGTTCAGTTATAGCTCATTTCGTTTATCTATTTGTCCTGAATACTCCTGATAATATTTTAATCTCCAATAGCGGTAGATGATTGCCAGCAGACATAGTGTAGATCGTAGAGTAGAGCGTCAGGATTTTAAACCAGACGTCCCGCTTTGATTCCATCCAGTGTCACTTTTATTAATATGTTTTCCAAATTTGGAGATTAGATTAATTAAGGGTTAGGTTTAGGATTATGGTTGGGGTTAAGAGTTAGGTTCTAGCAATTTACACATAACGGGGCGCGTTGTGTTACTGCCCATGCGCAGAAGTTGCTTCCTGCAGGGAAGCGCTTGTCTGATATCTGATATCTACATGCAGATGATTTCCTGTGTTAAACATGTTATTAGTTCACTAATCGAATATTTTCGAACTTAAATACCGTTGTGTCATAGTGCCACGTAGTTAATTTGCTATCATGCCCAAATGTGCTGGTCGTCCATTTGAACCATGCCCTCAAGCTCGCAATGACAGCTCAGTCAAATATTCTCTATGTGACTTACACCTCTGCGACGGTTGCTTAGAGCACAGGTGGCCAACCTCTAATTCTAATGTAGATTGTTTTAGTAAGAAATCGTTGATAGAAGCAGTATCTGACTCCGCTAACGTTTTTCAAGGATTAACCGGTCGCCATAACTTTCAACTCGCTCAGATCTGCAGTCCTGTTATTGAGCACGACATCAGTAATACTAATGTTACTACATCAGAAGCCTCCTTGGGTGATTTAAGGTTAGACTCAGTCCTGAACACAGAAAACTCTAGTCAGGCTCCACATAACAGTACCTCTGAACCACTATTCAGGAGCAAGTACAAGTCAACCGGTGTTTGCAGCGTATGCCTTTCTATACACCAGTTACGCAAAGACACAGGCACAATACGCGTACACGGAAAAGTTTCAAACCGTTGTCCGGGTTCGCACCTTCCTCCACGTCCGGAGTCAACACTGCCTCTTACCTGTCATGAAAACGGAAGTAGTACACAAACATCTTGCGTGTCTCCTCAATCCATAGTGAACCCGTCACAACCACTTGTGAGTCAATCAATAAAGTTGCAGCACCCAAGCCTTCCAAACAACACAATGAGACATATTCCTAAGACTGCCACACTTCAGTGCGCTACCGTTTTGGCTAATACACTTATGAAAATTTCCCGGTTTCCACAGATCATTGAGGATTGGTCCCATCTACTGAACTATGGAAAAGATGTCTTACTTGCATCTCCTCGTGCTGGTAAAGGAACGAATTTGTCTAATGTTATTAAGAAGAGGGCTGAATTATATGATAGTCGCAATGAGTTCGCTTTCTCTAAGCAGAAAATTAAGAATAATCGCTCACATAGCAGTCTCGATACATTATGCTCTAGTTTCAGATCTAAAATAGAAGACGGTAAAATGAGAGCGGCAGTCAGACTCTTGTGTTCTGAGGATTCTCTTGCAGCCGACAACCAAGACACCCTTCAGGCTCTTAAAGACAAGCACCCATCTCTCACAGAAATTCAAGCAACACCACCTGATCCTTTGAATACACAGGCTCTTCAGGTTTCACAAGATGGGGTACTCAAGGCAGTTCGAAGTTTCACAGCAGGCTCTTCTGGTGGTCTAGATGGTGTCAGACCTCAACACATTTTGGATCTGCTAAATGATAGAATCGCAGGTCCTACCCTGCTACACTCGCTCACTGCCTTTATCAATACTCTTCTGAATGGAGTCTGCCCTGACGTGATTAAGAAATTGCTTTTTGGTGGTAGACTAATTGCCATAGGTAAGAAAGATGGAGGAATTCGCCCGATAGCTATAGGATACACGTGGAGGCGTATCGCTGCAAAATGTGCTAATGCCCGTGTGGCTGCAAAAGTCGCCTCTCTCCTGTCTCCTATTCAAGTGGGTGTGGGCATAAAGGGTGGTTGCAAAGCTACCGTTCATTCTGTTCGTCGTTTTCTCCAGTCGATACCAGAATCATACTGCGTCGTGAAGTTAGACTTTAAAAATGCTTTCAATAACCTGAATAGATTGAATATGCTTCAGGAAGTGCACAGTTTGATCCCGGAGATCTACAAATTCTGTCACTTGTCATATTGGGGCAGTTCATACTTGCAATTCAGCGAGCACACCATCGAATCAGCGGTAGGCGTCCAGCAGGGAGATCCTCTAGGTCCTCTTTTGTTTAGCCTGACAATTCATCCTCTCTTAAATTCTCTAAATTCTCCTCTAGCTGTCGCATATCTGGATGATTTAACTTTAGAGGGCACTGAGGAAGTTCTAGTTCAAGATGTCAGTAAGATTATCGAAAAGGGTGTACATTTAGGTCTGGAATTAAATCAGAATAAATGCGAATTAATATCCTCCAATAATGGGTCTCTCTGTCACCCGTTACTTCAGTCCTCTAAGTTAGAGCCAAGAGAAAGTTCACTTCTTGGAGCTCCATTAATTTGTCAATTATCATTATTAATTTGTAATTGCCAATCTGACTCAACAGATAGAGCTCGACTCCTCGCGGTTTCTGCTCCTGGAAGTAGTGACTGGCTCAATGTCTTACCTATTTGAGCCTGTGGGCTACACTTAGACGATGAATCTGTCAGAGTTTCAGTAGGCTTTAGACTGGGTGCTCGGGTTTGTGAGCCACATTCCTGTCCATGCGGAGTTATAGTAGACTCGAAGGGGATACACAGCTTAGCTTGTAAGAGAAGCGCAGGCCGAGCAAGCCGCCACCACAACTTAAATGATATAATATGGCGTGCTTTTGCTAAAGCTAGCAATCCAGCAATCAAGGAACCCCCGGGTCTCTTTCGCTCGGATGGTAAGCGTCCGGACGGGTTAACTCTCACTCCGTGGCAAGGTGGTAAATGCGTGGCCTGAGATGTAACGGTTTCTGATATCCTCGCTAAATCTTATGTACACGCTAGTTCTATTTCAGCTGGCAGTGCAGCGGAATTAGCGGCCAAAAGAAAATCAGATGAAGAAGTTTGTACAGAAGTTTGACGTCAGCATACGATTTTCTACTTATAGTCATAGAAACATTTGGTCCTTGGAATGAAGCAGCCTCAGAATTTGTTTCTGCATTAGGAAGCAGAATATCTGCATTTTCGGGCGACAAGCGTGAAACATCATTCCTAAGACAACGGGTCTCGATGGCTCCGCAAAGTTTCAACGCTGTTTGCTTCAGAGGATCATTTTGTACTCCAATCAATTCAGCATGTAATGACTCAAATATTCCGAACGTCGCCCTACAGTATTCTTCTCTTGAAGTATCTGGAGTCCCGAATGTATCAAGAGGAATTATTTCTCTAGAAGCAAATCCTTTTGCTGAGTGTCAGTTGAGTTCAGTACAGGGACTTCTTCCTCAGAATGTTCCTACTTCGCAGGATTTTGTCGTTCTACATGATTCGGCTGCAGTCCATAGGAATCCAGCCAATGCGTGCTGCGTTTCCTTATCTGCGGTTCCCAATATTTCTGACCAAAGATGGCAGATAAATTCAAGTTCTACCGACAATTCTCACTTTCCAAATTCTGAGATTTCATGAGATGAAGAAGCATTGGTTAATTTGAATGCGGTAATTTTAGAGGAGAAGGAAATAACTATCAATTCAGAAGTTAAACAGAATAACTACTTTAAATCAGCATCCCCCGCTGAACTGAGACGAATCAAGTGCACTCACAGATCTAATTTCGAGCTGACTCTTGCTGAAGCTAAAGCACTCTGTGGAGAAGTGGACACTTCATAGGGAAGACAACTGAGGAGGAGAGGTTCACAGTTTAACAGGGTCCTTGTCGAGAAGGAACAGCAGGTCACAAATGCAATACTTCTAAAAGCTGGAAATCATATGAAAGAGACAGAACCTGCATATAAGCCAGAAAACTCTTCAGAAATGTCCTATTCAGAGTTGAATTCAAAATCTAATGATTCATGTAAGAGAATTACATATACCCGCAGTTTCATATTGGAACGTCGTATTTCGCCCCAAGCCCAGAGGCCCCTCGCAAACCTACTCGACATCCCTGGGGTTACGTACGTCAAGGTAATATCCTGTTCTAAGGCTTTTAGCCTGGCCTATCCGGAAAAACTTCGGAGGGATCCACTTCGCCCATTCCTCGCCAGCCCAATACAACAGAAGATGCAGCTAACTACAGAGTCTCCTACCAGCTTCCAGAGGATTATTTGCTGCCAAGGGGTATTTTCCATAGTTGGGACATCTCGAATTGGAATCTTGCCAATATTTTGGTGCCAGCTAAAATACTGGATTTTGACCCTCGTACACATATGGAGGATCTTACGATACGACCCTTCATCTACTATCCTGACTTTATTGCAGCCTTTCAGGCGCTGACAGCGGACAATATGATCACTGGTAAGGACAAGTTTGAGCATCTCCAGCACATCAGACAGGACATCAGAAAGTTCAAGTCTGAGTCGAGTGTGGTTAAGGCGATTGCGTTGTGGACAGCGAACACTGAAAGATTCAATGATAAAAGGGCGGGACTCTATGACACGACTGATAATCTTATCTCTTCCATCAAATGAAGTGATGCAGACTTGTCGCCCTCCACTCCATTCACCGTAGGGTCCATACTAGAGAGATGTTCCTTCACCTACGGAAGTCCTCAGAACTCCAGTGTGCCCGAAGCAATTGTTCTGGCTGAGCAATTAAAGATATACATCGGAGGTGATGACTTCAAGTCTGGACAGAAGAAACGAAAGTCTGTTCTCGTTGATTTTCTCCTTGACACGGGCTTAAAGCCCACCTCCTTCGTCGGCTATATTCAGTTCGGCAACAACGACGGGATGAACCTCTCGGCACTCAAACAGTTCCGCTCTAAAGAGATAATGGAGTCGATTATGATTGATGACGCGGAGAAGGTTCTTAAACTGGACACTCATTACTTTCATCCACTGAGTGTTGTTCGTCTCATTTCTACTGCGAACATAGCTGTGGGTCACACCCATAGAGAGCTCGACAAAATTGATCAAGAACTAAAGTCAAGCGCAACGCTGGCGTCCCTTACTACGCCGTTACATTCCATTCGAGCCTATGCGTCTAAGATTGAAGTGAAGCGAGAATGTAAAAGCGAGAAATTCCTAGATGCCAAACTAAGAGAAAAGAAGCTGGTCGTTAAGGGTGATGATGAGGATAAATCACCAGGAGATGTTGAGGGTGGGGAGGCGGCAATGCAGGTGGCTGCTATATCGGAGGCGAAGAAAGGCTATCCAGGGAAGATCAACCAGGACAGTTCCTTGCTCTACAAGAATAAGCAAAAGCAGGGAGGCAATCAGGTGGAGATTCCTATAGTGGATGACCCGAAGCCGTTGATACCGGAAGTGAAGGATCGGGAGGATGAGGATGACATCGTTCTGCTTGAGGTCTCGTCGGCCATGACTCATGAATTGGACAGTGACGTCCTGGTGGAAGGGAAACTGGTGCGAGTCGAGTTGCTCGAAGGGAATGAGCCACCTCATGAGCTGTCTGTAACAGCTGATAACGAGGCAGAAAGTGACTGGCTGATGGAAGGAGTGATGGTTTCAGACAAACTGTTTGATGAAGAAATACTTGACAACGTCGAGCACGTTCAAGATCATCATGTTCATGATAACATCCAGCACGATGAGTCGTCAGTGGAGGGAGAGGTAGTAGACGTCGAGATACTTGATAATGAATCCTATGGCAGCGACCCTAATCAGCATGGTGCTAAAGTTCATCTTGAACAATATAGCGACGCCGTACATCATGAACAACACCGTTCTGAAGATCATCATGATCAGTTCGGTGCTGAAGATCATCATGAACAGCACGATGCTGAAGATCATCATGAACAGCTTGGTGCTGAAAATCATCATGAACAGCACGGCGCTGAAAATCATCATGAACAGCACGGTGCTGAAGATCATCATGAACAGGTCAGTGTTGAAGATCATCATGAACAGCTCGGTACTGAAGATCATCATGAACAGCTCGATGCTGAAGATCATCATGAACAACACGGTGCTTTAGATCATCATGAACAGCTCAGTGCTGAAGATCATCATGAACAGCTTGGTACTGAAGATCATCATGAGCAGCTTGGTACTGAAGATCATCATGAACAGCTTGGTACTGAAGATCATCATGAACAGCACGGTGCTGGAGATCATCATGAACAGCTCGGTACTGAAAAACATCATGAACTACACGATGCTGAAGATAATCATGAACAACACAAAGGTCATTGTAAACAGCATGAGAAGCATGATAGAATCGTCGATAGTCACGGCCGTCAGACACTTTATAAGAAACAGAAGAAGAAGACGCAGTCGGGGAGGCCTCAGATTCAGTGCTTCATTTCAATCCCCCGAAGCAACAACAACATCATCAGAGCATCGTTCGACAGCATATCGAGTTTACTGTGATCTCACCAGGATCATCTGGCTCCCTGCCTCCACCGCACTCCTCGACAAACAAACCTCTGCGAGGGGCAGGGCCTCAGCTCTCGAGCCTGGCCACTGCAAGGGGTGATTCCCAGTGCAGAACCTGATTTGCTCATCGGCTGGGTTGATCCCTCAGGTTCATCAGCGTCCTGACACCTCCACCTCTCAGCCGCCACTGGATGGCTACGCTCAACCCACGGCTGACCTGCTCTCACCGTTCGATGTCCAGTCTGGAGATCAATGCTCTGAAACAGCCTCTCGGGATCAGTTTGCTCCCACGAGATCTGATCAGCAGCAGTTTGGTCGGCCACTGCTACATCAACAGCAGCCTGGTGCTGCTGGAATGAGGCAGAAACACAGCAGTCATCTGATTGGTGAGGAGCAATTTTCTATGATATCGGAGTTCGAGAAGAGCGAGATGGGAGCGGAATCTGAGGGCAGATCTACCCCCCGGGCGGTGAAGAATCGCTTTAATTTTAATTATATTAAAATTCTACTTTTTTTATAAACATACGGGATAATTTATGAATAGATATTACAAATTATAAATATATAAGTATAAGAATGATTTAAATAATTTCAGCAGGCTCAGGTAGGATTAGTTTAGGAAAACTAGAATATAAAAATTTAGTTTAAGGTCATTAGATATCATTTTTGGATAAAGATTTAACTGAAACATATATTGAATAAGTTGTTACTATAAAAAACGCCTTGAAATTTAATCAAATAACTGTAGAGAAGTAGCATTTTCAATACCCAATCTTATCTATTATAATAGATAAGATTGTCTGATTGTGAGCGATAATTATAACTGACAACACCGGGTAACAGATAACGCAACTTACGCAACATATCGTCGTCACGTGTACCTATCGATTATATTAGAAGCCAGGCTAGATGTAGTAGTAGAGCAGATTGAGCTGGCACTCTTAAATTAAGTCTTAATACGTAAGTCTGAGCAAGAACACGAATGAGGAAGGGAACAGGAGCACGTACATGTAGATGGAGAAACTACAGATATTTAATGGAAGTCTGCAATTAATTAGTAAAATCCTTTTTCTTTGATTTTAAGGTTAGGGTTAGATTTAGTGTCGTAATTATCCTCCTTCTGATAGGTCATTCCTATTCTTACGATCTATTACCTACTACGGGCTAAAAAGAGAGAGAGAGAGAGCGAGAGAGAGAGAGAGAGAGAGAGAGATTGAGAGAGAGGGAGAGAGAGAAATAAAGAGAGAGAGAGAAAGTGAGTGATAAGGAAACAGAGCTAACCAGGTTAAACGGCCGCACGGCGGATAATAATATGCTAATAAATGCTGAGCTTGAAACAAACACAAACAAGAGTCAACAAGTAACGAAATTGCAATTAAATCTGCTTAACGCACAGTGTATCTAATCCAATTCCATAGTAATATAAAGTGGATGCGATAGGACACAGAAAATGAAACACATTTCATTTATTATCAAAAGAAAAGAGAAAATTCTTTACGATATATGAGCCTTATTTATGCCAGAAACAAAATCAATATACGGATACAGATTGATAGCCAAATGTCATCTAAAATATATTTGCAATATAGAATGGCGATAAGGTCAATCTAGTAAGCTGACCACAGAGTGTCATCCTAGTAAGCTGACCACAGAGTGTCATCCTAGCAAGCTGACCACAGAGTGTCATCCTAGCAAGCTGACCATAGAGTGTCCTCCTAGCAAGCTGACCATAGAGTGTCCTCCTAGCAAGCTGACCACAGAGTGTCATCCTAACAAGCTGACCACACAGTGTCATCCTAGCAAGCTGACCATAGAGTGTCCTCCTAGAAAGCTGACAACAGAGTGTCCTCCTAGCAAGCTGACCACAGAGTGTCATCCTTGCAAGCTGACCACAGAGTGTCATCCTAGCAAGCTGACCACAGAGTGTCATCCTAGCAAGCTGACCACAGAGTGTCATCCTAGCAAGCTGACCACAGAGTGTCATCCTAGCAAGCTGACCACAGAGTGTCATCCTAGCAAGCTGACCACAGCGGGTCGTAGAAATATGATAAAATTGAGGTTTTTAAATCAAGTGGGTAGGAAGTTACAACAGAAAGCTCTCCTCAACATGAAACAGAAATGCTACACTTGTCTCTAAAGCCATCAACACTATATAGAGCAATATGCTGTATCCTCTATCTATTGCACCTTTGATATTTTTAGATGTTTCACATATTACTTTTTTTATATTTTGATATCGCAGAAATGCTGCAAGAATTTTATAAGTAAATATTTTAATAACATATGTGAATTAGATGCAGAAATTATCCACCTCGAATAAATTATACTTTTATGACAATATTTAGAGTTTCAACTTTTCAACTTTAAGATATCGAAATTTCAATTGCGAATGTATTTTTTCCTAAGTCTACAATGCTCTCTTCCCAACCTGTAGTGTAGAAACTTTTTAAGAAATAAGTAGAATAATTGAATAAATAAAGCACTAAACTAATCTACTTGAAAGAAATTGGATAATTACACCCAATGCCGCTACACTGTGGCACTCTTTTGTTAAAAGCAACGAAATTGCGATCAACTTAGCTCTTACGAACTCCTTTGAAATTTGATAACTACTATAAAACTCTAAGTTCGTAAATCAGAGCAAAATATTTTTCTTTAAAACGTTTAAAAAGTTATTGGCATACAATCAGCAGTACGAACAAAGTGAGAACTATCGGTCTATTAAGAGTAAATTTGCTGATCTCTAACTAATTAAATCTTAACTAGTTTTCAGATAACTGCAAACTTTCTAACACGATTTGATAAGATTTAATTAAGAAGAAGAATATTTAGTAATATTTATGTGTTTTATTCACATAACTCCACAACACACAGCTCAACAATTTCGACTAACTTAATAGTAATACACTGTTATTGCAGTTTATAATTTTCTTGGCAGATTCTGCTTATGACGAGGTTGGCACCCTAACAATCTCGTCATAAGCAGAATCTACAAAGAAAATGGTATTTAACAACAAGAATTAGTATAGCTTGATGATTTAAAGTTCCACTCATATGTTGACATGAAGAGAAAGACAGAAGACAGAAAAGTGGAGGCGTTATATACAATGGACCTGCCAGTAGGCGGTGCACTGAGAAAGAGAGAGAGAGAGAGAGATAGGGAGAGGGAGAGAGAGTAAAATGTCCATGTTTGTGAACGTTTATAATTTTATACATTAGCAGCCTCTGATGAATTAGTAAATTGCGAACCACGCAAACCTTTTAATACTCATGTGAGTGAGCTCATTAATTACCACATAATCATTCCGTCATATTAACAGATTAACAAAAACGACAGAACAAAGAACAATGGCGAGGATGATAGCACACTGTAATTAACGCACTCAAATAATTATAATTAAATCCCGCGGGGGTATGATTTAGCGCACTCGGTTAAGCTGCGCATCAGTTGAAAGAAGTTAAGCTCCATTGCGACGGTTAGTACTTTGTGGGCGACCACCGTGGAAGACCGAGTGTTGACAGCTCTAAAAGAAAAAAAACCGGAGGGTGTTGGAATGTTATTCTTAAATCCGAGCCGGCTGCAATTGATGCGCCAACAAAAGGTAACGATTACTAATAACCATGGAGAGGAATGGAGGAAATAACGAAAACTACAAAAACAGAAACCAAGAAAGGAAGCTATGTAACTCGTGGGGTATGTTATGTGTATAACTAAACGAACAAAAAAATAAAAATAAAATAAAACAATAATCCTTATGCAAACAATATAAATATGGCGCTCAGAAAGAGGCATGTTAGTGGTATGGATTTGTTAGATTTCCTATTTCGGATCAGTCATTGCTTCTTTTCACCTCTATGCTTCTTTTAACATGCCAACAGTGGGGAAAATCCACTGTCTGAGGTTTTTCCCTCAGTAGCAAACGAGATGGAAATTTACCCCCACCCCCCCCCCCCAGCGCTTTGCCGAAGCCGTCAAAAATTGAGACATCGAATGGCTAAGTCCAAGCAAAAAATGGTCTTTTCAGAATGGCAAACTTACACAACTGTGTAAATAAGCCAGCTGTTGTGTGTGTGTAGTTGCGAGCATGGGCCTGTTGTTGCGTTTAAATGTGTGCGTGTACGTGTGTCTACATGTACGTACGTACAAGGATTGCATTTGGTTCGTAGTGCTCGATGTGGTCATGGGCAAGAGTATCAGTCCAATTGCTTATTTGTATTTTTGTTGTTGCTGTTGCTGTTATGTGCTTGTATGTATGTTAGGTTATCGATTGTTAAATGTTTGCATGTGTTTTTATGTGATCGTTGTATATGTGTATGTGTTGTTATATGCTTGTTATATACATGCATGTGTATATGTGTTGTTATGTGCTTGTTGTATGTGTGCATGCGTAGTTAGGCGCTGGTTATACAGGGTGAGTAAAAAAAGTGATAACACCTGCAAAATGTTTGAATATCTCAGGCTATTGTTAATATTTTCCAATGAAACTTTTACCCATTACTAAAGGACTAATTTCTGATGGGGTGGCCAATTGTCATCCATTTTGGTACATAGATTGGCCAGTTATGCAAGTTTCAGCAGAGCAACCCCCCATTTTTGAATGTACACTAAATAAATATTTTATTTCATTTTATTTTAATTTTGGCCCCGAAAAGGGTCGTAGTGGTGGTTCAAAAACAACCAGTTGTATCTGCTAGCATTACCGACTATTCGATATGCCTTCCTCTCGCTGCTACGCAGGTCTGCAGTCGCTTTCGGACCGCTAGGACAGCCTTGTTGATTCCAGCTTGGGGCACTCTCTCCCAGATTGATTGTAGCACAACCTGCAGTTCTGTCTTCTTTTTAGGATTCGGCTGGTGTTTCTGATAGAGATGCAGCATGGTTTCCCAGATATGATAATCCAGAGGAATATGATCGGGTGAGTTTGGAGGCTTTCACTCTTCTTGATGAAATCCGGGTTTCTCTCACTGATCCATTCCTGTGCATGACGAGAAGCATGAGCCGGAGCATCATCCTGCTGAAAGATGAAACCATTTGGCAGCAGAGCATTGCAATCATCAAACAACTTGGAAAGTAAAGTATGGACGTAATTCTGAGCGTCCAACTTTTCCTTCTCGCCAATGAAGTGCAATTTGCCCTTACCGTTGTAGCAAACGCCACTTTTACGTAAAATATGGGGGGTTGCTCTACTGAAACTTGTATAACTGGCCAATTTGTAGATTAAAATGGATGAAAATTGGCCACCCCATCAAAAATTATTCCTTTAGCAATTGGTAACATTTGATTTGAAAATATTAACAATAGCCTGAGATATTCAAACTTTTTGCAGGTGTTATCACTTTTTTTACTCACCCTGTATATATGTGTGCATGTGTTATTAAATGCTTGTTATGTAGACCTATATAGACTCATTTAGATCAACTTATCAGCACTTGCTTAGCGAAGACTGAAGAAACAGAATACAGCAAAGCGCCGACTCTAGTATTTTATTTTCTTCCGCATTTAATAGTCTGCCATAAAAAGCGAAAATCAATAGTCAACCATGGTTACGTTGAGTTCCATTTACTGATAGTAATTATTCTATACTCTGACACTTGCATTCCAATACTACATTTAATTAAAGCACCTGCAATATAGAGCTGGACTTGACGTGTCTCCATACTGCAGTGATCTTATGAGAGATGATCAAGCGTAGATTCAAACCCGTGGCCTCTTGCTTACTATGCAACTATGCTATCGAATTAGTTTTCACAGGGTATACCGAAGCTCAAAGCTTCGCTTGAGCTAGGCCTAGGCCTACAACCTACGATTTGTGACATTTGATAAGTTATGTGAAATGTCATAAATCTTGTTAGTAGTCGCGTTTTGTTTCATTTACTATCTACCATTGACTGTATTACCTCACAAAGCTTAGGCTCTTCTGTGATAACGCCCTTGTTTATCTTCTATTTTTATTTGTTTGATAGTTAAGTTTTTATTCGTTCATATTTGAGCATAGATTTAAGAAAACACAGGGTGAATGTAAAAAACAAATAATATTAAATACCAATTAAATTAGTCAAAACGACCAGGTTAGATTGAGTCAGTTATGTCACGAATTCATTTCTCATTCATATCTCATACTTAAGCTCTCTAAGAACCTGTCGTCACAGGTTAGCAGTCAGTGATAATTCATGGCATCTTTTCATTTGCAAAATCTCTTGAACTTCATTTACCCACCTGGCTTGAGCCCCAATAATAAAATTGATCTTTCGCCCTGAACAGAGTGCGACGAAAGAGTCTACCCCCAACGACACATAATTATTACTCAATGATTTCAGAATTTTATATTGTCGCTAATTAATTCATTAATGACAAATATGTTACAATAAATATCGAAACGTAACGTTATTAAAAAGACATAACTAAATATAAGGTATAAGTATTATCTGCCATATATTTGCAAATGAAAACCAATGATGAGCTTTTATTAAATTAATGAACAGCCAATATAAGGATAATAATAATAATAATAACCTCCGATAATTTTCATAGCGGAGTCATGGTCGGTGTCCGGTCTTCGAGACCGCATTATAGGTTCCTGGCAGGTTATTATTAATCCTTTCCATAATTAATCATATCTTTGCTATTGATAGCGCCAGTCGGCAGCTAGCTCCAATACGAGATTAACTTTACACGAGCCCAAGGGAAAATCCATCATTTGTTGACTGACCTGGGCTTTGAACCCAGGCCACTTGTATCCGAGGCGAACACTCTCCCCGTTACGCCATATATCCTCCGCAGTCTTGCAGTTTTTCAGAACACTGAGAGTGACAGAGAGAGAGAGAAAGAGAGAGAGAGAGAGCGAGCGAGAGAGAGAGAGAGAGAGAGAGAAAGAGAGAGGGAGTCACATGAATTCTAATCAACTTTATTATTTTAGAGGTGTGGGAGCTTAGAGAAATATATGTAATTAATGCTCTCAAGCTAAGATCGGACAGAATTAAATCAATCCTCCTGATCATGATCACGATCATGATGCTAATCATCATCATCATCATCATCATCATCATCGTCATCACGATCATGATCATGGTCATGATCATCATCATCATCATCACCTTCTTCTTCTTCTCTTGAATCCCAGTTTAACTAGAGTCGGCTACGAACCTACTCCATTCCTCTCTGTCCCACACCGTGTTATCAGTTAATTCCTTTTAAAAACTATTCGTTTCGTGTCAACAATTTGCAACAATTTCTGGAGCCTAGGCGCTCACCAACTGATTGCCCTTTCTTACGTTGGTTTGGATCTTAGTGCTTTGTCGCATCTTACGACAAATGCAGTCCACAATTGATATATTCTTAAGCAAATCCGAAAAAAGTTTCAACAAGAATTTAGTCAGGAATTAACAATATATGGTGGAATACAAAGTACACAGGCAGCGATCGCATTGTTTCGTAGAAAGTTTATAAATCAGAAAACGATATTCATGTCAAACATTTCTTGAAACAATGTACGAAATATTACTTCATAATCATTCAGAAATTTTAATCTATGAGGATGTTTCTCAAAACAAACGACTTTATATAAAGCCAATTAGTAGCCTAAAAGGGGAGTCGATAGCACTACTGATCACTAATTACCCATACATAGGAATTGATCAGGTAAGGTATTGATCAAGGCTGTGTAGAAATATCTCGCGAATCAGGAAGAAAGAACTTGAGAGCTTCAAGTATAGAAGCAGAGAACGCGGTACTTTATACTTGTACTATTATTTGATTAGCAGTCATAATATTTCCTTCCTTTATTCATAGCAAGAAATAATAAATAAAATCACGCATAGCAAACGTGAGACAATCGATAGCGTCACTAATCGACATTAATAATTTATTGTTACTAAGCTCTGCTAAAATACTGCTCACTCATGTATTTATAATTATAGAGATGAGAGATAAAATGTCTAACTACATCTTTGTCTGAGCGATAAAAACTTCATTACCCGTATGATTCTAGATGGTGCTTGATAATTTAATGAATACTAAAAAATACTTCTTTACTCATAGTACAGTACGCCCTGCATGGTAATTATGAATAGTATAAGCCATTGATTTATCTAATGTTGTAATAATGTAGTAATGTTGTAATGTGGTAAATGTTATCGAAAACAATTTTTAGTTTCATCTCTCGTATATCTAGCCTATTAACTGTGTATGCTATATCTGTAATTTGTTATGCTGTGTCTGTTGGAATTTCTATACTATAACTTTCGGCGGTTGTCAGATTGAACGAAAATAAACGAATACATTATTATTATTTGCAAGATTCCAGCAAAGTTTAAACATTCTCCCACCAATCAAACCCCAGTCACCCTGTAGATAGTTGAACAACAGAAAACAACCAAACAAATCCCACAGGAAGTAAACAACAAGGAATAACTGTAAAGACAAGCATGACAATGATAAGTTTAGACAAGTTAATGATAAGTTCCTGATTTTATCACTCTAGTCTCTCTCTAAGCTTGTGCTCGTATATTTTGTAATGACACATTCCTCCCCTTCTTATCTCTATCCTCGGTCTTCCTCTTCATAGAACATAGGAATGTCTCAGGAACAACTACTGAGAAACTGTCAGGCAGCCTGATGAAAGCGTTTAAGGTTCATACGAGGAACCCAGAGGTTTAGTGTTCATAGGAGGAACACAGAGGATTTAAAATACATTCACGTGAGGGACCCAAAGGTTTAGGATTCATGTGAGGAATCCTGAGGTTTAGAGTTCAAATGAAGAACACAGAGGCTTAGGGTTCTCAAATACATTTATATTACACCAACCGCAAAAACATTTCAAATTCAGCCTACCCTATCAGAATATTCGTAAAAAATCTCCGACAGCTAAAGCTATAAAAGTATATACCTAACTTTAACATTAGTTTCGATAGCTACAGATATACTGAGAGAACTAATGTCAATTCTGATGTTATTTCAAGTCTGCCATAGTTCTCTTGTTGACCGAATAGACAAATGCTATGCAAGAACTTACCAACCGTCAAAATATTTTCCATAAGTCCAAATTATTTCATTATATTGCAATGCATTATCTTTTATTGTTTTGTATATTTTGCTCAATCCACAAAAGTTCAAATGAAAAGTGCATCCTGTTATGTCAGTAGAAATGACTGAAAACGCTATAAAGCGGAAGTAGTAAAGTGTGGACTGAATTAGTCTTTTGTTTGAGATCATAGACACTGGTGTAGGAAGTAAGCAAAAGATTATAGATCAGTAAAGTTAATGAAGTTATGAGTCAAACGAGTACACAAGAGAATAATAGAAATACTGATTAAAATGTTTATTTAAACAAGTCGTAGCGTAGATTAACAAAAACTAAAATTACTTTAAAGTAATTTTAGTGAACTAAAATTACTTTAAAGTAGTTTTAGTTTTGATTAATCGACGCTACGACTTTAAGTCTATGGATTATGTAGGTGCTAAATCACAATTCAATATTAGTTAAATTCAAACTGACAATACTGGTCCGCGGAGCAGTATTGTCAGTTTGAATTTCTCAAGTTAGCGCATTGGGGGAGGGATATAGCGCACTCGGTTAAGCTGCGCGTCAGCTGAAGTTATGCTCCATCGCGCCGGTTAGTACTTTGTGGGCGACCACCTTAGAAGACCTAGCGTTGACAGCTTTGAAAGAAAAATTCCTGAGGGAGTTGGAAGGTTATTCTTAAATCTGCGCCGGCTGCAACTGATGCGCCAACAAATGGCAACGACTACTAATAATCAAGGAGGGGAAAAGGAGGAAATAACGAAAACTACAAAACAGAAACTATGTAGCACATGCGGATTGTCATGTGTGTAACTATAAGAACAAAAAAAACACAAGAAGTAAGTATGAAACTTCTCAGTGAAGGGTTCACGTCAGTGTATGAGAGAAAAGACAGTCACGGATAGCAAGGGACAGCAAACCATAAAAACTACTGTAGAGTGCGCTTATTATAGGGATAAACAGTACATAAGTTATTATTATTATTCACTAATTATGTAAAATAATTCTTAATTATGACATTTAATTTTACAACAATTATTCTAAATATAAAATTTATCAAAAAGCAAGTAGACATTGTAAACTGAGAACTACGTAGCATCTACGTTGTTGCTCAGTAATAAGCCACGTTAAGACCAGGTTAGTTAAATCTAACCTTAACTAAACTTGAAGTCTTGAAGTCAAGTTACAGAATTAAGTCAGTTAAATTTTAAGGTAAAGTTAAAAGAGGTAAAGTTAAAAGAGGTAAAGTTAAAAGAGGTCAAGTTAAAAGAGGTCAAGTTAAAAGAGGTCAAGTTAAAAGAGGTCAAGTTAAAAGAGGTCAAGTTAAAAGAGGTCAAGTTAAGAGAATTCAAATTTCAGTTACAATCATATTATAGTAAAATCATATTAAGTTGAAATAAACGTAAAATCAAGTTAAAATAGCGCACACTTCCGCAACAATCAAGATAACATTTAGGTCTACAGGCCTAACACAAGTTCTAACCTCGCTGTTATCGACCTATTAGCCTATTACAAAGAAATTCCAAACTATAGAACCATCTTAGGCTAGAGACAAAGGCAAAATCCCTGGCCTGTAGACTAATTAAGCTAACACAAGTTATAATCTATAGAATTTTGAAAATTTTTAAAATTGAACTTTAATTTTGATGTCGATAGATGCTATAAAGTTTATAAACCCATTGTAATACAATTGCGTTTGCAAGCCAGAACATACCGGAAATGCAATTAATAAGCCAAATAATAAATTATTAATATTAGTAATATTTTTAAATACATGATAGGTCTTATAACAAATTCGCAAAGAACAAAAACCAGAGACAGCATAAACAGACACACTCTATATGAAATTAAACGGTTAGAACTAATAACGGTTAGGCACTCAGATCCGGTTTCCACTGCAATTTTCAGACTAGAAAATCGATTTTTAAAAAATATAAATGCTAAAGTAAAAGCTTATATAATACGCTTCAAATTAGCTTCAGAGACGTAATGATAGCTTGAGTAAACTTTCAATTTCTAAACATTCTGCCAACTTATAGGCCCCTAAGTGCCCACAGTAGCTTACACGTTCACTAAAGATCACCCCATCGATCAATTAACTGCGCCCATAACAAGGCTTACCTAATGAGGCCCCTATTAAGTCCTGACTACCTAATGTATAAACCTTGAGATAGTCAGCAGTTCTGCAAATATGACTTCGAATGAGGATTTAATTATTTGTGGAAGCAGTTACAGTTTAATGGCCTTTGCAAAAAATTTATTCAACGGTTAGTCTATTCTAAAATGGCACACGAAGATATTAAACAGTGGCACAATATACATTCGGCAGTGGTGAAATAAGTTATTAAACAGCGACACAATATGATATTCAGCAGCGGCACAATATTAGAGTCATATGGCAACAGGGCACATGTTAAGGTTAAGAGTCCTCGGACCTTTGTGTCCTTTTCATTTCATGTGAATTGCTGTATTTTGTAAATTTTTTTTTGCCATATCCCCCATACCGTTCTGATATACTGATCTAGCACATTGGAACTTTCAATTGTACGGCATGATGAAGAAAGGACTGCAAAGACAACACTATGCCAGTGTCAATGATGTACAAAGAGCAGCTACTTCATGGCTGAGACAGATGTCGACAGAGTTCTATCAGAGGGGCTTTAAACTGGTGCCAAGCTAACAGAATATATAGTGTTGTTGTTCAAATCCTGTTCAAACATTGACGGAGAAAATTACATGACATTGTGACTTCTCCCTGTTTTATAATTAAGTCAGCTTCGTTACTTTAGGAACGCCCCTCAAGTATACTGTATATATACAATACATACATATACATGTGACCTATATACAGTTTATATATATATATAATATTATATATATATATATATATATATATATATATATATATATATATATATATATATATATATATACAGGGTGAGTAAAAAATGATTACACCTGCAAAAAGTTTGAATATCTCAGGCTATTGTTAATATTTTCAAATAAAACTTTTACCAATTAATAAAGGACTAATTTTTGATGAAGTGGCCAGTTTTCGTCCATTTTGGTACATAGATTGGCCATTTATACAAGTTTCAGCAGAGCAACCCCACATTTTTACCTAAAAATGGCGTTTGCTACAACCGTAAGGGATGATTGCACTTATTGACGAGAAAGTAAAGGTGAACTCACAGTATTACGTCAATACTATGCTTCAGGAGCTGTTTGATGATTGCTATGCTCTTCTACCAAATGGTTTCAACTTTCAGCAGAATGATGCTCCGGCTTATGCATCTCGTCATGCACAGGACTGGATCAGCGAGAGATACCCGGATTTCATCAAGAAACGCCATTTTTAGGTAAAATTGGGGGGTTGCTCTGCTGAAACTTGAATAACTGGCCAATCTATGTACCAAAATGGATGAAAATTGGCCACCCCATCTGAAATTAGTCCTTTAGTAATGGGTAAATATTTTCAATGAAAATATTAACAATAGCCTGAGATATTCAAACTTTTTGCAGGTGTAATCTTTTTTTTTACTCACCCTGTATATACATTTATAACATAAATGTATGTAAACGGAAAACTCGGTCAGGAAGAACAGAAGCTTGTTTAATGCCCATTTCCTCCTGCTTCATGGTTCTTAGTAATCGTTGACTTTTGATGGCGCATTGATTGCAGCCGGCGCGGATTTAAGAATAACCTTCTATCAACCTGTGATTTTTTCCTTCCTAAGCTTTTACAGGTAAACACTCGGTCTTCCATGTAGTCACCCACAAAGTACTAACCGAGATCGATTTATATGTATATATATATATATATATATATATATATATATATATATATAATATATACATAATTATACATATAATATATATATATATATAATATATATAATTATATATATAATATATATATATATAATATATATATAATACATATATATATATGTATTTATAGATCGATTTATATGTATACATATATATATATATATATATATATATATATATATATATATACGTATATATATTCATTAATGCTAATTTAAAGGAATATCGAGAAGTCTTAATAGGTAATTGCTCAGCGCCATGTTACTAAGGGTTATGAAGCTCTGAACGGCTGTTCTTGGATCAATTCCCAGTCCAGCTGTCTTAGAGTAAAATTCTAGACATTCACAGGACTGATTGCGTGGACATTCGACTATTGACAGACGATTGTCCGGTTAAATATTTTGTATTAAGTGACGATATCATCATGAATGATAAACATTTCGTGTTTTTCTATCTTACTTCATAGAAATTGTAGCCAAACTTGCACTATTGATTACTGTCATCTGTGATGCTATAAAGCAGGTAATTAGAACATTGGATTATGAATATGATAGGCCTGTCATTCAGTCGTGAATCATTCTTACTAATGATAAGAATTTCGACTTCACAAGTATAAATGTCCCTTCAGCTCTTGACCTAAACAAGTAGCTCTATGATGACTCGATTGGGCCTTGACGTCCTTGCTTAATTATACGTTGAAGTGATTGATAAATAGATATATATATATATATATATATATATATATATACACACATATATATATATATACGCATATATATATATATATATATATATATATATATATATATATGTATGTTCACATGTATGTATATATGTTTATATATCTTCCCTTTAATCCCTATTTAACTAGTGTCAGGATAGAAATAGACCTTCTCCACTCCTCTCTAGTCAACCCCCTATTTTTGCATTCGTTTTGGAAATTTTGAAGCAATTTATATAAATTATGTATAGATATATATACAATACATGTAAATATATATATATATATATATATATATATATATATATACATGTCTATATACATGTATATTATGTATATATATATATATATATATATATATACATAGTCTATATATATATCTATATATATATATACAGTATATATATATAGATATAATATATATATATATATATATATATATATATATATGTATATATATATAGATATATATATATATATATATATATATATATATATATATATATATATATATATATATATATATGTACATATAGCAAATAATTTTTCTATCTTACTACATAGACATTGTAGCCATTGATGATTACTATCATCCATGATGCTATAAAACAAGTTATTAGAACACTGAATTATGAATATGATAAGGCCTGTTATCCATATGTAATGTAAATATATAAATATATTATATATGTGTGTGTGTGCGTATAATATATATGATATTATATTACAGGGTAGTCCAGAATAAATGCAACTACTTTGAAGGCTAATAACTTTGACAATTTTTATCCAAACGTCTTACTTGATACATTAATTTAAAGACAATTCCCTTTTCTATAACAGTGATACATATCTAAGAGACACATGTTAGAGAAATTATCATTAGTCGCCGACATGTAATTTTCATGTCATTTGATCGCCTTTATGCAAGTAAACCTGCCAGAGTTTATTGAACCGTAGAACTGGCCACCTAACAGTCCCCCTGATTTGAACCCGAATTGCTACTGGATCGTTTACTATTGTCTTCACCAATTAGCCTATCGTGAACCAATTCACGTGGTTGTATAATTGAAACGAGTCATTGTCCTCCGTTGGGCTGAAATCAGTCAGATACTCGTGGATCAGTGGTCCCAGCGGGTGAACGCAGTTTTTCGGGCATATGACCAGGTCCACAATGATCTCTGCCTAGCCATGAACGCTCAACACGTATCAGTTCTAGTTCTTCTCGATCTCTCTGCTGCTTTTGACACCATAAACCACAATATACTCCTTTCTAGACTAAATTCTTGCTTCGGAATCTCTGACAAGGCTCATGGCCTCCTATCCTCATACCTTTCACAGCGTACCCAATCTGTAATTATTGAAAACACTTTATCACCATCCTGCATTCTACCTTGTGGAGTCCTTCAGGGCTCTGTGCTTGGTCCCCTCCTTTTCACCTTATATACCACCCCTTTAAGTCACTTGCTAACTGATTCGATGCTGAATTTCACTTTTATGTTGATGACACCCAGATTTACATGTCGTTCTCTAGTCCCGATACTTCTGATGCTCTGTCCAAGCTTACTTCTACCCTTGATCTAGTTCTCTCCTGGCTTTGCGCCAGTCGTCTTGTTGTCAATCCTTCAAAAACAGAATACCTTCTCATCGGCACTCCAAAGCAGCGTCATAAAATAACTAGCTCAACCATTACATTTAAAGATATCCCCTTAATAACATAACATTACAGAGTCAGGAAGCAATTATATGCTTGTTTAACACTCATCAGGCTCTTAACTAAAACCAATTAATATAAATCAAATCATACAGACTTCATGTCAACATGTGAAATTTATATATAGCCTATGTATAAAAGTACCAATACAATTACAAGATCGAAGGTCTTGTGGCAGAGAGTTCCATATTGTCGGAACAGAAAACATGAAGGAGCGTCTGCCCATGGCAGATTTAATATTTGGTACGATGAGAAGGTTTTTACAAGAGGAACGAAGAATACGCGAGAGTTGATAAATGGATAAAAGATAATACCTCGTTAATACCCACAGATTCTGCACGTAACCTTGGGGTAATTTTTGATTCTAATCTAAACTTTAAAACTTATATTCATTATTCAGCAGTCTGTCGTTCTTCTTTTTTCCATATCCGTCAATTACGTCAAATTCGAAAGACCCTCCATATTAATTCCGCCACTGTATTAGCTAATGCGCTTGTCCATTCTAAACTTGATTACAGTAACTCCCTGCTGAATGATCTCCAAAGACCTCTCTAATTCGTCTTCTACACGTTCAAAAACCTCTTTATTGAGTCGTCTGTAATATAAAATTACTCAAATCTCACACCTCTCCTCTTCTTAATAAACTGCACAGGCTACCAATATCCGAACGTATAAAATTCAAGATAGCTTCCTTGACCTTCAAAAGTTTAAATTATGGTAAACCATCCTATCTATCTGATCTTTTATCTATATATCAACCCTCTCGTAGTCTTCGTTCCTCTAGTAAAAACCTTCTCACCGTACCAAATATTAAATCTGCCATGGGCAGACGCTCCTTCATGTTTTCTGCTCCGACAATATGGAACTCTCTACCACAAGACCTTCGATCTTGTAACTGTATTGGTACTTTCCTTGGCAAGCTAAAAACCCATCTCTTTCCGCCATAGGTCTAAATTTTGACCCGCTTGCCTCGGATCTCGGACTTGCACTGTTTTGATCCCGCTTTCTCTTGTGGACTCTGTGTACTCAGTCGTCATCATGTGGTGCTTTGGCGCCTGTTTGTGTAGTGTCTGCAAGAGACGTCCCTGACATAGCCTTATGGCGAGGAACCGGACGTTAAATTCTTATTGATTGATAGATTGATAGTGGACACATTGAACATTTGTTCGATTAATTCTCAATTCATTTAGGACCTTGATAGAAACTGCAATGTGCTTTTTGAAATAGTTAAGGCCTAATGCATAATCTTGAATTCTTGATTTTTAGATTTTGATTTTTCACGCTATTTCATTGAAAATTACATATCGGTAACTAATGATAATTTCTCAAACATGTGTAACAGTATCTCTTAGTTTTTTTGCAAGTTAATAGAAAAGAGAATTGTCTCTAACTTAATGCATCAAGTAAGACGTCTGGATAAAAATTGTCCAAGTTATACGCCTTTAAAGTAGTTGCATTTATTCTGGACCACCGTGTATATACAATTATACATATATAATAAATTAATAAAAGTATCAAGTATAAAGCTATCCTAACAGACATCACCAGTAATATTTTACCGACATTGTCATTGGCCTGAGCCAAAAGAGCCAGGGTTCAAAGGTAATCAATCCATAGGTAATTATCATGCTACTGCATAACTCTCCTTGATTAGCACTCTTTGCTATTTGCATCAATGTACGAAAAAGAAGCTCCGAAAAGGAAATCATTAAGTATAATATTTTGTGAAATAATATTTTTAGATCTTACCCATGCCTGAGGTTTATAAAGACGATGTGACCTCCGAATTTCCATTATGCTATAATGTATTTCCTAATATGCAAGGAATTAATGAAAAATCACAGGCTAAAGTCCATTAGAAATTCCAAAGTCATCCAGAAGTATTAAGCATTGTATGTTAATATATGAAGATTAACTGAATTATGGTAGATCTTGATTTAAGTTGTTAGGTTATTTTAAATAAATTTAAATATTTTTATACTTCATGTTACCAAGTGCTACTAATAAAAAACAGACATAGGCTAAGAATACATAAACACAACTTTTTACCTCAAATAATAATATGCAATATAATGTATTTGATAGTCAATCAGTTGGTCAGGCAGTCAGTTAATCAGTGAACTTGTCAGGAAATCATTCTGGCAGTCAGTCAGTCAGTAAATCAGTGCATTTATCAATCAATCATTCAGTAAGTCAGACAGTCAGCGAACTGGTCAGTAGTTGACTAATCAGTTAGTCAATTATTAAGTGAAATTGAAAATCAGTCTATAAGTTAGTCAATTAGTTACCTGTTATTAGTTATTAAAGGGTCCCAATATTTGGTTTCCTCCCTTGATTGCATTCTACTATTCATGTATTTTAAAAAATGTACTTCTACAATTCATTCAATTAATACCAACAATAAGGTGCTTACTACTATAGTAATAGTCACTTACTACTATAGTAATAATCACTTCTACTATAGTAATAGTCACTTACTACTATAGTAATAGTCACTTACTACTATAGTAATAGTCACTTACTACTATAGTAATAGTCACTTAATACTATAGTAATAATCACTTACTACTATAGTAATAGTCACTTAATACTATAGTAATAGTCACTTAATACTATAGTAATAGTCACTTATTACTACAGTAATAATCACTTATTACTACAGTAATAGTCACTTAATACTACAGTAATAGTCACTTAATACTATAGTAATAGTCACTTAATACTATAGTAATAGTCACTTAATACTATAGTAATAGTCACTTAATACTATAGTAATAGTCACTTAATACTATAGTAATAGTCACTTAATACTATAGTAATAGTCACTTAATACTATAGTAATAATATTGTAGACGCAATCATCGCAATCACTGACTGCTAGTTATATCTGATAGTACGGCCATTAATGAAATTCTGATTAGCGTAATTCACTCCTTTTCTAGCCACGAAGTAAATTGACTAAATTTATGTGTCAATTTTAGTAACTACATCAGGCATATTAATACTAATAATAATAATAATAATAATAATAATAATAATAGTAATAATAATAATAATAATAATAATAATAATAATAATAGTACTAGTAATATTAAAAAGAATAATAATAATAATAATAGTAATAATAATCTGGGGCCTATGTCTGAACATGCAGAATCTGCTAATTAATGGAATCGTTGAAAGAGTTTGTAGCGTTGCGGAAAGCGGGCCCGTTGATTTGCAGGACACTGAATTGAAAGAGTTGAATGAACACATTACTGGTGAATAGTTGAACTTCGACTATGAGAACACTGACGTGTTAGGTGACGGCCGCGGTGTGGTTCAGGAATACTACGTGGACGCTGTTAGTCCTGAAACATTATTAATCAGACACATGGAAAACACCTCCATCTGTCTACCCAGAATTAACCTTAGACCTGCCATTTCAGCACCTATGCAAAATCTAAGCCCCATCCCATCTGTGGCTTCATCTGTTCCAACCCAAAATAAAAGCCAAATCCAAACAGGTATCCGACCTGTACCCCCAAAAACTCAAATCAAACCTGGGGTTCAGTCCACGCAGCCTCAGCCTCAGGTGCCCACTGGTGACAAGCGGGCACAGGGGCAGCACGTGAGCACGAGGGTGATCATCAACGGGTTGAACACAGCCCGTCTGAAAGAGAAGAGAGGTGTCCTACATCCCGGCCTCTCAACATCCCACTCCTCCTCCTCGAGTGCGTCCATAGAGCCTGAGGTAGATCCACAAGAGTTTTCTGGGCTGACCCTCAGCGAGAAGAAGAAGATACTCTAGGCTAGAATGTCCTCTGCGTCCCATGGGTCCCTCTCGCTAGGGCCACAGCACCAGGGTCAAAGGCTGAACCAGATGTTGGCCTCAGGGCAGGCTGAGGCAGAGAGGCAGAGCTCATCGGGTTTTACAAATAAGAGCCCTAATCAAGCGGATACTCGATCCCAGAATTCTCTAGGAACAGCTGTCCAGATTTCAGGGTCATTGACTTCTAAAAGCGGTTCTCCCAACAGAGTTCTCACAACTGCCTCATCAACGCCTGTTCAGGGGAGTCACAGTCGAGGTGGATCGATAACAGATGAAGTGGAGACGGGCACTGCTGGAGCCAAAAGCAGTATATTCAGAGCAATGTTACCCGCTGTTGCGATCAGCAATGTTTAACTTTCATAATCATAATAATATTATGAAATGTTAATAAGAAATAATAATAACAATAATAATAATAAAAGTTAGAATAATACTAAACTATCAGTGGACAAGGAAGTCCTCTATCATCCTGTTCTTGGTACTGGAGTAAGTCGGATAGGAAGTCCTGTGAGAAAGCTCTCCGTGATATAAATATGGAAGGAGCAGTGGCAGATCCAGGGGTGGGCCCAGGGGGCCCGGCGATAAATTTTTTTAAACTATATTTTAATTGTCTCTATGGCAATTTCTAAGTGTCGATATGCTTTTAAGGGCAGTGGTTGGGGGGGGGGGTACGAGAGGGAACTCAGTTCCACTAGCTCAAATACGGGATTTTAGCCCATATTTGGTATACAAGGAACCCTGTATAACGGAAGGGGGGCCAAAAATGTTGATCGCTTCGCTAGCTCTCAATTATCACTTTAGCCACTGTAGGCCTATAAGAGGAAAGGGGGGTGTAAGTAAAAATTGTGAACTCTGTCCCGGAGTAGTGGTGCAAACTGCCATGACTGGGAAGGGCTTAGGGGGGCCCTACCACCAAAATTTGGTCACTTTTGCAATTTGTCCAGATCAGCTAAGTTTCCTCAGAGGTGAAAAAATTAACCTACTTTTCTCCAAAACAAATATAGGAATTTAGGCAATTTTAGGTTTCTTCTCACTCTAGTATGTGTCTGTACGTAGCGGGGGGGGGGTGGTAAGATACAGGGATACACTAACTCTATCAGCCGAACGGAGTAGTGAAAAATGTTGAGCCCTCCATTTTTTCTGGTTGCGCCACGTCCCAAAGAAGGGGGATCGCAATCAAAAAATGTGTACTCTCAAAAACAAATTCGGGCCCCCCCTTAAAAAATTTCCTGGATAAGACCCTAGAAAGAAGCCTTCCTAGGGGCGGATAAGTCAGATAAAGCAAAACCCTACTCTCTGACCGTTCTGCATGAGAGAGACATCTACACTCTCTCTGTAAAATTGAAATCCAATCAAAACCACGCGCCCGGGTCTGAGAAGGAAGGAGAGCAGGAAATCTCGAGTATTCCAGAAATGATCAGCTACCACTAGAAGAACCCGATACTGATGGTCAGAAGAGGTGGTGTAAGCGGCACTGGTCGAATCTTGCTGGTGATGTGCTTCTAGATTGACCGAGATCATAATAATATGTTTATAATAATCATAATAATAATAATAATAATAATAATTTTGGGGTAAATAAAAAATGTAAAAAAAAATTTACAAATTATAAAATAAATAAATAAAAATAATAATAATAGTAATAATAATAATAATTATAGTGCTAATGTCCTCAATGACAACATCGAGCACTACCGAGACAAATCCAAGCTGGTATGCAAAAAAATAGTAAAAACTGTGAAAATTCCAAAATCCAGAAAATCTGTCCAAAGATAAAGGGAAATAAATAAATTGAGGTTTGCATGTGAGTCACAACTCATGAATACTGGATGGAAAAGAATGACTGAGAAAGTGGTCTTCAACTGCCTAAGAAACTGCCCATAGGAAAGCAAAGACCCATCTGATTCAAACAAACACTTCTGAAGAGTGGATGAAAGAGAATTCAAGATCTGCGGTGCAGCATGCTGGAAAGAACAATTGGATAGCTTAGAGCGCGAAGGTAAGCTAGGTCGTACAATCTTGAGTAATTAATTTAGAAGACCGAGCAACAGAATGCTGCATCACTTTAATCAAGTGAGACACAACTTTGTTCAGGGATGGTAATAGACTTATAGATTAACGAGACCGTTTTGAAAATGATACGTTCATGAATCTTTAGCCAGTGGAAGGACTTTAAAATAGGTGCTACATATGAGTACTAGGAACTACAAAAAATTGCTCACGCAAGAGGATTCAGAACAAACTGCAACCCATCAATCTCACAGCCAGAAATATTTAAAAACAGGAAATTGCAGTAATATAACCTGGATTGCACCAGAGCTGCACCAATTGCAGCAGCGGTCTCAAAATATGAGAAAATACAGATGTATTAGATAAAGATCATGGATAAGGATAAATATACCTGTGAACAACGAAGAAACATGCATGCATCAGAAATAGACCCTACAATTAAACAGATTCTTTGATCGAACCTAATAATATTAACAATAACAAACGCTATAATGAAATAATCAACTATATTGATATCTATCACTTATAATACCATATGTTAAAACCGTTATACAATTTAGTCCATTTTCCGTGCAATCAGTGAATGTCCAAGATTTCACTCTTAGATCAGCGTGGCCGGGAAGTGATCCCACTAAGGTTTAATTCACCTCAGGATCTGCCACTTAAATCTTCATGACATTACTGGACCCCTCTAACCACAGAACTATTGAGACATTCAATAATAATAATATACCAATAATAATACTACAACAGTATATACAGGTATATATATATATATATATATATATATATATATATATATATATATATATATATATATATACATGTATATTATAATACTAATACACTATACTTTTTATAATAGTTAATGATTTTAGAGCATACAAAATAATTAACACTGTATCCATACTTACTTAGCCTTGTTTTAATTGGCTCATATATATATGAGTTTTGTTTCTAATTGGACTATATAATAATTTATATTTAAACAATACTAATTTAAAGATCAACAAAGATTTTATAAGAGAAGAAATAAACCGTAAAGCATTACGCTGTGCAAATGCCAGTAATCTGGACTCTTATAAGTGACTACAACTTAAACCTGATTGAAACGAAAATATAGTCATGGCATTCTAGATATTTATAATCTTTAACTTTCAAATATAATCCATTTCGCATTTCTACAAAAGATAAGTAATTTATCATTAATAAAATTAATGATATCAGCAGTTACATTTATATCCTAAAATGAGCTCAATGATTTTAAAAGACCAAATAAAATCATAATAGTTTATATCAACCAGGAAGTATACATGTAACTAACTAATGCTCTTCGATTTGTCCTTTAATTCTCATTACACTATGAGGTACTAATTTTTAATCATCACTACGACACCGCTATGCTGCATAACCTTAATAAGCTTCATATCTCTTGTTACGAACACGTCGATAACTCGTTTAATAATTCATATAATTTACATGTACAACATCCTACTTCGTCACTTTTATTTCCGCGCAGTTTTAACATATGAAAATATCGAGAAGAGAATTTCCATTTTTACATGTTAAAAATTAACGAAGCGCTATATAATAGGCATTAATATAAACATCTACTATAAATTATAATATTAGTAAATACATTGAGAGTTTACCATATCTAATTTTTTAGTAAGAATTGGTAATAAGAAATCAAAGGTGAGAAGTTAAAGGGCATCTCATCAATTGTCATGGTAACCAGGTATGCCGTGGATGCCTTTTACAAAATGTATTTACTACTGACTATAGGTATTAAAGTAATTAAATTATTATGAAGGTTAAGCGCTACTAGTAAAAAAAATTAAAATAAGGAATAAAAGCGTCATTTCTCTTAGAACAAAGGATACTGAAGAAAATAATTCTAACTTTAGGCATAATTTTAATTTTCCAAAAGAAATTATCTGGGAAAATAATTTTCGTAAACAAATTTCTCAAATGTAATTTAACTAAGTGAAAATGAAAGATGTATACTTGGCGACCTTATGGCCGTAGTTACTAGTGAGATAATCAAGTGTTTAAAAATCAAAAGTTGCGTAAACTACTGAATCGTCACAATTTGATATTCTGCGAGCTTGAATCGATGTGCAAAAGTAATGCAAAGCTCTGTGAGCCTGTTTTCGGGCGTTTAAACAGTTGACATGCTATATCGCTGATTACGCTGATGATTTTGTTTACGAAGTAAGCTGATTGGTCGATCAGCCTAAAGGACAGCGCTGTGATTGGCTGACCGACCTAATTTTGGCAGTTGACCTTGTAGTTAATAACCACGCAACATTACTTAGTGAATACCAAAAAATTCAGAACAATAGTTTACCAACAACAGAGTATTAAACTAACAACTGATCAAGGAAAAGTCAGTAAATGCCAGTATAAGTGTAAAAACAAATAAGCAGAAATTTCGCTAAGTTCCATATGAAGGAAACTATAAACTGCTCTCAGCTCACGATCACTGTAACGAAATAAAGTTTGAAGCTGTGATGTTATATTGAACTAAAATACAACATTAATTTAATTAGACGATTTATTAAACTACGGAACTATCTCTGAAGCTGATATTGTAAAAGGAATCGCATGTACCTATAATAAAGAGTAGAGTTTCGGGCAAGAATTGTGAGAGTGGAAACAGCCAAAAAACCCAAAAGTTGTTTGTAAATATGCAGTGACAGGTAATGGTAATGTATATGTGGTAATGTGTATATTACCGAAGTCATATTTACCGAAGTTAGATGTTAGAAGTTATAGTTAGTGTGCACTAGTTTACTAGTGCTTATTTTGCAAAAATGTTACATAATTATAGCGTCTTATGCAGATTTTCTAAATAAAAGTCATAAATTAATGTCTAAATATCAATTCGGAAGTTTGATTCAGTTGTTAAATGTCAACTGAAGAACGACAAACACGGTGGCAGCAATAGTGCTTCTATCATCCATTAAAACATCAAGCGCTATTAAAGCATTGTCGAGCGTATGGCGTACAAATAACAGAGTTCAAGGAACGCGATACGAATCTTATAAAATCCGGAGTTAAGATTTCTTCCAGAAAGAACTGAAGCAATCTAACGTTCATATATTTGACATCAAATTACCCTAAATCAAATACACAACGGCACAATGGGTCAGGAAGCACAGATGCTTGTTTAAGGCAAAATTATTAAAATTTTATTGTTTTCAGTAATTAACATTTACTATAATTACATTATTAGATACTGAAACTCTAATTATATAATATGATTGTTAGTGCAAAGAATATTGCATTATTTGCTGATTTGTAAAAATGTATCAGAACATATATTATATTGTAGAACTTCATATCTACGTAAACCCCCATTCTCAAATATCCCTATGCAAGTTTGCAGTTTTCCTGATTTTGGTTTGCATCATCTATTGGGCCCCAAACTGTTAATTGGTTTGTATTTGGTTCCAAAATGCTCGTTGCTATCGTGAACAGCAGAAGTACTCAAATTGTGTGTGTGTGTTGTTGTTGTTTTCTCTTCAGATGCAGCAGATCATCCCACCTATATAGTGATATAGTGACACTTTATGAAATATATTAATTAGCTGTAAATTAATTGAATCTAAACAAACTACTTTTATCAAATATGCTAACATTTAAATATTTGCATGCTTCAATTTTGTGAAAAAGCCTTATTGTAAATTGATGAAGCTATTTCTCTTGATATTACGGTACTAATATTACTATGATATTATAATAATATTGCTGATTCCTAAAATAAATAAAATATCATTCACATTTCATTACTTCCACTATTATTGGAACTTAATTTTTATCGTAACATTGCATAGTATTAGTCTATTTCTACTTTATTTTTTACTGTGCAGCTGTTTAATATGTCGCAACAAGGAGCTATCCTTCAAAACTTCAATAACGAGCTGGTAAAATGTAAGTTGCAGTTGCTTGTAATTTAAATTTGTATTTACATTTTACAAAATATTTAAAGTATGTTCTTTTAAAATGCCTCAAATCCATTTAATGCTACACTTTCTACATGAACTTTTATATGACTATCTATATTTTGCTGTCAATTTTGCATTTTTCTCTTGCTGTGATTCTACATATGCTGGCTTAAGTCTTCTGATAGAGGTTTTGAAGGAACCTAACTCTAAAGAAATGATAATCACAGAGAAAATTTGAGAGAATATGTAACAAGTGAGCAGACTGTGTAATTGTACAATTATATTTGCCATCCTGTGCTTTGTATCTATTAGTAAATTCATATAGTAAACCCATGTTTATAATTATAAGGAAATGCTAACTTCTAAAGTCTATCAAACATAATGGTCTTTTATAATACATTCTATTTGTATAAATAGTTTCATACATCATACAAAATATATGATTTATAGAGTAGTAAGACCTAACAGCAATGAATCACTGTCTCTCTCTCTCTCTCTCTCTCACTATTGTGCCCTGCTGAATAGCAAGTTCAAGGCAAAAGTCCTGGGAAGATTTTCTAGCTTTTATGGTTTTATGTATTTTTGATAATTCAGAATGATTACTGAAGAAACGTTTTTCTGTAGGCATGGAGGAATTGTGTTCCAGGCGAGATATTTTACAGCGGGAGATATTAGAAGAAGAGAATGAGAAGCGAAAACTTGAACGAGATCTCCTGAAACTGACAGATGCTCTGGCTAAAGTCAATGAAAGCTTATGTAACAAGATGGTCGCATTAGGAGAGTTTGACAAGACTATTGTAGAAACTGAAGCAGCTTATTCGAAAGTATGTCTCATATTTTGTTGATGGCTTCAAATGTATGTGATTGAAATTTACTGGGCCATTGTAGATTCTTGTAGTTAATTTCATATTCAGATGATAATGGTCGTTGGATAGAGAAAATTTCAAGATATTGTAAGCCTATATCTTTGAGTAACCATTGTAACGGTTAAGAGAATGTTAAGATAATGATAGCTATGTCCACTATGAGCTGACAGACATAGTCGACATACCATTGCAACTTGTTTATGCTTTTTATTTATTGACTTAGTGATATATATCATATATTTACTTTTGTTATTCCTTATAGTGACACACATGACAACCACTTGTGTTTACAAAGTTAATTTCTTGGCGGCTGTTTTTGTAGTTTTTATAATTACCTCCTTTTCCCCTCTATGGTAATTAGTAATCGTTGCCTTTTGTTGACTCATCGATTGCAACTGGCACAGATTTATGAATAGCCTTCCAACACCCTCATTAATTTTTTTTCATTCAAAGCTGTCAACACTTGGTTTTCTAAAATGGTAGCCCACAAAATACTAACCGTTTGCAACGAGGCTTTACTTCGCTCAATTGACGTGCAGCTTAACCTAGTGCACTAAATCTCATCCAATAATCGGGTTACATGGTGATGTATAGACTGAGCTTAGTGGCCTATATATGTTGCTTTGTGGAAAAGTTACTCAGAGGAAGGTGAAATAGGACATAGACTAAAACAAGTTTGTAGAATTTCGAAACTGTTTAACATTTACTCTGAGCAATGATGGAGGAAGCCATGGAAGACCTGAAAGAAGGAATAAGAGTAGGAGAAAAATTGTTATAATTCGTATAATTTACAAAGAAATGTAGCAGGCAGCGAGACTGCACTGCAGAAGATAATGGATATCCTGATGACAATAAATGGTGTGAAATTGGAACAGGGAAGGAATTTAAAATATATTTGGGTCTTACTATAACCGATGATGAGAAATGTGAGACTGAAACATGCAGTAGGATTGCACATGCAAAAGAGGCCTTCAGTAATAGGAAAGAACTATGAAATGTAACAAAAAGTCTAAAGAAAGTCACAAAGATAAAGATAGTAAAAACCTTGGTATGGACCACGCTATTATACGGATGTGAAACCTGGACCTTAAGGAAGATAAAATGAAACTGAGGCATTAGAAATGTGGATATGGTGAAGAATGGAATGGATTAGCTGCACTCAGTAGGTTACAAATGAGGAAGTTCTGGAGTGGGTTGGTACAGAGAGACAGTTGATAAATGCATTAAGAAATAGGAAGAAAAGCTGGTTAGGAAACATTTTAAGGGGGAAGTCTACTAAAAGAAGTCTACTAAATATAAGGCAGAATGAAAGGAATTAGAGATAGAGGCAGGCCGAGATTAGGAATGCTAGATGATTTAAAGACCCACCCATATGTGGACATGAAAAGGAAAGCGGAAGAGAGAGAAGAATGGCTCAGGCATTATAAACCATGGACCTGCCAGTAGGCAGTGCACAAAGAGAGAGTGAAATGTTGAATAAAGTCAAAGCCTAGTTTAACTTTAGTTATCAGTCTCAAAGACAAAGCATACCAGTGATGGGAAAACACAGAATTTAAACCCTGCATCTGACAATGTGATAGATTCTATGCTAGATCATGTGATAGATTGTGTGCTTAGATCTTGTGGTTGATCATGTGATAGGTGATGTGCTAGATCATGAATAGATCATGTACTAAATCGTTTTCTAGGTCATGTGCTTAGATCATGTGCTAGGTCATGTGCTAGGTCATGTGCTTAGATCACATACTAGATCATGTGCTAGGTCATGTGCTTAGATCACATTGACGTCCCTGACATCATCCCTGGATGAGGTAACGGACGTTAAACCTTTATTATTATTAGATCACATACTAGATCATGTGCTTAGATCATATACTAGATCATGTGCTAGGTCATGTGCTTAGATCATGTTGCAGACATCTAGTGCTGGGAGAGTCTCTGGTGTGACGATTCCATTGTGCTGACATCTAGCGGCATCATTGGTGCTAGAATTACCTGCCATTGGTTGAATTACTCTACACATGCTTGTACTATTGTGTTGCTTTTATGTGTTTTTCTGCAGATTCTGGAAAGTTCTCAGTCTTTGCTTAAAGTACTGAAGAAGGATTCCACCACTGCACATTCTCATCATCATTGAATTATTGACTCAGTTTTACCATCTTTAAATATCACAAAAATCGCATAACTTAGCTATGTAAATTAATGTTGACGGTTTAGTTTAGCGACATCTTGCCGATGAATAATAGGTTATACATTCATAGACGATCTTAATTTTTTATTTATACATTCATTGTATAGCAAATATTACATCCACTGAAAAATAAACCAACCGTGGACTACGTGTGTCGTCAGGGGCGTCCATCCCATCTAGAGCAATGACACATGCCCACATATTTCCCCCTTCATCTTACTCACGACGAGAAATATTTCCAGTTCCCTCTCATTTTTCGGACTCCATACCTTTTTCCTCCCCCCCCCCCCCCCCCCCCCCCACTATTCCGTAAACGACGCGACTTGCGTCGTTGTTAATATTGCGTGGCCGACTGTGTGTGTTGATCGTAAAAGGTGACAAAGCATTAAGATCCATACCAACGTCAGAAACGCTATTTGGTTGCTGAGCGCCTAGGCTCCAGGAATTGCTACAAAATTGTCTAACCCTGACCCTAGTTAAACTGGGATTCAAGGTAAGTGATGATTACTTATTTAATTTTAGTGCTTTATTTAGTTCTGCGGTACTAAAATTTATGTAGATAGTTCTAATTTTTAACGCTCTGTGAAACAAGTATATTGATTGGCCTATACTTAAAATAATTATTTCACTACTCGACCATTAGTTGCACATTTGTCATAACGTAAATTAAAACAGAGCATTTAATTCCTTAAAATCCCTGTGACTAGTTATATTTAAGATTTTCAATTTTTTTGTTATTTTATTTGTAATCTTAGATTTGTAGAATAATCATTATAATATGCATATGTCGTTTTGGATCTTAGAAACCAGGGAACATGCAGTTCGAGTAGGCTAACTAAAAGTTGCCCGACTTTGTTAGGAGAATCCAACACTTGAGATTTATAAGAAAAGTTGTGACACCCTTATTTTTTATATATTGGCTTATTTAAAGTTGAAGATGATGTAGGTAGCGAAGGATTTGAGGACTTGGAAGTACAGAATGTTACAGGTTGAAGAGGTTGAGAGGGCATTGGAGAAAATGCATAAAGGTAAAGCTGTGGGGTTGGATGGAAATCCGGTGGATGTGTGGAAGATTGTAGGTATGGGAGCGGTGGAGTGGTTGAGATGCTTGTTTGAAAAGATGTTATGGGGGGATAGGATGCCAGAAGAGTGGAGGTTGAGTTGTTTAGTGCCGGTATTTAACGATAAAGGGGACATCGAAAAATGTAAGAATTATGGAGGTATCAAGCTGTTGAGCCATACAATGAAGCTATGAGAGAGAGAGTAGTGGAGAGTAGGTTGAGAGATTCAACAAACATTAAGGGGAACCAGTTTGGGTTTATGCCTGGAATGTCGACAACAGAGCCGATCTTTATGTTGAGGCAATTGATGGAGAAGAAAAGGAGCGAGAGGAAGAAGATACAGATGGTATTTGTGGATCTCGAAAAGGCCTATGATAGGGTTCCGAGAGAACTGGTATGGAAAGTTTTGAAGAAGACGAAAGTGAACAGGAGGTATGTTGAGCTATTCAAAGATATGTACAGCAGTGTGAAGACTAGTGTGAGAGTTGAGAGTGGACAATCTGAGAGTTTTGATGTGAAGATCGGGATACATCAAGGATCAGCCCTAAGTCCATATCTGTTGATATTGATTATGGATGAGTTGCTTAAGGGGGTTATTAAGGAGGCCCCATGGTGCATGCTATTTGCAGATGATCTGGTGATAGTAGGAGACACTGTGGAGAAAGTAAGCGAGATTTTGGAAAACGCGAGAGAGGCACTGGAAAGTAAAGGACTGAGGGTGAATAAGGAAAAAACGGAGCATTTAGAGAGTAGATGGAAGGGTGAGATGATAAACGGAGATAGAGTAATAAGTCAGGGTGTGGAGCTAAAGAAGGTAACAGATTTTAAGTATTTGGGATCTGTAATAGAGAATAATTGGGAGTTGGAAAAGGAGGTTACTAGTAGGATTCAGGCTGAATGGGCAAAGTGGAGGGCTGCTAGTGGAGTGTTGTGTGATAGGAGAATCCCACTAAGACTGAAAGGCAAATTTTATATTCTGTGGTAAGGCCAGTAATGATGTATGGTTCGGAATGTTGGGCACTAAAAAGGGAACATTTGCAGAGTTTGCATGTGACAGAAATGAGAATGTGGCGTCTAATGTGTGGAAGAACTAGGAAGGACAGAATGGAAAATGAATATGTGAGAATGAATTTAAGTGTTGAGGGGATCGGGGATCGGTTGGCTCAGTCGAGATTGAGATGGTATGGGCATATTGTGAGAAAGGCAGATGAGATGTAGTAAAGAGAGTTTGGAGGGAAAAACTAGATGTTAAGCTACAGAGAGGTAGACCACAATTGACTTGGGATGCGGTAATTAAGAAGGACATGAAAAATAGGGGATTGACTGATGATATGGTGTGGGACAGGGAGGACTGGAGAAAGTCTGTTCGTATCCCGACCCTGGCTAAACTGGGGCTTAAGGGAAGATGATGATGATGATGGCTTATTTAAAGTGTGATAATCTGAATGAATATTACTTTATTTAAATGCAAAGTTCACTATGTAATTAGTAAAGAATTGTGACTCGAAATTCATATCTTCGGCGTTGAAAGTAAAAATCGCCAAAATTAAACTAAATAAAAATTATGCACCAAAATGTATTTGTTGTTTAAAGTTAAGTAACAAATACTATGGTGAATTGATCATCTGTGATGATATCTATCACTATTGTCACGCACATAAACATTATATAATTATGCAGTTTAGTTTGAAATCCGTGTTACCATACTGTCTTATCGTTTGTATGTAGGCCTATATATGAGATTTTCTCTGTGATCAGCTCTTTAAAGATTTGAAACAAAGAGAGCCATTTAAATCTCAGTGACGCTATCTGACGCACTTACACACTAAGCTATTTATACATTTTTATTCTACCATTGTGCAGCATCGGTGAGTAAGAAAATTGTGAATTTAAATTTTGTGAAATAACAACACATAGTTGTTAAATTGTTAAATAATTTGTTTGTGATGCAGCGAATGTGTATTATAGTTATATATAGGCTCCTGTATATATATATATATATATATAATATATATATATATATATATTATATATATATATATATTTAGAATTTGATATATATATATATATATTGATATTGATATATATATATATATATATATATATATATATATATATATATATATATATATATATACAGACTGGGGCAAAAAATATCCCCTAGCGAAATCTTAATAACTTCAACAAAACTCATAATATTTGCACAAAGTTTTTGCAATTTCTAGAGGAGAAATTTTTGAACATAGCGAGCAAATTTAGTGGAAATCTATTCAGTAGTACCAAAATCACAGCGTTTCTATGAAAAGTGCTAAAATCAATTTTAACAAGGCTGATTTTAACAAAAATCTTAATAATTTCGACAAAACTTAAAATATTTTAACAAAATTTTCGGAGCTTCTAGTGCAGGGCTGCTTGCATATTGTCTGCAAAATTTCGTGAAAATATGTTTAGTAGTAACAAAAATACAGCGTTTTACGGAAAAAGTGTAAAAAATCAATTTTAACAAGGCTTATTTAAACAAAAGTACCAAAAATATTTTTCAAAATTTTGGAATAAGTTTAATATGTGAATGAATTTTAAACATATTGTATTAGAGCAGCTAAAAAGGTAGTGTAGGCTTATGCTCCGTCATATAAAAGAAAGACCCGTTTCAGGGTCGTTATTTTCTTAAAAATGAACGGCTGACATTTCACAAATGCCTTATTAAAGTTGAATTTAGCACTTTTCTCGTAGAAACGCTGTAATTTCGATTCTACTGAATCTATTTTCACCAAAATTGTAGGATATACGCAGAAATTCCTCCTGTAAAGGCTCCGAAAATTTAGTAAAAATATTTTGAGTTATGGTGAAGTTATTGAGATTTCGCTAAGGGATAATTATTTTTTGCCTCAGTCTGTATATTAAAACTAAAGCTAACATTAACGTCAGTTTCCTCACAATCAGTCAGATTGTAAGTCAATTCGTCAGTTTTGCCTCTATATACATGTATATATATATATATATATATATATATATATATAATATAAAAATAAATATATATATATATATATATATATAATATATATATTATATATATATATTTTTATTTATATATAATATATATATATATATATATATATATATATATATATATATATATATATATATATTTATTATTTATAGTGTGTGTTGGCCTATTGCTAAGCTCTTTGCTAGTAAAATAACTCGGTTAAATTAATTATTCGCGTTTGGAACATGGATATATAATAAGTTGCTTTATTAATTACTAGTTTGCAAAAGTTGCTCGAATGATCAAGAAAGTAGTACCGTTGATCAATTCGCACATCATCGCACCTGGTTACGCATTTAAGCCTGAGCTTGTATAGTGGTGGTATAGTGTGGTGGTGGTATAGTGGGTATAAGGTGTGGGTTCATGACGTGGTATTGTGGTTTGATAAGAAATAGGAAAATGATGCGAACAAATAAAATATGACAATGCTAAATCGTGTTTAAAGTCGTTTTAATTCTTTCAGCATCTTTAAACATCACACACACATACATCTGGCTGGAGCCTGTGGCGAAGTCGGTAAGATACTCGACCGCGGATCAGTATATGCGGGTTCAAATCCTGGGCTCGCCCGTCACTGACATCGCTTTCGAGTGAGGAAACTGAAGTTAACCTTAGCTTTACCAGCTTTACCTTTTACATACAAAGCCAAAGTACAAGCTTCCTTTTACTTACTAAAGGAAATTCTTGAAAGTCAGGTCTCATATTAATAATGATATTATGACGTCGACGGGGGAGTATCTAAAGATAGGAAATGCAATCTAAAGTTCGGTAAATATCCTTCTTCCTGGCACCGCTAAGTGTGGGCCCTAAGCAACTAAGATTATTTTTCTCCCTACGGAAATGAAAACCGCCTTGTCGTAATGCAGTCACTAAATCGAGATCTCTCGTTTGAGTGTGGAGCTTATATACCACTGCGCAATAAGGCGTTCAGATACACAGAGTATAAGTTGACCACTGAGCCACAATACGTACAAAACAGAGTATAACATTACAGATAAGTTGATTACATTATATTGCTTAAGGTGTTTATTTTATTAGCGTATTGTATATTAAAATCTCACAGAAATCACTGTTAAAGAGCATAAACAGAGAGCGGTTATCACTGTTGAGATAACATCAGCAGAGAGCTAGGCTCACTGTTGAGTCTAGGTCACTGTTGAGATAACATCAACAGAGAGAGGCTAGGTCTATCACTGTTGAGATAACATCAACAGAGAGAGGTTAGTTCTATCACTGTTGAGATAACATCAACAGAGAGAGGCTAGGTCTATCACTGTTGAGATAACATCAACAGAGAGAGGCTAGGTCTATCACTGTTGAGATAACATCAACAGAGAGAGGCTAGGTCTATCACTGTTGAGATAACATCAACAGAGAGAGGTTAGGTCTATCACTGTTGAGATAACATCAACAGAGAGAGGCTAGGTCTATCACTGTTGAGATAACATCAACAGAGAGAGGCTAGGTCTATCACTGTTGAGATAACATCAGCAGAGAGAGGCTAGGTCTATCACTGTTGAGATAACATCAACATAGAGAGGCTAGGTCTCCAGCGATTAAACCTGATCACATCTATCAGTGTTGACTCGCAACCGAAGCAGACTTCCAGCCTCTCGGACTCTTGTTCATTCTTTGCTCGGGCTGACTCGCTCGATACTTCAATTCCTGCGCGAAGGTCGTGAAGTGATGGCAAAAATGGGTTTATCAACAGACCAGGCAGCGGTCTCTCGAATGGTTTGTCGTGTTTTTGAAGCTTGACTTTCTGCAGTAAGAGTTTCTTGCCTCGTTTCAGCTTAGCTTTGTGCAGCAGCGACTGTAGGCTGGTCACGTGACAGCCACTCTCGCTCAGCTGCTGGTGGTTGCCATGCTGAATGAAGTGCTGACGCTGATGGGTTTGTGGGCTGAAAGCTGAACTTTCTGCTGATCTTTGCTTTTCATTCAAATGTTTCAGTAACAACTGGAACTCGGGTGTTGTTTGAAGTTGGTTGCCGTAGTTTATCGATTGATATTCCACAGCTGTGACGCAACCGTCACGTGATTGTGGTAAACCAAGTGTCGTCAGTGATGGTAGAGAAAGACTCCTGCCAAGTGAAACACGATATATAGTATAGACTAAACTTTTAAGACTAGTTTTAAGCCAGGGTCCGGCTTAGAGAACGCGTTATGTAATTCAGTGTCATATCTTTTAATGTCTTGCCATTTAATGCCAGGTCATTCAATGTCCTGTCATGTAGTATGATGTCATTAAAAAAAGCTAATGTTAAAGTCAGTTTCCTCACGCGAAAGCGATGTCAGTGATGGACGAACCCATGATTTGAAATAACACATACTATCCGCAGTGGCGGATCCAGGGGGCGAGCCCCCCTTAGGCCTCCAAGAAAAAATTTAAATGATATTTTCATTGTTTCCATGGCAATTTACATTATGTAAATATGTTTCTAAGGGCAGTGGTTGAGGGTTCGAGATGGAACTCAGTTCCATTATCTCGATTTTTTTTCTCAAATATGGTATACTAGGAACCCTGTATATTGGAAGGGGCCCGACAAATGTTTTTCACAAGCTCTCAATTTTCACTTTAACCAATGTATTCGAGTAAAAAGGGGTGTAAGTAAATAATGCAAACTCTGTACCGGAGTAGTGATGCAAATAGCCTATGCTGGGAGGGGTTTAAGCCTCCTATCGCCAAACTTAGGTCACTTTTGCACTTCATCCAAATTCGATGAGTTTCTTCAGAAGTGAAACAATTAGCTTACTTTTTTCAAAACAAATATAGAATTTCAGGTATATTAGTTTTCCCCCGGGCTTTAGTACGGGTATGAGTGGGGGGGGGGGGGGTAAGATACGGGGATACACTCCCTCTATGAGCCGAACGCAGTAGTGAAAAAATGATGAGCCCCCTCCCCCAACAGCATTTTGTCTGGTTGGTTCACATGTCCCGAAGAAGGCGGGACGTAAGCAAAAAATTTGTACACTCTCAAAAGAAATTTTCGGCCCCCCTTAAAAAAATTCCTTGATCCTCCCCTGCTGATCCGCGGTCGAATATCTTATTATATCGCAACTGGTTCCAGCCAATAATATCCTGTTGTTTAACGTCCTATCATTTAATGTCCTGTCATTTAATGAGATTTCATTTAATTTCCTGTTATTTTTTGTCCTATCATTTAATGTCCTGTCATTTAATGTCACGTCATTTAGAGCCATTCCATTTAAAGTCCAGTCATTTCATTTCCTGTCATAATCTTATGCAATATTAGCCCTCGTTATCATGCTATTTGCTTCGTGTGATAGTAGAAACCATGCGCAAGACCTTCACTCTCCTTCACTAGTCCCTCTGCTAACTCTGTCAAACAACAGGACAAAAATTCACATTTTTCGTCACTGACATCGCTTTCGAGTGAGGAAACTGACGTTTACCTTAGCTTTATTTCTATAAAGATTTCTAGCACTCTCACTAATGAGCAAGACCTGTTTATAGTTTTTCATATGTTAAGTTCAATGCTCACTAGCGACACAGTCTTGTATTAGAGAGTATCCGCTAGGCTGTCGATCATCTCGCTCTTTGGATTTTTTTCAAACCATCAGTTTAGTGCCGCTAAAGTTTGCTTAAGCGTAGTCATTATAGAAAGCGTATGGTTTATAGTTAGGCCTACTTACAGAATTTTTAACTATTGTTATAAATGCAGAATTTTAAGCCAATTGCATTATTGTGCAAGTAGACTGTGATATTAATGTAAATATAGTTGCTATAATTGCTTGGCATTACTCGGGCGATTAATCAGGCTACAATAGTGACTGTCAGGGTTGGTCCTACCTCAACAGGTTAACCACACCTGAAAACAGACGCTAAATCCTTAAATGTACTAATTCGATGGATTTTGCATCTGACCTCGTAATTCAACTACACTAATCTAAAAGACTCCGACCTTTTTCGGATTTACTAACGAACGACTGTAGTTAAAATTAAATTATTTTAATTTAAACTAAAAAGCGAATTTAATACAGATCAAGGGAATAAAGAAAAATCCAACTAGATAGCATCAACAAAAAGTTAAGTTTAAATCGACTGTCCTTATGACGAATCCGAAATATTCACATACATGTTTAACTCGTGACGCTAAAACGACTTTACATAATATAAAATCAACGAAAACACAATACCTAGCTCTATCTAATTAACGCTTCAAAACATAAATTCCACTATGGAAATATTAACTGATTATTTACTCAATAACTGCGTTACTATACTTGAATTACTTCGGGAACTCTTTCCTCTGATCAACTATTGATCAACCTTAACTTGGATATCACCTAGTCCAACACTGTTCTGTAACAGTCTACACTACAAAATATCACGTGGAATTTAATCTACTCATTCCCTCCGCGACAAACAACAAACAAACAAACAAACTCTCGTGGCTCCGCCCACTCTCGTGAGGTCACGCAAAGCGTAGGCTTAACTAACCTCTAAACTCCTTAAATATAAAAAAGTTAAAATAATACTATATAACTTTCAATATAATTATATAAATAATATAATTAACCTTACTATACAAAATATCAGGGCATAAATCCCTGACAGTGACAATCATACATGTATGTGGAAATGAAGAGAAAAGCGGAAGACAGAGAAGAGTGGAGGCGTTATATACCATGGACCTGCCAGTATGCAGTACACTAAGAGAGAGAGTAGTGACAGTGAATACCTATTGAATGGTTTGATGAGCAGAGCTGTCTTGTGGTTCACTGAATCCTTAGGCACAAGTGTATGCACAGGCACGTTGTCCATGTACTCATGAGGTAGTCTCGCCTTCACGAAACACAAAACCAGTTATCAGTTGTTGTTGTTGTTTACATTACGATGATTGATGCTGCCGCTACTGTCGTTGTTGTTGTTAAGATTGCAATGGTTGTTCTTGCCGCTACTGTTGTTGTTGTTACTGCTGTTGTGGTGGTGGTGGTTGTTGTTGTTACTGCTACTGTTATTGTTGTTGTGGTTGTTTTGGTTTTTATAGTTGTTTTAGTTACTGTGATGGTGGTGGTTGTTGCTGTTACTGTTGTTATTGAGATTGTGGTGGCTGTTATGGTTTCTGTTGTTATTGAGATGGTGGTGGTTTCTGTTGCTGCTGATGTTATTGCGAAGGTGGTGGTTTTTGTTGTTGCTGTTGTTATTGCGATGGTGGTGGCTGTTGCTGTGTTACTGTTTCTGTTGGCAGGCCTGTTGCTCATTTGGCCTCCGTTACGCAATTCTATCAATGGAAGTGATATGGTGATATGGTGGAACTAATTGAAACGTGCCACATGTTTTGAGTTGGTTTTGTTAATATAATCAGATATTAACTACGAGCTATGAGCCTAAGGCCTACATACTAGTTATCATGCGCCAACTTTATTTTGAGAAATTCTAATGTTATTCTGTATACAAAATGTAAACGTTTATGTTGAGGAAAGACAACAGGAGTAATCATTGGCAACGTGCCACGAAAGAGCTGAAAGAGCTTCGCTGCACAACCCAGACTTAAAAAGTTATAAAAGAAGCAAATCTTAATTAATTATAAGGGCTTCTAACTTGCTAAATCAGATAATAGAAGTCAGAAGTAATTTGAAAAGCTAGAGGATGATCAAGAAAAAGGATAATACACGAAATTGTCTAACTTATTAAATAAATACTTGTATGCAGCAATGTAGATAAAGCAGTGGAGAGAGATAGATGAATTTCACGTTGGACTAAACATTGACAGTATAGATTGAGGTATTTTATTTCCTAAATCGGTATCAAGTGTGGTAAGTATCAATTAACAGAAAACTGAGATAAAGTAATTCCTCAGCAGCCGAATCTCATATCTTACTACGAACCAAATGAAATAATGCATATAATAAATATTAATATACACTTTGTATAATAATATCAATTTAATATTTTACGCCTTTCCTCATCACGTGGAGACAAGTCTAGCGTTTAGCAAAAGCTCACAGAGTTTACAAACTTTTATCAAGCAGTCTTCACAGATCATTCTCCTGCAGAGATCACACTTTCGACCTCTTTTACCAAAGAATGTGAATCTCGTTGTGCGGCAGAAGAAGCAAACCTAGCAATAAGCAATATAATAACATAATTAATAACTAAATTGTTGTTATTACTAGTATTATTATTAATTACAATCTATCTCTCCTTTAATCAATCAATCAGTCAATCGATCGATCATTGTTTTCCTAACTTTTCAGAATAGTTAATAACAATAACTATAAAGGCTAAGATATACATGTAAGTTAACCGCAAGTATCTTCTCTAGACGAATATCAGTGACGGAAGAGCACTATCGTTTGAACTCGACATCTGTTGATCCGAAAACGGACACCTACCTAACTCCACTATTCTACTGCTCGAGTCTTCGATCGAACTGAACTGAACCTGAACCAGTCTTAACTACCATCAATCAAACTTAGTAAATTTCTCACGAAAATTAAACATTCTGTTTCATTCCTAACTTCCTCGACATCGTCTTCGTGTTAGGTTCCGTTTGTTGTTTTCTCACTACGTGATTGACTTGTCGGGGTTTTGTTTCTTTCATGGGTAAATGCTTCTGAACCATATAATTTTGACACTAAATGCGTCATTTTGTTGATCTGCTAGTTTTCCTGTTGTATGCTTTTTAAATCTCCCTCTTGTTTTTCACTTTTGCATTTGTTTAGTGGTGGTATAACTTATATTTAATTAAGCAATAGGAAGTTAAAAACCGGTTCCTCGCCATAATGCAATGTCAAGGACGTCAATGTAAGGCAATGTATAAACTATGCGCAGGCTACATTTTGTAGGCTAAGTTTGCCCGGGTTCGATTGTAACAGCATTAATATGCGTAAACAGAAAAATAAAATTTAACTATTATTTGGATTTCTTTTTAATATTTTTCGACAAATACCTTTCCTTCCGTCAGCATCTTACTGATTCTTTCATCGCATGTGCAGAATGCGTCGTCAAGCTCCGCTTTAGAAATAGCGTGTAGTATATGTGAGAGCTCTGATTGGCGGAGAGTCACCGAAGCTCCGCCCCACTGGCTGGCGAGTGGAGGAAGCACTTTAGGGGTGGAGCCAGTGCTGAAACAGTCGTCGCTATGGTAACGTCTACTGTGTGACTGATCATATAGAGATGACGTGGCATGAAAGTACGAGAACAGTCTTTCTTTCAACGCCTCCGAAAGACCTCTAGAGATAGAAAATGGTTGCCATGTTTGATATTTTGGAGGTGGAGAGAACCAGGGAGTGAAAGGAGTTTGTGGTAATGGCATCACTCGAGTTTTTTCTACTTCATCTTTATTAAGAAGGGCATCAAGGGTTCCATCGAATGTAAAACTTCTCAACTCATTGCGATTCGTCGTTGATGACATTCGAGCTTGATTCATTCCAGAAACCCTCTCTTTTGATTCTTTGCCTTCGTCCTTTATGGAAACACGTCGTTTCTCTCGCTTGTTGGAGGCTGGCTGCTCATCGGGTATAGTCCTATCTTTATATGTCTGCACACTTACGTCATTGTCCTGAGCTGAACTTGTTTCCGCGCTTGAAGTAATGTCTGCTAGAGTATCTTCGCATTCTTGTTCACTTATGACATTTTCTTGAGTGATGGTATCAGCTTTTGACTTCACAAAGAGATTTTCTTGTTCAAAAGTACCCAGCGGGGATTTGTTACAGTTTTCTGCTTCCGTATAATCTCTAGATTCCTCTTTATTATCTCTCCGGATCAGCTTGATGCAGGAATCTTTATGTTCAGGATTAGTTTTTTGCTCTTTATCATTCATGTCCTCACGAATTTCATCTATTGGATCACCAAGTGTATATGTTAGGCATTCAAGTCTATCTATTAAACCTCCTAGTAAATCTGATAGACCTTCAGGTGCATCTGTTAGACTTTGAGGTGTATCTGTTAGACTTTGAGGTGTATCTGATAGACCTTCAGGTGCATCTGTTAGACCTTCAGGTGGGTCCTCATCATATTTGTCTACACTTTCACTAACTACAGGTGACATGTGTTTAATTATTTGTCCATCAACCTCTGCTGTCGTGTCGCATTCGTCTTTATTCTTCAGACTCTGATTTATATCTACATCTGTGGTATCATAAATTTCTTCGGTGTACTCCATATCCCCAGTTTGTCTATCTTTAATTAAACTGCTCCTTGTTTAGTTTCTCAAAATGAAGTTTTGTCTGATTAAACTTCATATCAAATCTCTTTTTTTATAAATTATTGATATTTGTTAGAACAATTGAGTTACGCAGGAATTACAGCTGATTAAACTATTAACCTATAAATAAATAAATAAACTAATAAATAATAACATAAATCAATAAACTAATGTAAATTTAATGTCCATTTTATATTGTGATTCCGATGTAAAAGATGAAACTAGTAACTGTTGTTTTTCTACTCTTCCAAACACAGAAATAGGAATATGTAGACTGCATACGTTAAGAGAAGCTAGGATAGTATGCATGTTAGGAGAAGCTAGGATACTATACATATTAAGATAGACTAGGATACTATACATGCTAAGATAGACTAGGATACTGTACATGTTAAGATAGACTAGGATACTATACATATTAAGATAGACTAGGATACTGTACATGCTAAGATAGACTAGGATACTGTACATGTTAAGATAGACTAGGATACTATACATGTTAAGATAGACTAGGATACTATACATATTAAGATAGACTAGGATACTATATATGCTAAGATAGACTAGGATACTATACATGCTAAGATAGACTAGGATACTATACATGTTAAGATAGACTAGGATACTATGCATATTAAGATAGACTAGGATACTATACATGTTAAGATAGACTAGGATACTATGCATATTAAGATAGACTAGGATACTATACATGTTAAGATAGACTAGGATACTATACATGCTAAGATAGACTAGGATACTATACATGTTAAGATAGACTAGGATACTGTACATGCTAAGATAGACTAGGATACTATACATGTTAAGATAGACTAGGATACTGTACATGCTAAGATAGACTAGGATACTATACATTTTAAGATAGACTAGGATACTATACATGCTAAGATAGACTAGGATACTATACATGTTAAGATAGACTAGGATACTGTACATGCTAAGATAGACTAGGATACTATACATTTTAAGATAGACTAGGATACTATACATGTTAAGATAGACTAGGATACTATACATGTTAAGATAGACTAGAACACTATACATGTTAAGATAGACTAGGATAACATAAATGCTAAGATAGGCTATGATACTATACCATGGACCTGAAATGGGGCAGTCCTCAGAGAGAGAGAGAGAAAGTTTCTGCAGGCTGAACCGCAGTAAACTTAACCGATCATATAACATAACATAATGGCACACTGGGTCAGGAAAAGCAGATCCTTGTTTTAAGACACATTTCATCCTTTCTCTCCATGGTTATTAATAATCTTTGCCTTTTGATGGCGCATCAGTTGCAGCCGGCGCGGATTTAATAATAAGCTTCAAAACCCTGTGATTTTTCTCCTTCAAAGCTGTCAACACTCGGTCTTCCAAGGTGGTCACCCAAGCATGTACTAACCGAGGCCGATGAAACTTAACTTCGATTATTGACGCGCAAATAAAACAAGTGCTTTAAAACCCGCCGTCAAATATCACCGATTGTGTCTCATACTTATATCTGCAATGAATATTTCACGACTAAACGCTTGAATGAGAATTACTCGAATCGTGTGTTAGCTAAAACTCTTCTAATTATAATTCTACTGCAGTTATAATTCTAATTAAACTCTTCTAATTATAACTCTTATAACTCTCTTCTAATCACTATAGACCTACATGTATGGTCTTCCTGTAGCTCCTAATTGTGTTGTGTACAGCCGCATTATGCATTTATAAGATTCATTTCTATATTATATATTATATAGGCCCCCCCTATATATATATATATATATATATATATATATATATATATATATATATATATATATTGCTATACAAGTAGCTCTTTAGGTAATATTAAAAATTTATATTTTATCAATCGCAGGCTTCACCTTTTGAAATATTTTTTAATGGAATAAATTTTATAGAATATTACAAACGTCAACCTTTCCTTTAATCTTCTAGCATCTGTTGAAAACGAGATCTGCATTGTGTCATAATTGTCATTTGTCTTAGAAGCACATGCATATAAATACCTTGATATCAACACAGAGCAATAGTCTTGTAAATTTTAAATTAAATTTGTCTACAATTTATGTAGCTTTCGTCCAGCTGTTTTATAAAATCTTTTTGAACCTCACACGTAATATACATGTACATGTAGGCCTGTGCCTAATACACCCATCATCAAAAGCATACCAGCCTGTCTCATTACGGTCCCTGTGCTAGGTGTAGTGCCATATAGCTGAGATCCTGTTTCTTAATTACATCTTAATACAGAACGGCAAAATAGACTGTATAGAGTATATTGTAAAATAGACTGTAATGTAAAATAGACAGTTACAATTTTAACCAGTCTACACGTGAACCGATGTATTATAGCTTAGACTGTATTTCATAGCATTGTATTCAAATTTTCATCTTCAATATTTTACTCATTAGTTTGGATTTTGTTTATAATGCTCAGTGTTGTCATGGAAAACAGTAGCCATTAAATAATGACTGGATGTCCATATTGATATTTTTAAATATTACAGAATTTGTAGCTGTTTAAACTTACAGCATAGGCCTACATTTTACTTCAATTATTACACCTTATAAAGTTATAATTGGGGCCTATGTGAAAATACCTTAACGCCTTATTAGTTGAAAATATTCTTCATCAGTTTCAAATCTAGTAAATTTAATCTTTTAATATATAAATTTTAGTTTTAAATCATTAACCTTCAAAATATTTCAGTATTTATTTCTAAACAAGTAAGCTTTTTTGGATAACTGTGCCTTCGTATATAGAGTAGTTAATATGAATTTTATTTTAACACCTTTTCAGCTAAAATACTTGCTTTACCCAGTCTTTCTAAAATCTAAGTTAAGTTGTTGGGCTTTGTTACTTTTGGTAGCGTAGCTCATTGGCACAGTTAATTAACTAGAAATTAGTTAATCACTGTCACTCATTACTCTGCACTGACTCACAAAAGGCTGACAAAGCTAAGGTTAACGTCAGTTTCCTCACTCGAAAGCGATGTCAGTGACGGGCGAGCCCAGGATTTGAACCCGCATCAACTGATCCGCGGTCGAGTATCTTACCGACTTCGCCACTGGCTCCAGCCAAGATCAAACTGAATATAGACTCTGCTCTTGTGGTCTCTTGCAGGGGTCGAACTTTCAACAGCACTATATAAATAAAGGCTAAACGTAAATTGCACATGTCGTTTGAGGTGACAGAGCAGGAACTGAGGAAAGCAAAGAGAAACTACCTCAGAAGCAACATGTTCAATATGCTACTTTCTAGGGTCGTATTTAAAATGGCTAGGGCACACACTTTTGTGAAGGTAGTACGTGGTATTCGACGGAGAGTTCTTTGTGGTATGCGAAAGCAGAATGGGAGTAAGAATATGTACCATGGACATGTCAGCTATGAGAACACTACAGTAGTACTGATAGGCTACAATACACAAAATAAAGCAAACGAAAATACTTACAAAGCCATATTTCAAAGCGCAAAAAAATTTTAGTTGCAGCAAATCATTAAGGTTAGTTGCAGCAAATCATTATCCTAGATGTTGTTGTTGCTCTCTCAAATGCTCTCCAAAGAGTGGACAACATTTTTCAATAGTTATTATTGAAGAGGTAAGCTTACATCTATAACGTTTGAGCACAGAGAGATCAAGCGTAGCCTTTCTCCACAAGCAGTGTAAACAATTTGTAGCAGCCGAGTAATTATCTCATAGCGACATTACAGCGCATGACAATGTGACGACGTGATGGGTTCAGGATGCAATTGCGCTGTTTAAGCGACCAAAAAGCTGTTTAAGCATACACCAACGACTCTCATAGTGTAATATATCCATACCAGAGGCGGGGTGAAATACCATGGGTGTCGTGAAATACCACGGGTGTGGTGAAATACCTTGGGTGTGGTGAAATACCATGGGCGGGGTGACAGACCATAGGTGGGGTGACAGACCACGGATGTAGTTGATATACCACTAGTGAGGTGATATACTACGTATGCGGTGTTATATTACAGATGTTAAAGCCCTCTAAGTAAAGTCTTCACTTTCAATGTGTACGATATTTTATGCGAACCGATGTTTCAACATTTGAACTACTACTCATGCAAATGACGGCAAACTACAAAGTAAAATCGATAATTGTGGTTCAAATTAGAGACGATGAAAAACTTTTATATCTAGTGTTAGTTGTAGCAGTTAATCAGTTGTAGCAGTTAATCAGTTATAGCAGTTAATCAGTTGTAGCAGTTAAGCAGTTGTAGCAGTTAAGCAGTTGTAGCAGTTAATTAGGTGTAACAGTTAGACAGGCTTGTCATTGTAAAGCAGATTTATTCATTATCTCTCTCTCTCTCTCTCTCTCTCTCTCTCTCTCTCTCTCTCTCTTTCATTTCTCGTCTCTTAAATTTTAATTTTAATTTTTTTCAGTTCTTCTTCATGTCCACATACGAGTGGATCTTTAAATCATCTAACATTACTACTCCTGGTCTGCTTCTGCTTCTCTTTACTTCCATTCTGCCTTCTATGACCTCTTTTAGTAAACTTTAACCTCTTAAAAGATGTCCTACTGTCTTTCGTTTTATTTCATAGCGCATTTGTCTACTCCTTATCTGTACTAACTCTCCCCTGAAATTCTTCATTTGTAACTTAATAATATTATTAATTATAATTATAATTGTTGTATTGGTAGCATGCTATATGCACGTACGTAATTATCTCACTCTTTCTCTAGTATTCTGTCAGTTGGGAGGTCCAAGGCTCATATTCTTACTCAGAATTTTCTTTCATTCTCAATAAGGAACGCTCACACGAGGCAAATGAAAAAGGCTATATTAATTTTATATTCATACCGTATGTGGCTTATAGCTCATGGAAAAGAGGGCTTTTGAGATGGTTTCGCGTTACCTTCCTCTGTCCTTGCTTAGTCGCCTCTTACGAATCGTGCAGATAACGGTCGATCTATTATTCATTGGCCCGGACACAACACGAGAAAAACTAGTCTATATAGTTTGAATATTGGGATTAAAATATTTTGAAATTGAGTATAAAGCGAGATAACAATAATATAAAGAATTAGAGAATTAGTAACCAAAAGTTATGTAAGAATTCTAAATTCCACTTATTCCAACCTAAAATATGTCGGATTTAGAGCATTTATAGGATGGGTTTGATGAAATTGGGTAGTAGCTTTCTGAGTATTGTTATAAAATTGTTAACTGAAAATACAGTAGGCCTATGTTCGAAATGCCGGTATCAAAAACAGTGCTATAATACGTATGACATCTGTAGACCAGTAACCCATTAGTTTGCTCACACATCCTTAGTCTATACAGTAAACGTCTGTTACAATACCTATGATATACTGTACATATACAGTATGATTATACCAGCAAACCATCGGTTTAGTCAGGTATCATTAGTCCATACGGTAAAAAGGCTGTTGCAATGCCTATGATATATGTACAGCAACATATTATATCATTATATGATTACAATCAATCAATCAATAAGAATTTAACGTCCGGTTCCTCGCCATAAGGTAATGTCAGGGACGTAGATTTGCTCAGATATCATCATATATATGTATACTGTATAAGACTGTTATATTGCAACAGACCCGCTTTGAAGTCCGTGATTGTGTAATTGAACTTATTAAATAACATCCCGTGATAGTCAAAAGTTAGCACAAAGAATTAATATAATTTATTGTTTGGCGAATGATCTGAGAGGTCAAAGTGATGGATAGACATTGTTCCTTCATGCTGATGTTGCATACTGAGGTGTCTTCAGATTGGAAGCATGATAAAATTAGAGAACGGCATGTTGTTACATGAAGAAAAGCTGGTTTACATACTTTGAAGTCAACAGATTTCAAAAAGTTCGCTAAACGGTAACACTGCATCCGACTACAAGAGAATTTAAAAGTGACTGAAATACCAATTGCTTTTTTCATATAGGTATTGTAATTGAATACGAGCATCTTAAAAATAGATTCACTAGCATCGCCAAATCAGTTCTGTTATTTATTTAATTTATTTTGTTAGATCACCAAAAAGGGTCATTCAACCCTGTACAGTTCACAAGCAGTGCAAACAATCATGTAAATGCAATATGTGAACACAATTTAAATGTGAACCATGGTGAACTTAAAACGAAAAATAAAAAGTAGAAATTAAAGAATTGAAATAAAGAAATTCAAAATAAAGAAAATTAATGCGAGAGAGAACTATGTTTATTGAAGTACACATACAAGTATACATACAATCACAAGGTCATCAAAGAGGGCATATATACCCTATCTAGTTGACAGCCAGCAAACACGCAAAAACAGCCAAACATACATGTACATTTAAAATTAGCAAAAGTTACTAGCGAAAAAGCAGTAACGACTAACCGGCGTGCAAGTTCGAAAAACTGTTGTACAACAATTGATGGCATAAAAATGAAACCACAATTATTGAAGCAAGCAACCTAAGTAAAGACAGAAATAGCACGATAATTGTCAACATTAAGATATATTTATCATGACAAAATACCAATTAAATAGCTTTTGTATCTCTTGTTGAATAAATTCAAAGATTTACTATTACGAATTTCTAAGGGAACATTATTCCAAATCATCACACAATTAAAAATATAAGATTTGAAGAAAAGCTTGCTGCTATTAGAAAATATATAATTAGTGTTGACAGTCTAGTATTGTAATAACGATTTTGATGGAGAGAATTAATGATGTCACGAATTGCCGTAGACATAATACCGTCAAAATTAATACACTTATAAATTAATTTACTTATAGAGAGTATATAGAGTTGAGATACAGGTAAAGTATTGAAATTAGCATATAATTCTTTGACATTACAAAACCTGGATTTATTTTGTAGAGTTCGTAAAATTCTATTACAGGAATAGTGCAGAGGCTGTAATAACTTAGAGGTTGTTTTTCCATAAATTTCTATACCATATTGAATGCGCGAATAAACAAGAGAAAAATACAGATTTTTACGGCATCCCTGAGGTATGTAGTCCTTTCGTCTGTAAAACATACCATTTAAGCTATTAACCTTGCTTATTAAAGCATCGATATGATTGTTAAAGGTAAGGTTCTCATCAATTAGAATGCCCAGAAATTTAGTGATTGAAACTTTACCAATTGAACAATTATTTAATTTAACACACATATCATTTGCCGTAATGTTTGCACTATCGTCATCTGTAGGAAAAAAATATATATATGCCGACTTGGAACAATTAATTGTTAAACGATTGCAGATAAACCAACGACTAACTTGTGAGCAAGCCTGGTTAGCTGCCTGGTACAGTTCTTCAAGGTTGCTACCGTGCACAGAAAGATTGGAATCATCAGCAAAAAGTTTTAATGTGGCATTGGTGCAGGAAAATTGTAAGTCATTAACGTAAATTAAAAACAACAATGGTCCTAATATTGAGCCCTGGGGCACGCCCATTCTGATATATTTTATATCAGATGGTATATTTCCTATTACAGTATATTGCTGTCTGTCGGACAAATATGATTTTAACCAATTATAAGCTTTACCACGAATACCATAATTAGATAATTTAAAGAGCAAGATACCATGGTCGACTGTATCAAAAGCTTTGCATAAATCTAAAAAGATGCCCATAGTTTTACTTTTCTCGGCATTTTTATTTGTCAGTAAATTGATACAGCTGAAAAGTGCATCACTTGTGGAATGGCCTTCTCTAAAACCAAACTGGCTGTCAGATAAAGTATTGTTAAAATTAAAGAAATCAACCAGGCGTTTGTAGATCACTTTCTCAAAAATTTTGCTCAAGTTATTAAGTAGAGAAATGGGTCTATAATTAGATACATCATGATTACAACCCTTTTAAAAATAGGAATTACTTTAGCTATTTTAAAACTTGTAGGAAAGAAGCCTTGCTCTAGAGATTTATTCATAATAAAAGTAATTGGGTTGACAATGTATTCAGCACCGAGCTGAAGAATTTTACTAGTTATTTTATCATGTCTGGTGGCGTTACTTTTATTTAGGCTTTGAATGATATTGAAGGTTTCCTTATTGATGGTTGGGTATATGAATATAAAATTTGGGAAATTTTCAGGAAGGTCAGACTGGTAATCATTAGAATTATTTGATATTTCATTTGCTAAGTTAATACCGACATTGATAAAGTAGTTGTTAATTTCATTCGCCATTTGATATTTATCATAAATAAAACCATTTTTAGAGTAAACTCTATCAATTAAATTGTTAGCTATTTTATTTTTGTGGCTAGTGATGTCGTTAAGATTTTTCCATATATTTTTAGCGGAATTAAATCTTATATTTAATTTATCGCTGAAATATATCTTTCTATAATTTTCTAATTCCTTTTCCACTGATTTCCGATAGGCACGATATTTATCTTCATCTTCAATACTTTTAGTTTTTTTGAAAAGTAGGTAGAGAGAATTTTTTATTTTGATACGTTTTTTCAATTCCTTTGATATCCATGGTTTGTCCTTAAAACTTTTTCGAGACAGTAGAACTAACGGAAAATTGTTATCAATGGCGTTAGTTAAGGTATCAGTTAGGTAGGCGACCGAAGTGTCTATCTGATCAGAACTATAAATGGGTGTCCAATCAGTAAAAGAAAGTTGATTTTTAAAAGAATTTATAGCCTTTTTAGAGAAAATTCGTGTCGTGGGTCGATCACAGTAATTTACCCTTTTCTTGTTTGCAGTTATAACAACAATGTTGGCATAGTGGTCACTAACATCACTTGCCACTGTTAATGACTTAATTCTACAGCCTTGCACACAGTCAATACCAAAATTACAGAATACATGGAATTATTGACACAATGAATTATTGACACAATGCGTCGGAATAACAGAGAACGGAACGAAGTTCATAGAGAATAATTCATTGACGTATCTCTCAATACATGCAGTAGAACCATATTTTAGTAAATCAATATTCAGGTCACCACATAATATGCTTCTCTTCGTTGGCTTGTACAGCTTAAGTAAATCAAACAATGAATCAATAAAAATCGGCATTGCTTTACTTGGGTGTCTATAAAATAAAAATATACGAAGTTTGCCGTTACTGGTAGTTACATCAAGTATAACATATTCCGCAGCATCATCTAGTAACTTGTAACCTCGTCATTTGACGAGGCAACAATATTATAAACTATCGATTTATGAATTAAAACACCAACTCCACCGGCTCTCTGGTTCAGTGGCTGAAAGTAAAGAAAAATATAGTTAGGAAATATATTATCAAAATATGCCAGGTTTGTGGACCATATTTCAGATAGTAAAATAATATTAAATTTGTAATCATATATATCAAGTAAATTTAATAAGTGTAAATAATTGGCATTGAGACTTCTAATATTGATATGAAAGATAGCAAAGTTACAAAGTTTAAAAGAGTTCAATAGTTTATTAGAGTCCTCTGGTGAATAAAGGCCTATAATAAAGGCCTATGTGAGTTACTGATAAAATCATCGTTAATTAAACCATTAAAATTACAAGCCATTATAAAGAGTGAAATGTCGACTATTGTTTGGAGGACCACCATTCTCTGATCGTGATGTTGTCAGGCCACAAGTCCATGTTAAAAACAAGATACTTGTATTTAACATCGACTGAGATAAGGAAGGCCGAAGATTTGTACTCCCGCCCGTCCCTAGTCTTTCCAGTCAGCTTTTTGCAGACAGAATCAGGAATACCGTTATCCTTCAGCAAATCCTTCATATCGTCCTCAGTTGTGTCGATTTGGAGTCTGCCCATAAATATTGATAGTTTCTTGGGCACAGCTTTGATTTTGCTGTCGGTTTTCTTCCCTGTGTAGGTGATCGATTGGGGCCTCGCCTGGCGGTTAAATCCGCTAGCACCACCTACGCTAGTTACTTGTTGACTTGATTTTATAGGTTGAGCAGAAATCGCTGGATTTGGTGAATCAGCTATCTCGGCCCAGCTTCTGCTTTTTGGTGACCTTTCTGGAACATGGAGGGGAGGAGGGATGCTGATACCTATTGGCGGCGTTGTTTTTAGTTGCCTGATTGTCTCCTCAGCTACTGTTAATCTTATTAGTAGTTTCTTGTTTTCCTCAAGCAGGTTGTTTACTAGCTCAGAAAACATTGTCTTGACTGACTCTGCCACTATGGGGCCGATAACTTTTCCCAATTCTTCTGAGATTTCCCCACTTCTGATCGCCTCGGCGAGCTCTTCACCCACTGAGCGTTGTTTGGGCGGCATTATGTTCAGAGAGAGAGAGAGAGAGAGAGAGAGAGAGAGAGAGAGAGAGAGAGAGAGAGAGAGAGAGAGAGAGAGAGCGATGTCTCAGGATGAGTCTCTACACATGAGCATGGGTGTTTACTATAATATGACGAGTGATCATATATAGAATCGTAGATACAGGTGAGAGGGTACGAAGTCCAGATTGTTTATATCCTTTTAAATATTATTATAATATTTTATTAATATATTATATATCCGCGTCTGAGCTTGATATAGAGTGTGTTACTATTATATTTATTTAATCCGTACGGAGTAAACCGAATTTATGTGAAAAATCTAGTTATTAGTTGCATTTAGATTTATTTATAAGCAAATTACATCCAGCCGTTTGTTTACATAGATCGTTTGATAATAGGTATGCATAATTATACATTTAAGTTCATTATCATTAATAATTATTTAATAAGTACTGACGAAGATTAATATTAAAACAGTTAACGGAGCGAGATGATCGTAAATTAGATGGAAGGGATAGCCAGTATCTAGGGCCTTGTACTGCGATATACTTTTCGCGACAGAAAGTTCTGAACGATGGTATAGTAAATTCCGAAATTTGTCGAAATTTATAAACAGAATTTACTGAGGTGGCTGAAAATTATTGGATAATGGTCTGTTGTATCTTCATAAAGTATAAAGTATTCAGATTTACAGATGCTAACATCAACATTAGTAAAAATATTGTCAATTAAGGTCGCAGAAGTATTAGCAACTCTGTTCGGCTTGTTGATTGCAGGTAGCATACCATGAGATAGCATTGTATTAAGAAAAGTGGATTGAGGATTAATGGAACTATTAGCTAAGAGATTAAAATTAAAGTCATCCATTATTAGTATATTATCTTGTTTCTTTGAAAAATATTTATGTCTGAAAAATTCAGTTAATTGATTAGTAAAATTAACTGTAACAGATTGTGGGGGTCGATAAATACAACCAATAAGTATCGAACTTTTCCTTAAATCCCTCTTTGCAACTTCGATAAAAATACTTTCAATATTTTCATTCATAATAGTAAGATCATTAATGATGCTAAATTGTTCATGCATATTGACATAGATTCCAACACCTCCACCTGGCTTGATGGGGCGAGAACAAGATACAAAATTATAGCCCGGTAAAGCAAAAATATCAGAATTAAATGGTTTCAACCAAGTTTCACTAAGACCAATAGCAACAAATTGCGCGTCTAAATGAGATACTAAGGTGCATAAATGATCATAATTTTTAGATAAACTTCTGATAAACTTATGCATAAAATTACATAGGTTATTAGATTGCAAAAAAGACTTGCATTCATCCAGGGTAACATATCTTGAGTCACATAGATTAACAATATAGTCATCAATTTTATTAATATCTAATTTGTTGGTAGAGCTAATAGATAAACTCTGGTTTCGACTGAAGCATAATTAAAATTTATAAATATTATTATTTGACGCAATTTTTTAATAGATAATGTCAATCGATATGTACATGTATAAGAAAAACCCAGAAAAATTAAATTATTAGTGGCTTATCTAGGCAAACTTTCTTTGCTCTTAAGTAGTATCGGTCTACAGAACGCGTCTGAGCTCTGCTTTATGAAGATTTGACCTTTAAAGGTCCAAGTTGACGCTATCTTTTTCTGTTTTACCAGGGAACGAGCTTGAGAAAATATTTCATTTGAGCGCTGAGTCAGATGTTCGTTGATATATATTTGCTTTCCCGAGGTGTGCAGTTTTTTCTTTGAGGCCATCACCTTGTTTTGCAGTTGTATCGAGCTGAACTTTACAAGTACAGGACGAGTACGATCAGCATTTCCCGTTTTCATCCTGAATGCTGTGACAATATCCTGGGGTTGAATTTGTAGATTCAGGTCATTATTAAGTAGTCCTATAACTGTCGATAGAACGGAGCTATGTCGAGAGTTGCTGTCCCCGTTCTCCTGCATCGAAGCAGACTCTGAAAATGATTGTTCAGGAAGACCCCTGATTATCACGTTTGCTGACTTTCTCTCACGATCCATTTCCTTCAGTTTATCTTCCATTAAGTTCAGTCTGGACTTAATCTTTTCGTTTTCTTCTGTTATTTCCTTAATTTTGGACTTCATAGCTCGATTGTCGTCCAAAACTTGTTTAATGCTGCTGGTAACAATCTCCTGCACAATCAATTGCAAGCTAGGAGTGATGGTTTTGCAGAAAGCTTCCATAATATCATCTTGTCTCAATGCTTCCATGAATTGCTCACCCAGGGATCTGCTAGAGTCTGTTGATTCATCACTCTTCTTTGGCTTTGGGGGCATTACTTATTCATTACTTATTTTATAATAGGAGAGTATTAAGTGTAGCATAAGGTGGTAGACGGCACACACGGCAGGTGATCACAGATATAGAGTAGGCAATATACACAGGTATCACTAGTGTTAAGTCAAGCGGAACGATTCAAGACGTGTGCGTGCGATCGATGTACAATATGAGTGAATGAGGGCAAGGATCAGTTCAGTACACTATACTATCGATAGATCAAAGTCTAATCTACAGCGAAGATAACGTCCACAATAGGGTAAATTTAATAACTCTTAAATGTTGTTGAAGGTATATATAATTGTATCCAATTTATCTCTTAAAATTAATAATTCCAGATGTTGAGATAAAAGTGTGTAAGATTAATTAGATGATAAGTTAAAAAAAGTAAATATTAAAGGAAAAATTAGTAAATATTTATTATCCTTCATGTTTATAATACACATGTGCGATTCATTTAGTTCAATAAATTATCTGCATGTATATACATGTATCTGTTTATTGCAAAACAATCTGAACCGCAGATGGATATCGCAAGAGCATACGTAATGTAAACCAAATAAAAGCTGAAGAAAGATACTGGTGAAATGCCTGTAAGTGTCTTATTCATAAAGAATGATTAATATGACCTGAAATATAAAAGGTTTAATTAAATTTTAATACTAAATTTTAGTACTTTTAAAGTTAAAAAAGTTTCGATGAGCTCAAAATTGGCATCTATTCTTGAAAGTTTTAATTCTACCCAAGCCACACTTAGATATGAATTAACGTCTTGTTTTTAATAAGATGATCGAATAGAATTCTGCAGTGGTTGATAGAATTGAGCTCTAACAAAAAGACATTCACTGGTATACATATATTATGAGCCTATATAATGACCAGTATATAAAAGCAAACACAACACGAGTTCATTGACAATATAAATAATTATTTTATTAGGTCTAGATAAAAACTAGTATTAAACAAGACATTGGTGCTACATTTCTATTGACTCATTCACTGTGAGTGATGAAGTAATTGCTTCCAAAATAGGATTAATAAAGCACAGTTGTTATAGTACTCACGGTCTGTCCAATTTAATACACAAGTACAAATACAATTATATCAATATGTACAGTATTGCACACGTATATGCGAAGTAATGGGCTTTAGAAAATAGACGGTCTATAGCATTGATTTATTTGTCTTGTCTGCAGCCGAGCTCAGTAAAGAGCACTCGATAGGCTAACAAATGGAAGCCTTCTCAAAGGCTTTGCATAAACCTTACTTAAATAAAAGCCTGAGTATGAAATCATTTTTCGAAGGCAGTTTTCCTATGACTTACTGGACATCTGCAGTAATACGTTACTCGCCTTTTACGAGACTCGTGCAGTTACTGATTGATCCGCTCTCATGTGTACAAATTTATACACAGAGGAATACGATAAATATAATAATATGAGTAAAATAGTTAAATAGTATTATAGCAAAATATTTGCTGATGACTGTTTGTAATATTTACAATATATACAGAATTGCATTCATTCAGGCGGATGTATTCTACATTCATTCAGATGGATGTTTTCTACATTCATTCAGATGGATATATTCTACATTCATTCAGATGGATGTATTCTACATTCATTCAGATGGATGTATTCTACATTCATTCAGACGGATGTATTCTACATTCATTCAGATGGATATATTCTACATTCATTCAGAGGAATGTATTCTACATTCATTCATTCAGATGGATGTATTCTACATTCATTCAGACGAATGTATTCTACATTCATTCATTCAGATGGATGTATTCTACATTCATTCAGACGGATGTATTCTACATTCATTCAGACGAATGTATTCTACATTCATTCAGACGGATGTATTCTACATTCATTCAGATGGATGTATTCTACATTCATTCAGATGGATGTATTCTACATTCATTCAGATGGATGTATTCTACATTCATTCAGGCGGGTGGATTTGGCATAATTCTACAGTCGTCCATATCAACCTCGCTATCACTGTATTGTTCGCCATTCTGCAGATACTCCAGCTCTTCCTTCTTCCCATTTCCAGGTCCCAGTAGCCTCCCTAGGCCCTTGTCCACGCCGTGGTGTCGTCGCTTCTTCTGACCCGGCTGACTGCCGGCTATCAGGCCTCCTACGATCGATGAAACCGGCCCTGAACCGTGCCGCCTGTTCATCAGCAGCCAGCGAATCTTACCTGATATAATTAAACAACAAAGAGGAATGCAGCGTTCATAGAGTATGAATCCGGATATCAAACTAAAATAACATAAATTATGTAACATAAAGTTAACATAAAGTTCCTTAACACTCTTTCTATTACAAATACTCTTTTTAGTGAACTATGGCCCCTCTTATCACGTCATCTGTTGGCCTGTGAGCACACAGGCCTAAAAATCTGACGAAATATGAAATCAGACGATCAAAGCTCTGAATATTTGAATTATCAGGACGTCTGATAACTGATTTACTATGCCAGTTATTATGTTATTCTATTTGAAAATACAAATTTTCATTTATGTCAAATAAACATATAAATACAATAAACATATAAATAGAAATGGCAAACATCTACACAATAATTATATTTAAGCGAGAGAGCAGATTACAAAAGTTGTTTTTCCAGGAACATTTCTCCTTGCATTACAATCTAAACGTTCTCCTTTGATGGATAAGCTCTTCATAATTAGAATGTTATATATAGACTTTTACCGAAGACCCTTATTAGGCTTTTATCGTAGAATTTTTGTTACTATTGAACTTTCTATTATCAATTTATTCTACGTTTGTAAGTTTGTAAGTTTTCTGCGGTTTGTCAGATTTCATATAATAAACGAATACAGTATTATCCTTGATATCATCCAGTAGCATCTCTTTCTCTCTCTTAGTGCACTGCCTACTGGCAGGTCCATGGTACATAACGCCTCCCCTCCTCTCTGTCTTCCGCCTTCCTCTTCATTTCCACATATGAGTGGGTCTTTAAATCATCTAACATACCTAATCTCGGCCTGCCCCTGCCTCTTTTTCCTTCAATTCTACCTTCTATGACCTCTTTTAATAGACCATCCCCCCTTAGAATGTGTTCTATCCATCTCTTCTTCATATTTCTTAATACATTTATCAACTGTCTGTCTGTGCCAACTCTCTCCAGGATTTCCTCATTTGTAACCTTTCGAGTCCAGGTAATCCTCTCCAAAGCCACATTTCCAATGCCTCCAGTTTCCTAATATCTTCCTTCCTTAAGGTCCATGTTTCACATCCATACAATAGCGTGGTCCAAACCAAAGTTTTCACTATCTTTATCTTTGTGTCTTTCTTTAGACTTTTCGTTAATAGTTCTTTTTTACTACCAAAGACCGCTTTTGCTTGTGCAAACCTACTGCATATTTCCGTCTCACATTTCTCATCATCGGTTATAGTATGACACAAATATTTGAAACTCCTTACCTGTTCCAATTTCGTACCATTTATTGTGATATTAACTTCACCTTTATTATTGGACACTCTCATAACCTTGGTCTTTTTTATATTAATCTTCATGCCATATCTTAGGGCCGTATCATTCAGCCTATACATTGTCTTCTGAAATCCAATCTCGCTGCTCGCTACCATTCCTTGGTCATCTGCAAATCGTACATCTTGTAACAAATTCCCACCTACTTTTATTCCTTCTTCCAAGTCTTCCATGGCTTCCTCCATCATTGCCTCAGCGTAAATGTTAAACAGCAGCGGCGAAATGCTGCAACCTTGTCTTACTCCACGTCCTATTTCACCTTCTTCTGAGTATTCTTGTTGAATTTTGGCTAGTGCTCTTTGATTCATGTACAATGTCAAAATTAGTCTTCTATCTCTCCGGTCAATTCCTATTCTTTTTAAGATATTCATCATCGTTATCCTATCAATCCTGTCAAAGGCCTTCTCGAAGTCTAAAAAGCATACAAAAACGTCATTTCCGTATTCTAAGCTTCTTTCGCAAAGAACCCGCATTCCAATTTTCAAATTCCATCTCTTACTGCTTCTCTTCTTAAGTATTTTCTTCAACTGGAGCCTTATTTTTGCCATTACTAGATTGTGGTCTGAATTAATGCTCCTGGATAGGCCCTTGAATTCTTCACACTATTGCTGTACCGTTGCTTTAACAGAATAAAGTCCAACTGGTATCTTCCCTCGTTTCCGGTGCTTCCTGGTTTCTTCCATGTGTAACGCCTTCTCTTCTCATGCTTGAACCAAGTGTTGGACACCACTAATCTCATTCTATTGCAAAAGTCAACCAATTTCTGTCCTCTCTCATTTCTTTTTCCTAGACCATATTCCCCAACTTCATTTACATCTCTCCCTTCACTCACCACCGCGTTCCAATCCCCCATAACTATCAACTAATCTGTGGCTTTTTCTCCTTTAATCACTTTCTATTTTTTCGTACATCGCTTCAATTTCCTCATCCTCTGAGGCTGATGTAGGCATGTAGATTAGGATAAACACCAAATCTACTGGATCTGCTTTGATCCGCACTAACATCAGTCTGTCACTGCACTGAAGAACCTTTGTTACTCGTTCACTTAAATTTCTATCCAATATCATAGCCACACCCTTCTCCCTTTTATCTCCTGCTGTGTATATAGCCCTGTACCCATCACTTATAAAATCTCCAGTTCCCAGCCACCTTACTTCACTCATCCCTAGGACATTTTTTCCCTTTCTCCATTTCCCTCTTTACATTTTCTAACTTTCCCCTTTCACTCATAGTTCTCACATTCCATGTGCCCACACTTATCCTTTTAGGGCGCATGGAATGTCCTCTTGGTATATCTGTGGGACACACAAGGTGCCGTCTGGCCGTGGAATTCTTACCACCCCCTCCCCATTTAAGGGGTGCACGGGACTGGGGGCGTTCATTTTTGTCGTGATATGCCTTTATTTCTTGGAGGATATGCTTTTTGACGAGGTGGGCCCCCTATGCCTTCCTCAGCTTTGACTGAAATTTACCGGGCGGGGGGCGCCAATCCCTGAGAAAACTATCCTGTTCACTGTTTAAGCATCTATATATCCTTCGGCCATGACTGGTGTCAATACTTTTCCATTTCCTCCTTTCATCCAGTTTGTCAAGCATCTCGTTTGTGATCCAAGGTTTTTTAGCTGTATTTGCTTTAAGAAAGCCATAAACTTCTTTTGCACCTATTTTAATGGCTTCCTTTAGCTGACACCAGTTGCATAAGGACTAATAGTCAGAGGTATAATCTTCCACTTCTTACCACTTCTTCTGATCCTGAGAACGATGGTGACGCAGAGGATGACGAGAAGGGGCACCACGAGGATGGACATGATGATGAAGGAAGAGCTGAAGTCACTCAGAGTCTCTGAGGATTCACTCGCCTCTCCATCAGTGACGGGATGTGGAGGTGAAGTGGATGTGACAGGATGGGAACTTCCTGGGCTGGAAACAGGCTCTGCATGGATATAATTCAAAACACATGTGACACAGGAGTTATAGATTATTTTTTGTAAACATTTTATATTTTATTAACCATTTTATATTATATTAATTTATTTATTGAATTTGTATGTAAAAACTTTAAAGTGGCCAACTAGATGCCAATACATCTTATGCCAATGTACCTTGTTTGAAGGTCTATTGCATGTGTCACATGTACACGTGTTTTTTAACACTAAAATAAAAAGAATCATATTTCTCTCATATAATTCTAAAATACCTTTTTTAGTATCAGATTATATGTATCGAAATACCATATCGGAAATTTTTTTTATTGCGTGACATCACATTCATATTACGATATTATGCAATGTGTTCCTTTTCATTCTAGTTCAATTATTATTCAATCAGTTAATTATTACTAATTCATATAATAAATAAATTTCAATAAATCATTAAAATGATGTGTACTGACAAGGGTCATTTTATCTCAAATTCCACAATATATTACTAAACGAATAATAAAGGATCAATCGATCACGTGCTGCTGCGAGCGACAACAAGTGTAACTATTTATTGTGACACACAACAGGTGTAACTATTTAATGTGAGACACAACAAGTGTAACTATTTAATGTGAGACACAACAAGTGTAACTATTTAATGTGAGACACAACAGGTGTAACTATTTAATGTGAGACACAACAAGTGTAACTATTTAATGTGAGACACAACAGGTGTAACTATTTAACGTGAGACACAACAGGTGTAACTATTTTATGTGAGACAGAACAGGTGTAACTATTTAATGTGAGACACAACAGGTGTAACTATTTAATGTGAGACACAACAGGTGCATCTATTTAATGTGAGACACCCAGGTGTAACTATTTAATGTCAGACACAACAGTGAGACACAACAAGTGCAACTATTTAATGTGACACACCCAGGTGTAACTATTTAATGTAAGACACAACATGTGAACTATTTAAGACTCGCCAATTACATAACAAGTAATTCCTTCTAGACTATTTGCAGACCATTTGACCACTGAAATTTTTCCTTAAATTGTAGGTAGGAATTATTAAGATTTACCAACCAGAAATCTTCGACGTTGTTTTTAACTCAATCTTCTGTGCGCCACTGATCTTTGTCGTTGAAGGATTCTCATGTCCAACCGAGAGCTGAGGCTGTTTGGTAGAGATCACACTTATCTTTCCAGAATCTTCGGATTTTCCAGAAGCTACCGCGACTCCTCGATGCCTGGACCTCTCGTTGGACACACTCTCGTAGTAGTCGCTGTTCACGGGATCCTCTGAGTTATACCCAGAATTAAATCTCCCGCCTGCCTTCATCTCGGTCTGCTTGTAGCCTCGCCTAACCGATGTATCTACCGAATTCGGCAGCCTGTCTTCTTCTGGTCTGAATCCCGGCCTTCGATTTGATAATAAATCCGAATTGTAGCGTCTTTCCGGATAGTTTGGGTATGTTTCCGGGTTTTCCCCGAGACGTCCTGAACCACGAATACTGGGGTAATAACCATTTGATGGATTTCTATTGGAACTCCGCTGCAATGACGGTCTGAATACTCGTTGAGAGTCTGAATCAAATCAACAAATAAATAAATCTATTCTCGCCAGTTTTTTTCTTTTATTTCAATTGCAATGCAGTGACTTGTCAATTAACGAAATGTGTCGCTATAAAATAAACGAAAAATATGTAGCTATAAATGTGTCGCTAAACGTATCATAAATAAAAAATCTATAAAATAAAATAAAATCTATTACTCTTTTATTTTTCCTTTTAGCTACGCACTTGACCGACGCAGGTATATTATAGTTTCCTTGCTTACTTTGCCGACATTTTTGTAACTTGTTTCGTGCTTTCCTCCCGTAATTACTTAATTAAAATAATTAATCAATTAGTTTAAAGCTCGACTCATTTCAAGTTTAACATTACTAGTAATAGTTGCCTATATGAAATGAATAAAGAAGCGTAGTGCCTTGGTCGAATCGTATTAAGAGTAACGATCCAACATCCTGGGCTTTCTATTCAATCCTATCAACACACTGTCTTCCAAGGTTGTCGCCCATCCAAGTACTAACCTCAACCCGAAGTTGCTTACTTTTACATGGTTTACAGTACATCTTTAACCGTGTTACTTTTATTATAATATAATGCAAGTATGGAATGGTGTTCAGCTAGAAAAAATACTGTGTGCATTCGCTGATGGCACATGTACTCGTAATATTTACCTTTGTATTTTTGGTTACACTGATTTTTCACTGTTTGCATGAACGCCTTCGTTTGCTGTTGGTAACGGTTCTGTTGTCGAGTTGAAATGTAATGAAATAAAGCATATTTCTCTCCTTCTCATGGCATTACTTAGTATTATTAATGCTACATAATAATATTGCCATAATGCTGTTTAGATACTTACCGACATCGTTTGAGGTTTGTTTGTTTAGATACTTACCGAGATCGTTTGAGGGACCGCTGGGCCTCCGCAGAGGATATACATTGTATATATATATATATATATATATATATATATATAAGATATATAAGAATAACCTCCAACACCCCGAGGATTATTTACATTCAAAACTGTCAACACGGGGGCTTCCAACGTTTTCGTCCACAATTTACTAACCGCTGCAACGTGGCTTTACTTCGTTCAATTGACGCGCAGCATAACTGAGTCCCCACTTACCGACATACTGATCGTTTGAGGGAGCGCTGGACCGCTGCAGAGGCCTGTTCTCTCCGCCTGTTTGCTCCAGAAGTCGATTGACAGGTGGAGGCTTGTCAGAGTCTTGTGGAATGTTGTCCAGCAGCTTGGCGTTGTTGTTGCCCTTGCAGGAGTAGTAACCTGCGCCATCTGTAGAATTAGTTCTGTACAGCATATAGAGGTTACACATCTCGTCTTCAGCTCTCATTCTACAACATAAACAACACAACAGTGGTTCCGTCGTTCATGACTATGTAGAAGTTAGAACTTGGTTGAATCAATTGATAATAAAGCAATTCATAAATATAGATTGAATCAAATGAAAAAAACTGGAATATTTCGATGAAATGGAATAATTTTCAAATTAGACATTTTCTAAAATATTTCCATAAGAACTTTTAACTAGAGATGGGAATTTTATGAATTTCCAGAGTTCGGGTTCGGTTCGGTTCGTTGAAAACGAAAGTTCGGTTCGGGTTCGGTTAGCAGTTGACAATTTGAGAGTTCGGTTCGATTCGGCTCGTTGAAATGAAAGTTCGGTTCGGGTTCGGTTCTAACAAGGGTTCGGGTTCGGCTTGCTTTCCAACTCGCAAGAGTTCGATTCCAGTTCGAAATGGTTTTATGACAGACATGTTTATGGTAAATATGCTTAAAAATTAATTAAGTCATAATAGCTGCCACATTTTTTCACCTGGGTAAAAATATGACAATGAAAAAAAGAGAGAAGTGGTATTTATTCCTGTACATTTCTTAAAATATTGCTAGTTGACCAACAAATGTTCATAATATAGATAATTAGCTTTATTATTGTATCTGAAATATTTTCCTTGATTATAACGAGCAAATAGAATGCTTCTTCATTTTTTAAATTTTTATTGTCACTATAGGTCTATATATTAGATACGTTTATAATTAAGTAGAAATGTCTTGGCTAAAATTTGATCCAATATTTCAGAGACAAAGTGCAATTTAGTAACACAAAAATGTCAAATAAAGATGATTTAGTAAACACGTGTACTTTTATAGAAAAATGATCATAATATACATCGTTTGCTATCTACTGACCAGTAATAAGCTTCATAATTTACCTTAGGGTTTCAAATTTTAAACTCTCAGATCAATTGTGAAGTTACGAAAATAGTAATGAAATTATTGTATTGCCATGGTGCAATGTTTTTACTCCAGAAAGCCTTAACACATATAGAATGTTATATATAATTATTTATAAATCTGGCTGCAAAAATATTAAAGTAGCACACAAAAATTAGAAAAAATTCATAATTTGAATTTAACAAGAACAAATCCTCCTAGATTGAGTCAAGCATTTTCATATTTTTATTGGATACTCTCATCACTTTTGTCTCTTTGATGTTAATCTTCATTTCATATTTCAATGCCGTATCATTCAGACTATCCATTATCTTCTGTAGGCCCGTCTCGCTTCCCGCTACCATTCCTTTATACCGCTACAATTTTAAAATTTGTGTCGGAACAAGCCTTGCCTGAATATATGCTGTTAGATACTGTAAGACATGTAAATGCAAAAACTAATATATATTTATATATAAATATATATATATTGTTCTTACTATCTTTATTTAATGTCAGGCTGGTGAAGAAGAAAGGAACTACAAGAGTTTGGTTCAGGTCGGTTTGGACGAAGTCTGGGTTCGGTTAGGGTTCGGCCAGAGTCTGGGTTCGGGTTCGGTTCGGTTCGGCTAGAGTCTGGGTTCGGGTTCGGTTCGGGTTCGATCAGAGTCTGGGTTCGAGTTCGGTTCGGTCAAAATTCTAGATTTTAGGATTCGGTTCGGGTTCGGTTCGATTCCCATCTCTACTTTTAACAGTAGATTGTAGGGCTCGTTCACTAACCCATCCACCCATAACGATATATGGTGATTTTGCAAAAAAAAATAACCATATTGACAATGATTGTCACGATAACCAGAGCGATATAACCATAAAATAATGCTAACTGTATAGATCTATGGGATACAAACTAATGCTACAACTGTATGCTTTAAAGGTAATGTCGTTCTTAGAATCTATTTCAGGATCAGAAAACATGTTAAGGACGCTGAGTAAGTATCTAGTAATGAATGATATATGCAGATTACCAAATATGTTTAAAACTGATACGATTTTGTTTGAGAATAACTATAGAAATACATTAAACGCTCATTTTGAAAAATTGTGAGGTTGAATATATCTTCATAATGATATAGAGAAAGCCTGATGTGCACATCATATTTTTCGTTTATTAGTTTTGTTTATTTGCTTCAATTTTCTTTTCACTGTGTATTTGCATTTTGTTTCTTTGATTTTGATTTTGTTTCACTATGCAATGTGTGTTCTTTGCCCAAGTGGCGAAATAAAATGGCGAATATATAACAATAACCATAGCGACATAACCGTAACCATAGTGAAATATCCATAACCATAGTGACATAACTATAATCATAGTAACACAATCACAACCATAGTGACATAAGTCACAAAAGTGACATAACCATAACCATAGTGATATAGCCACATAGCATTATGCAACTACTTATAAAAACTCTTATCAGAGGAAAGCTGCTCAGGAATATGATTAAATTAGTTTCTAGTTAAAATTTCTTACCCGATTTTTAACCGACGACTAATTGTTGACGTATCGTAGGTACACCGCGTCACCTGACCAATAGAAATGTAGAGATAAAATACAGAGACACGCAGAGATTATATGCAGAGATTATTTCAGAGAAGTAAATACATCAAATTAAATACACACAAAAATACAAAATAAAAATTATTAAAAATATGTATTAAATTAAAAAATAATATAATTTAATATAAAATTTAATAAATATTTATATAAATACATAGAAATATTTTACAGATAAAAAAATGATATACATGTCACATAACTAATTTAACTCTCGTGCGATTTTGAAAGGAAACTTTAAATACAAAAACTGAAAACGGTACGGGTTTCGAAAAGATCCCACTATACAAGGTACTATTAATGATAGAATGAAATCATTCAGAATCTTTATTTTAATAGTTTTGGCGTAGTTTAGAAAGTTATTGGCATTTACAATTTATAATTAAATTCCATTGACAGACGCAGTGTTTATGCCAGAGCTTGATTGCATGTGTTTGTTTAAATATGTACCTTGGACCCCTGCAGGGTCATGTATCTATATCCTATGAGCACTGCCATATTCATTATCAACATTGTGTTCTTATATTACTAGTGCTGTATCCGGACTACAGAATAATAGACCGCGAATTTATAGTGTGCACAAGGAGGTGGGCTAGAACAAAACTGAGAAACGCAACTGAAAACCACCCCAGAAACCAGATTAACTAAAGCTAATAGCCTAAATTAAGATTTTTGTAAGTCTGCAAATTTGTGTGTATTCAACGAAGTCATTAATTCATAGAGGCTAAAATAGCGATTTCTGGTAGATTAAATAGCGTTGAAGATTATATAAAACATAGTAGATATCGATGTTACTTTAAAGACTTCATTTGGAAGAGAGTAAAATGGAAATTAAGTGTGTGGCTTGTACATGACGAGAATGGTATTAACTTAGCAAAATTTCTTGATTTATAAACAAAAGCTATAAGATAGTTGGCTTGACTCACCAGATAGTCTCCCTTTGAAATTGTCAAGTTATTTGCAGTTGGATAGTAAGCCTTGAAAATAAGAAAAACATTAATAATTAACATATAGTGAGTGATATACTAGTTAAACAGGTCAAAATATTTTTATCAGTTTCACTCTTTCTCTCTCTCTCTCACTCTCTCTGTCTCTCTCTGTCTCTCTCTCTTTCTCTCTCTCTCTCTCTCTCTCTCTTATCAACGCTGGTAACATGTATCTCAATAGAAATTGTAATAGGATCTGTTACAGATGAACTCCTCACAACAGATTTAAAGCGTAGCAATGGCTTCACATTAAACACTCATAAAATTATGTCTACTTTTCGAAGGAAAAAGAAAAAGATTATGACTTAGTTTCCCATGGTAACAATATAGTTTATGCTTGGGTGCTCCATAAGTGCATGGAAACCAACTCATTGTGCTTATATATTTTTCTCTCAACATTATACTATCTTATTTTGTCTTTGTCATTCATTCATTTTCTTTGTCATTCATTTTCTATGTGTCTTGCTTTTCTTCTTCTTCTTCTTCTTCTTCTTCTTCTTCCTCTCTCTATCAACCCCTTTCTTTTATAAAACAACTGAGAGACGCATTCAGCTCCTGTATTGTTATAATCTTATTTCATTAAATCAGCGCCGCACACCCCAAGGCTTGTTCAGTCAGCTTTCGTATGATGATTAGAAAGTTTAGGATTCAAAGCAAAGTCTTGTCTATCACTAATGAAACACTAAAAGTTTACAGAACAGCAAATAGCAGCGGTACGTTACCTGAGGCCATTGCGGGTTACTGCGTCCTATTAGTGTCCAGTTACCCCGTCGATTGACAAGGTAACCTGTTACCACTTGACCTGATAGCAGTCCATAATTATTTTAAACATACAATCATAAAAATATTACTTCAGTAATATGTACATATATAGCTTATGAAATCAGAAAATTGGTATTATTATTGATTATATTTATAAATAGAGACAGTAATTTAATAATTTGACATGTAGAACCATAAATCTAGAGCTCGTTAAATTAATAACGTATCAGTTAAATCAATTAACTACTGGGAATAAAAGCTCAAGGAACAAAATTAAAACCCAGACGTTTCTAACAATTAAGGTTCACTGGTAGAGATTAACGAAGAAAGTAAGACATTACGTCGCAAAGGTATATGGTGTAGGTAGTTTCTCAGTTATACAGTGCGCCAAGGTCTGAAAACGACAAGGAGACTCTTATCACTGGCTAATGAATCAGCAGTTTCATACCGTACAGAGGAGATAAACGACTACAGAGATGGTAGCGAGATTACAAAGAAGGGCTTAATTATCCTCTGTGATAGGATTAACTGATATTGGAAGATAGGAAGAGAAAGATAGAACGAGAGAGAGATAGAACGAGAGAGAGAACGATAGAACGAGAGAGAGAAAGAGAGAAAGACACAGACAAAAACAGAGACAGAGAGACAGAGAGAAAAGTGATAAAGAAAGAGAGAGAGAGAAAGAGAGAATGAGAGAGAGAGAGAGAGAGTCAGTCAGAAAAAGAGACAGAGAGGCAGAGAGAAGAGTGATAAAGAGAGTGAGAGATAGAGATAGAGAAAGAGAGATGAAGAGAAGAAGAAGCATCAAAGTCAACACCGAGCAGTCAAATGGTGAACTGACCGAGTCGATGGGTGTGGACTTTGAAGGCGAAGCCATGAATAGGAAGAGATTCCTCAAACCTGCAGGTAACGTCTGCGTGAACAGCTGCACACATAGCACAGATATACAATTATGCTTCCAGCAATGTATACTATTTTTAATTGTCATTGAAGACTAAAACCGTTTTAACCATAGGCTTTGCCTCGAGCGCATATTAGTAGCGGGCCGGCACTGGATCTGAACCATGCATGGGACATCGCAGTCCTACGTCATGAAAATAGTGTAGCACATCATAAATTAGTGATTGCAGTGCTCAATCATATGCTACAAAAACTTTGCATAAGCAAGTAGCTTCAGCAGCCATTCAATATATAAAATGACCATCGAGTCACAATTCTTTGTCGTGTTATGGCCACAGTATAGTTGCAAAGTAAAGCTAAAAAAGCTAAGGTTACGTCAGTTTCCTCACTCGAAAGCGATATCAGTGACGGGCGAGCTCAGGATTTGAACCCGCACCATCTGATCCGCGGTCGAATATCTTACCGATCTCGCCACTGGCTCTAGCCAGGTAGGCTGAGTGGTCTGGCAATCCGCGGCTCAAATGAAGATTTTGGCTCTTCAAGTAACGGTAGCTTTCTAGGCATCGTGAAATTGATTTCTAATTGTGATTCAATCTTGGCATGTCTGAATGAATGTTAATCAGGGAAGAGGTGGCACATCTTATCTATCTTATGCAATTTGAGTCGAGTCCTAAGTTCGATTGCCGCTCGCCTCACTTTTTAGGCTTTAGGGTTAGGGATAGGGTTAGTTATTAGCTACAAATTAAAAAAAATAACGCCCGGGCATTCTACCCTCCATATTAAATGCGGATCTGCTTAAAGATTAACACGATATATGAGAAAAGAACATTAACAGCGATATAAGCTTTTATTTATTTATTTATTAATTTCATTTTTAACTTCTGCCTAATAAAGATCAGATTTAAATAAATTTTAATAATTTTAGAAATGAAGTATCAGTTCGCTAAATTTATAATAAAAACGCTAGTTAAAATTTCATGATAATTTCAGAAATGAAGTAACCATTCAGCGATAAGTCAAGTTGACACATATTTCTTAATTTTGAACAATATAAATCATGAAAAAAGGGCAAAAGGTTGGACTGCGTCTTTGGTTTGGAGACAGTGGGCTTTGAACCCACTATGCCGGCTATAGGCCAGCTAATAATCAAGTTTTCTGTTGATTAATGAACGAAGTAACCATTAGACTAAGCCAACCTGCGACCACAGGTCGCTATTACGTGTTTTAAATCGATTCCATTTCTCAGGTTTATGCTGGCAACAAGCTGCTGACATCTGATGGACAACTCTTATTGTATTTTCTCTAATTCAGTTTAATTCACCATGTCAGCTAAAATGTAGACTTTAATTAAATCTCAACAACAATTCTTCTCAAAGGTCTTCATTAATTTCGTTAAATTTTAATACTAACGTGTGTAAATACTACATTAAAAACACTTACTTGAGAAATATCTAGTAAAATTATGTTCAAAAATTTAATGTCCAGTTTAAGTTTTTATGTTAATGCTATTAAACCAATACACATCTAAGTGATACAGATCTACTGTATGTTATATAGGCTTGGCAATTTTGTCTTGAATAGAAGCCCTTTGGGTTTACTACCTTAGGCTAACGTTAAACCCACATCATCATCATCAGTTATATTATAATATCTAGCGCTTCAACGATAAGGCATCATCAAAACCCGTAACGATTTTTTAATCTATGTTCATGACGACGCTATAAAAATTGAGTAGGCCTACCTGTTTTTCCAGCAGGGAGATTCAATTTTTCCGGCTCCGTTACGAACAAGCCAATGGTATATTTAGGCCTTAATAAAAAACAGTCAGTAAATTACTTCTTCGAAACACGTGACGCCGAAGAGCTACATGGAGGTGATATATGAGCTGTATGGAAGTGATATATGAGCTGTATGGAAGTGATATATGAGCTGTATGGAAGTGATATATGAGCTGTATGGAGGTGATATATGAGCTGTATGGAGGTGATATATGAGCTGTATGGAGGTGATGTATGAGCTGTATGGAAGTGATATATGAGCTGTATGGAGGTGATATATGAGCTGTATGGAGGTGATATATGAGTTGTATGGAGGTGATATATGAGCTGTATGGAAGTGATATATGAGCTGTATGGAGGTGTGAGATGTATGGAAGTGATATATGAGCTGTATGGAAGTGATATATGAGCTGTATGGAAGTGATATATGAGCTGTATGGAAGTGATATATGAGCTGTATGGAAGTGATATATGAGCTGTATGGAGGTGATATATGAGCTGTATGGAGGTGATATATGAGCTGTATGGAGGTGATATATGAGCTGTATGGAGGTGATATATGAGCTGTATGGAGGTGATATATGAGCTGTATGGAGGTGATATATGAGCTGTATGGAGGTGATATATGAGCTGTATGGAGGTGATATATGAGCTGTATGGAGGTGATATATGAGCTGTATGGAGATGATATAAGAGCTGTATGGAGGTGATATATGAGGTTATGAATGCTTTAATTCACGACTAAACCTAAAACATGATTTAAATTAACTTAATTACTTAAATTAATTGACTTCATTTTTTTAACTAAACTAAAGTAAAAAATTCAAATCAATATTAAAATTTATTGGCCAATTGTTATCACTAGACCCTGATCAGTGCAGGCGTGATCGAAATAAAACTACTATTGCGACTAAAACTACTACTTAAATGAAACTTCATTGGAAAATATAGACGCATGTGTTAGCCTCTCTGTCCACATTTTACAATAAATTATTTTCTATAGAATTCATGTGGAAAGACAAATTTTCACTGTCCTATCAAATAACATTCCTTATAGTGAAACATCGTGAAATGTTGCACACTACAGAGGTTATGCATCGTGAAATATTGAAGATTATAGGCTAGAGGTAAATTATCGTGAAATGTTGAAGACTACAGAGGTTAGTGATGCAGGATAGATTGCTGAAACAGAAGAAACTAGTAACCTCATTGGCGTTACTGTAACCTTAAAACCAGCCTCAGCATCTTCTGTTGTTGTAAATGCTACAAACAATAAAGCACTGAATAATTCACATGTACATGTGCATGTTTATGGCATTAATTATTTTCACACTTGTAGCCTGTGTACTATGTGATATTTAAGCTCTTATCAATAAATTCTGCAGATATATGTGGCAATTCCTGGTCGCTGAATCGATAGTAAAGCCAGAGATCAAGCAAAAGTCACACTTATCTACAAAGTAGAATAATAATAATAATAATAATAATAATAAAAATCGGGGTAAAAAAATTTATAATAATAATAATAATAATAATAACAATAATAATAATAATAATAAAGGCTTAACGTCCGTTCCCTCATACGTTATACTTTTAAAAAAATGCAACAAATTAATATCACTAAATAGCAATGGTAATAGTTCTTTCCTACTACCAAAGGACGCTTTTGCTTGTGCAATCCTACTGCATATTTCTGTCTCACATTTTCCATCATCGGTTATAGTATGACCCAAATATTTGAAACTCCTTACGAAATTGGAACAGGTAAGGAGTTTCAATTATTTGGGTCAGACTATAACCGATGATGGGAAATGTGGGAGAGAAATATGCAGTAGGATTGCACAAGCAAAAGCGTCCTTTGGTAGTAGAAAAGAACTATTAACAAAAAGTCTAAAGAAAGACACAAAGATAAAGATAGTGAAAACTTTAGTTTGGACCACGCTATTGCAAGGATGTGAAACATGAACCATAAGGAAGGAAGTTATTAGGAAACTGGAGGCATTGGAAATGTGGATTTGGAGAAGAATGGAGAGGATTAGCTGGACTCAAAAGGTTAAAAATGAGGAAGTCCTGGAGAGAGTTGGCAAAGATAGACAGTTGATAAATGTATTAAGAAATAGGAAGAAGAGATGGATAGGACACATTCTAAGGGGGTCTATTAAAAGAGGTCATAGAAGGTAGAATGGAAGGAAAAGGAGGCAGGGGCAGGCCGAGATTAGGTATGTTAGATGATTTAAAGACCCACTCATATGTGGAAATGAAGAGGAAGGCGGAAGACAGAGAAGAGTGGAGACGTTATGTACCATGGACCTGCCAGTAGGCAGTGCACCAAAAGAGAGAGAGCAATGGACATCGTCAGCTCTCTTATCAAAGGCTAATTCAGAATTATGCAAACAACAACAATAATTAGATTAGAGTGCTACTATAGCCTACGACAACATTGAGCGAGAACTGTGAAACCAAAGTGAAGCTGAGGAGTAGTGTGAGAAATCCAACATTAACTGAGTTAATATTACTGTAATGTTTAGAAAATTTATCTGGTATAATCATTGGACAAGGAAATGAAATGTTAAATCTTTTACTATTAATTCCTCTTATTTGACACTTTACTTCAATTTTCAGTTAAATCATCGCTAATTTCAAAGCTAATCCATTGACAAAATAATGCTTAAAATTTAACACCAAATAATGCAATAATTTATAATTAGGTACAGCTCTAAGGATTGTCAGCTTAAAAACACGATACATAAATTTCTGTAAGGAGAAATTTATAACTAGTACCGCTAAATGTTGGCAAATTTAAAGAAGTTTAAAGGTGTAATGGCAAACTTAGGTTTAAAGGTTAGTAAAGTTCCACAAGGACTCGATGAACTAAAGCCATTTGATTGTTTGAAAATAGTTATCGAGATGGGTGAGTAAAATTTGCACACGGGTAAAATTTGGACTATGATTATGATACCTGATTCTGTAGGTTTGAAGTGAACCTGTAACACAAGATATGACAGAACTGTGTCGCCTCCGATAGCGTAACCAGTGTCTGAAAATAGAAATGATCAATTTAGAAACCAATATTGGGGTTTTAACAATCAATCAATAAGAAGTTAATGTCCGATCCTCGTCAAAAGGCAACATCAGTGAAGATAAAAATCTATATACGAATGTATGTAAATGTACGAAATTAACATTATTACATTTAGTTTACTAAAAGCATTGTCTTCATGTTGGAATTTACGTGTTATTATATATCCTGCTACTTTTTGAGAGAATATGCAGACTGTCAGAATATTTAAGAACCTAGGACCTCCCGTTAGGTACTGTAGAACAATGGAGAGAAAGTAGCTAAATTTACTGGCAATCAGCTTACGTTGTTATAAATTATAACATTTGCTACGATACGTATGGTATGCCATATTTGCAACCGAACGTATTAAAACATTATCTCTGCAATATTACTTAGAATATTGATATACACTGTGTTTTTTATAACTGATACCCTAAATTGATTTAACAATAAAGTCGTAAGAAGTTGACCAATGTTCTTGAAATTTTACAGCACTTGACCAGCAACCAATTCTACAAAACATAGAGAAATTTAGTTTGAGTATCTTTAATAACGTGAAAGTTATAGTTTCGCGAATATGAGTGGGGTCAGATAAGAAATTTCCAATACAGAATTACGGGAATGTTACATTTAGCGTAGATTATCTCTATAAAAATGCTAGCTAACACGCAATATAAAATTTCTGTTAATGCTGCTCTGAAGAGCAATCATTTCTTTTCAAAACAACGTAAAATAGGCCTACGTGTTGATATGTTCTTAGTTGACAAAGTTATCGAACTTTTCATGCATTCATTGCATGAAGAGAATAAACGAAGAAGAGGACGCCGCTGCAGTGGCTGCGGTGATAGCAATTGTACCCAGACATGCAATGCATGCATTAAAAGTTCAATAACTTTGTCAATTAAGAACATATCAGCACGTACTGTACGTCATTTTGCAAAGAAGTGATTGCTCTTCAAAATTGCATTAGCTGAAATTTTGTGACGTATTTGCTATTATTTTATAGAGATAATTTTACGATGCATGAAACATGCCCGTAATCCTGTACTGGAAATTTCTTATCTGACCCCACTCCTATTCACAAAACTATAACTTTCACGTTATTACAGATATTCAAACGAAATTTCTCTATGTTTTGTAGAATTGGCTGCTGGTCATGTGCTGTAAATTTCATGAACATCGGTCAACTTCTTACGACTTTATTGTTAAAACAATTTTGGGGTTTCATTTATAAAAAAAACACATTGTATAAATGTTGATTATAAATCGTATTAAAGTGGTGCTAGTCTATTCTGAGGCTTCGATAACATTAAATTTTCTGCAAACTAATGAAAACATACTTTGAAACAGTTCGAGTCTATTCTGTCTATTCTAAAAGAGATAAAGCTGGTAATAGCTGTTAAAGCTAAGGTTAACGTCAGTTTCCTCACTCGAAAGCATATCAGTGACGGGCGAGCCCAGAATTTGAACCCGGACATACTGATCCGTCGTCGAGTATCTTACCGACCGCGGAAAAATGGTGAAACTTTATTTAACAATTCATTGATCATTATCATATAGATTTTGAATTTATAAAAAACATGTAATATGAAAGCAGTGATACAAAAGCCTTGAGAGCTAATTCTACATGGACATACCTGATGGCAGGGACATGTGTTGATTGCTGTACCTGGCCCAGCCAAACAACGGCACAGTCTCCCTGCTGCAGGCCTGCCTGCACTCACTCCTGCAATACATTATATAACAACATTGCGGAGTCAGGAAAAAATTATATGCTTGTTTAAGAGTAAATATGATCGGATAACATCTTCGATTAATCGTGTAGGTATAACTACCCAATATCTAAGTTATTTCATTCAAAGGTATTTCTCTTAATTCTCCTCTTGAGCTTCAAATTCTAATTAATTAATTATTAATTATTTACTTCTCCTCAGCATATTTCTTTACTTCTCCTCAGCACATTTCTTTTGCAGATTGGTCTGGGTGAATTGATCTGTAGTGATGTGTGCTATTGGGGACGTCCCTGACACCATCCCTGTATGAGGAAACGGACGTTAAACCTTTATTATTATTGTTATTATTATTATCAATTAATTAAATTTAATAAACGTGCAAGTTCTGAGCATGTTGTGCTTTAGCCACATCAGCATAATTAGTTAGACTTCACAGAAAGGCTCTCGGTTAAACTTCAACCTTCTTCATTAAAATCGGCAAATCAATCAGCTAATACCAAGTTTAAGATTAAGCTACATACATGTACACTGTGTTTTTTATAACTGATACCCCAAATTGTTTCGGGGTATCAGTAAACGAAATTCCTCTATGTTTTGTAGAATTGGCTGCTGGTCACGTGTTGTAAATTTCAAGAACATCGGTCAACTTCTTACGACTTTATTGTTAAAACAATTTGGGGTATCAGTCATAAAAACACAGTGTAGAATTTTCTAAGCATGAGTTATGATATTACGTTATGGTACAACTTATGAGCTATGATATTACGTTATCTTCGATGGAACAACTTAATTACTAATTTAGCTTTTAATTAATATAAGCTACAGAAATATTGATACCACGCACCAGAGGCTCGACTCAGTTTGAGAAGGTTCGCTGCAGCCATACAGCATCATATAGACTGCAGACGTTCCTCCTGCAATCACACTGAAGTCCACTGTGGTCATACAAACGACAAAAAGCTATACAGCAATACTTAAGTCTCTCTCTCTTAGTGCACTGGCTACTGGCAGGTCCTCTTTATGCCCACATACGAGTGGATATTTAAAAGATCTAACATTCCTAATCTCGGATAGCCATGCTTGTCGTTCTTTCCACCGACTGGAGCCAGTGGCTAAGTCGGTAAGATACTGGACCTCGGATCAATATGTGCGGGGTTCAAATCCTTTGGCTCGCCCGTCACTGACATCGCTTTCGAGTTAGGAAACTGATGTTAACCTTTGCTTTACCAGCTTTACCTTCCATTCTAGCTCCTATGACCTCTCGTAGTAAACAATTTTCTTTTCGAATGTGTCCTTTCCAAATCTTCTTCCTACTTCTTATACCATTTATCAACTGTCTATCTGTACCATCTCTCCCTAAGACTTCTTCATGTGTAACTTTTTGGGTCCAGCTATTCTTTTTCATCCTACTCTAAAAACTCATTTCAAATGCTTCTAGATTTCTGACATCTTCCTTTCATATTGATGTTTCACATACACAAGTGATATTGAAGTATACAGCGATATACTGGTATAGCTGAAAAGCTTAGCAAGCATTTTATAACTTATGGTCTGGTAAGACCATAGTCACCATACGTTATACAACTTATAACTTATAACTTGCAGCTGGCTGAACCAACTGCGGAATCGGCTAGGCTGTCGGTTGGCTGCATTGCGGAACGTGAAGGATTCATTCAAATCTTGAGCCGGTCCGTCGCCGATATTCCTCGGAGATAATATTGACGTTAACATCTGGTTTTAGTATTGATAAATTCTACTTTTACTACAAATAATATTACTGTTATTAGTGCCGACGCTTATATGACAATAAATTACGGAGCAAGAGATGGCATAATGCAGAGAAGCATGGTAAAGCTGGTAAAGCTAAGGTTAACGTCAGTTTCCTCACTCGAAAGCGTTGTCAGTGATGGGCGACTTTGAAATTATTATAATTTAGCACGTTCCGAAAAGCCAATATTCATAATACAGTCTAAGCTTGTCCCATCTTGTTTCGCAGGCTAAGCCGGTACCATATCGATAATATGTTAGACTGTGGATCACTACGTAAGTAAATTGAATCGAATGATTGACCCGTCATAGAAATATTATCGAGACTGAATACCGACTTTGAACCGGTCGTTTTGAGTGACACAAAAGCCTCAAGATACACACGAAAAGATGTCAAGAATTGTACGTATAGCGTCCGATGAAATAGAGCCTACTGGCATTACTGTGGAGAGATATATACTTTAAATAAGTAATTATAGAAGAGAATACAATAATGGCATACCTATATAGTTTTCATCGGGTGGTAGGCTCCAACTTCCGCAGATGTATTCGTCATCCTAAGCAAAACAATCTAATCAATATCTCCGCGATAGAGTTTTACCTCAATTCTTAGTCTGTTTCTGGACTCAGGTAGATGGAGTTGTTTCACGCTTTGTGTCCGGGTCACAGAAGAGTAGACCAACCGTTAACTGCACGTGTCGTAAAAGACGGTTAAGCAATAGTTGAGGAAGGTAACGGAAAACCACTGCAGCAGCCAATTTTTTGCAAGCTATAGGCTACATAAGGTACTGATAAGTCATAGCCTTTTGAGAAGGGATTAGTGAGATCTATGCAGTTCTCTCTATGAAGCGTGAAAGCAGTCACCGAAAATGGATATGCAGCTTGGACCTGTTACTTAACAGAACACTAGAGAGAGAGAGAGAGAGGGAGAGAGAGAGAGAGAGAGAGAGAGAGAGGAGAGAGAGAGAGAGATGGATGCGGTCTGTATTTATATACATTTATGTAGGCCTACATAACCAGGCTACCAGTAGCTCACAGTTAAAATGTTAAACATGAGTTACAGTGAAATGATAATCTATGCAAGCAAGATATATCTGCAACTTGAAATACCATGTTATTAGGTCAATTATTCATTTACCGGTCCTGTTTGACTGAAATTTACTTCCCCATCACCTCAATGGTTTCGAACCAACTGGACTTGAAATTACCTCAGCTTAGACCGGTTAGAATATTATTTCGTTATCTGCCGCTCCACACACCGAGCTATTGGTGCACTTAGACTAACTTCACATGGTTGTCATACCATAGCGATCAATGCAGGAACCGTCAGGTTAACTGATGACGAGTCCTCTCTCTCATTTCCTCGACTATTCTTTCCGTCTTCGTAGTCAGGTTGGTAACGACCCGGTCCCGGCTTCCTTCGGTCACTGGGTTCAAGTGGCAGGTCAGTCACCAGTGTGGCTCCATCTATAATCCTCTCTAGTCCATTTATCTCGCAGATACAATTCAGCATTAGCATTAGATGTAGCAGCATTGTGCCAATATTTAACAGTGTTTTTGTCCGCAACTATTTAAATAGTTATAGTAAATGTAATCTAATTACATTTCTGTAGTTGCTTGGAATTTTAATGAATGAATAATTTCTACATTTATTTATAGTAACATGTTCATGAATATATTGTGCACTTGAGAGTCCTAACGCAATATTTAAGACCCAGCACATTCAGCTCATCCTTACACAGATATTTGCTGATCAATGCTATATCTGCGCTTGAATTTGCAGTTCAACAAAATATCAATAAACTATTCATGTAAATTACCGACTATTTTTAAATCATCATAGTGAGAGCTAAAGACGAAAATTCCAAAATGGTGCAGGTCTGTTGACTATATCCTGAGCTGCTCAGTCGGACTTACTAATTAATGCAGCACAATGATGATATAAGAACATCACATTAAATAATCAGAGCATCGGCGATAGTGATAATGATATACAGGTACATAATTATAAATCCTCATATTCAGTGCTCTGTCAAATAGCAGGCCCTAATTCAGGGGCCATGTACGATAATGATGTTTTCGCAGTAACTATGTTAATTTCTACAGTAGATTTTGTTTTAAGCCAACATAATAATAGCAATGTTACTAATTGATAAACCTTCGCCCTATAACGTCACTCTACAGCCTGTAGGTTTAAATATTTAAATATAACGTCACTCTACAGCCTGTAGGTTTACAGAGTTAGGCTAAATATAATTCTCTAATATTTTATAGTCATTTCGTAAGAATATCTTATAGGTTATGAAAACATCTAGTAGTACTAAGATGTGCATTACTGAAGCCAAAAATTAAAATTAAAAATAAATTAAAACCTCAGATGTAAACAGCATAATTATATCAGATGTAATTACACTTTTAATTGTGATTAATCTGAGGGAGAATGCCACTATTTTAAAAGACAAAAGAAAAAACGCATGACTTTTTCAAAACTTCGAAAGACTCTAGTTGAAATAGACCTTTATATGCCAAAATTTTATCAATTAACCAAAAATGGGAAGAGTGATAAATAGATATTCTAATAGATCAGGTTTATGGGATCAGATAACTTAGTTAAAGCCTTTCGGATGCAAAATAAATAGGTACATCTAAAATAATCACAAAAAGTGTAGATCTTTGAATTCATATCCCCAATAAAAGCATTTTGTGTTAAAATAAAGATATCATCCACCTATAACATTAACACAGTAGGCCTACTTAATTGCTGGGTATACTTAGGCCTACTTAATTATTGGGCATCCTTACATGCACATAAATTAAGTACCATCTACTAAGACTTCCAAGAGTACCAACAACTAATTAAAACTTAATGCATACTGTGCGTGATTTATGCAAATGCAGTTCAAGCATTTAAATTCTTCAACTAACTCTATTTCTCTCACGATCTGATGCCTGATTTGGTTACTGTAAATCTACATGTAATACCTATCACTCTGCATATGCAGTTCTATATTATGAAGTCGAGAAGCATTTCCTAATCTGCGCCAACAAGTAAAGCAACTAAAAGATGTAATCATTATCAATTATACTGCAATATCATAAATCTTGCCTAGCTTACAAGCAAGACGCAGGTCATGTTTATCATTATAATACTACCATATTGTGAACTGCCCACACACGCTTCCATACCGCTAATAAAAGACATGTAGAGATACTGCGCTCAGGCAGTGTGGCGCTACAGCAGCAGTGCTTCAGCTGATGCTGCTTAACTGCTGCAGCTGCTGGAGCAATGCGGCTCTACAGCAGCTGTGCTTAAGCTGTTGCTGTTTGACTACTGCAGCTGCTTGAGCAATGTGGCGACACAACAGCTGTTTAATCAACGAAGTTATAGCTGCTGCTGTTTCACTGTTGCATATACATGTACAACCGTACTTAAGCTGTTATTTGACTTCTTAAGCTGCAACAGTTGTACCTGAGCCGCTATTGTTTAACCAATGCTTCTAAAATATAATCTATATTTCACCAATTTCACGGCAGTAGAAACGTACAGTGTCAAACAAACACAGAAAATTAACATAAATATAGAATACATAAGGAAAACAATGGTGAACGTAAATATGAACAAAATTGCCATTAACTAAGAAATACACTCATACAGTGCAGATATTATCTATATTATTAGATTATTATTATTATTATTATTATTATTATTATTTATTTATCATACGCATGTCACAAACATAGACTTTACAATTATACACAAATAGCATCAGCGCATGAAAGGAGATAAGGCCACAAGTGGCACTTACATATTCCGAATTTAAAAGCAGAGGGAAGTAATCATATTAAAATATACACAAAGGTACATTTAACAAGTTCAAATATTAAAATGATTAGGATATTGCACAATTGAGCATCATAACGTGAAAATACAGGCACTTAATTTAAGTTAAACAGATTACTTTTCACACAGTTGTCATAAATGGTAATATTAAAATTGGTAAAAACAATAGACTACTTAGAATAAAAAAATAATTAAGATTAAGATTAAGGCAGTGTTAGTTAAAAATGATCTAAAAGCTTATGATCGGATACATGCCATTGAGTCCGGATCTTGAATTGAATATTTTCTTTTAATATCAATCTAGTCCGAGTAGTAAGGATTAGATTCAGACTTGGTAATTCAACCAATTATAGTAACTAGTGTGTGCAGGAAATTAATAAGCCTCAATCTACAAATTAAACCATAACAAAAAAGTCAACTCGCATCAACGAAAGTTAGACATTAGCCGCTGCTTAGCTGCTGCAGCTATAGCTGTGTCTTTGCTGTTGTTTTAGTTACTGCAAATGCAGCTGTATTTCGGTTGTTCAGGAAAATAACACTTATTTGGTCTATATTTGCTTAAAAGATTGGGAATCATGTGGATTGAGCTCGTCGTTAAGCTCCTGCATGTAATCACGCTACTGACTATAACTGCTTTCATGAAATCTCAGCCTGCGATGAGCACAACACACGCGTCTTGATACTGCAATAGAGCAGCTGTGACACAGGCAGATAGCTGCGAACAGCAGCTGTGTCAGTTGCTGCGTCTCAGCAGCTGCGTCTCAGCAGCTGTCTTAGCAGCTGTCTATTGCACAGCAGCTTTACGTACAACCTTTCGCTTATCGAAATATCGTTACAGTGAACAGAGTGACATGTCGACAACGCGCGTTGTCAGGAAGTCAAATCAATGTAAGTTTAATTAAACAGAACTATACTTAACTACATATATACTATGACTCATATTAAAGTTATCATACTGCAGAATGATAAGTTATTAGTGCAAGTATTTGATTAATGATCTAAATTAGAGCAATCAATATTTAGCGCTTTCGTTAATCCAGGTAACTGCTTCACTTGTAAGGCAGCTTAACGTAGTCAGTCCACCCGGTAGGCAGGTTAAAGGACACTCCTCAACGATATGTTTCATGGTTTGAGATTGACCGCAGTCACAAAGTTGTGAATCACGAATACTTTCTCTGCATCTACCATGGCCCGTACGGTAATGATTAAGTAGACACCAACTTCCTCTACGGAGATTCATTTCTGAGCAATCATTCAAAAGCAGAGACGTTGTAGAGTAAGTCGTCGCTTGGTTTTAGGAAAAGAAGCTGTACAAAGAAGCTGTAAGGATAATGAAAGAAATTAGTGAACGCAGGTTTGAACAAGGAAATTTAGTTTTTATGTTTTGTAGAATTTAAGGTTTATACCCGGATAGATTGGGTGGTGATGACAAAAATTAACGAGAAATTTGAGTAGACAGGAGAGACAGAACAGTATTATGAATCTCTACATGAATCTAAAGCAAAAGGCTTGACCCCATGGACTGTATAAAATCAAAAGGTTCTGGTAAAATAATATGACTTAAGCACAAGATCGTGTTGAATTGTCGCACTCGAGGTTCTAAGATTCCGCTGCAGACTGAGTAAGAGACTGCTAAAATAAATAATTTCATTCTCACAGCCCGCTAGCTTTTCTTTTAGCTTGCCGTCTAAATGTCCTTGACAATGATATGATTACACCTCTACCCTTTGAAGTCAACGGCATGCTAAGTCATTGACCAATGATTGTCTAAATGACCTCTGAAAAAACTCTTATTCTTTGTTCACTTCGTAACACTATCTATCTTAAAGATAACAGCGCCTATGCTTGCGACATGAGATTTCTCTTTGACCAATGGGGCGAGTTTGAACTCGATCCGTTTTTACCTGCGTTTTAGAAGCCATCAAATCCTTTAGGCTATCATACACACTGCCACTATTACAGCGTTGTCAACGATTCCCAGGAATAGTGACATGACGGACTGAATTGAGCTAATATACTATAGCACACAAGAGAGCGATAGTCCAGCTATATTCCACTTGATTTGTTACTTACAACATCAAGGGAGCAATTGTGCATTTAGCTTGAACTGAATGCTCTAATTTTAATATTTAAAATTTCTAATATTGAGTTCCTTAATTTCTAGTTCTTTAATTTGAAAGTTCTTTAGTAACAATAGTCAAAATAAATCTTAAATAAATCATCCATTAGTCAATGATATGGAAGAAACAAAGGCCTAAGCTAGGGTTGATTCTAGCAGGTCTGTACTTAGCCAAACTTTCCCTAAAAAGAAAGGAATGATTAAATTACAGTTTCCAACAAATAACAACTCAAAATATGGTCGTTGAAGTAAAGAAAGCTATTTATTTATACAACTTTCTATAGTGTCACATAGTCATACACAGGAGTACATCATGAAATCAACCACTACGTAGCACTGGCTACTTAACAACAAATTACACTACGCAACAGATAATGTTGTTTCTATTCTGGATGCAAATGTGCAATCCTGGTTGATTAAGAAGCGCTGATAAAGTGATAACTCATTTCTACCAAGACACAAAGTAATTCGGTAATAAGTCAAAATCTTAGATCACACAGAACTAAGTCTCGAAATTTGATGAAGGTGTAGAGTAGAAGAAAAAAGACATTTTGATTAGATAATTTTTTAAAATTATCTTGATAATTTAAATGTTTAAATTATTTGTTTAAATTAAATTGGCTGGGCCAGTGGTGATGTCGGCAAGACACTCTACCGCGGATCAGTATGTGCGCGGTTTAAATCTTGGGCTCGCCCGTCACTGACATCGTTTTCGAGTGAGGAAACTGACGATAAGACTTGCCTTCGGGCAAGGAAGCGGACATTAAATCCTCATTGTATTGCATTATGTCAAAGTGTAATCTCGAGATCGAGAAGGCGTTGCTATAGGTCTAACATATGCTATAGGCCTGAGGTCTAGAACAACGACAAAACCTACAACAGATTCATATACTACAGAACAAAACAGCTCAGCACTGCTTAGCACATGCTATCAACTACGGCACATATAACCCTAGATAAACTGGACCACTAAAGCAGAAAATCATACACATCAGGCTTACTATGACATCTACAACTTAGTAAGAACCTCTATTTGTTCACTTCAGATCAAGTGTGCAGCAGTGTTGAGTCTGTTGAAGCTTGTAAGACTTCTGCACGAGATTATGTGAGAAACCCTAAATAACTGTAGAGCAAGAAAAGAGGAGGGGGAGGAGATGGCGACGTCGAAAAATGGTTTTTAAAAGTTTTAACTTTTAGTCACAGAAGCGAACGTAAAATTCATGAGGAAATATTTGCTAATTCGTTAAGCTTATGAAAAATTCGTCACAGTACGCGAACGTGCGCTGCACTATAAACAATTAAGATTTAAGACATATTTTCAGGTGTACACCGACAGAAGCCTCTTTCTCCTCGGAAATGACGCAGTAAATTTGTATGGGAAAGTGCTGCGCTTGTAACACACTTGCCTGGTAAACAAAAAACCGTGTGTTCGAAGACAAGCCAGACAAACACTAACAGAAACAAGCAGTAGAGGAAAAGACGTCAAAAGTGACAGCTTCATAGTGTATGTTATCAAAACACAAAAAAACATAGCTGCTGTTATTAGCATATCTGTAAGACGACATGTTAATTTGTAACAGTAGAATTTTTAAGGCAAAGTAAACATCAGAGAGTAGGACAGAAGGAGAGGGGTGGGCCACACATAGTGCGTTGTTGTTCTAAGTGAGATATAACACACTTGAGGCATTAGCACGAACAGTGTTACTCGATGCACAATCTCATATTATACGACAATATAGGCAAACAGTAATTGTCATATAATTGTCATATTACGACGATGTCACTGGCTGAATCCAGTGATGACGTCGGTAAGATATTCGACATCGCTTTCGAGTGAGGAAACTGACGTTAACCTTAGCTTTACCAGCTTTTACCATAATAACGACTGTACCATGGCAGAAAGGCTATGGGTCTCTCGCCAATGAAACAAAAGGTTCTCGATTCGATTGTCGTAGTTTTTCCACTTCGAAACAGACTTCTGACGAGCAGCATATCACACTGACATAATTCTATAAACTGTTAGTAAGCATGTAATGCGTACATATCGCTTGTTCCCACAAAAGATGATTTAGAAACTAAAAACGCCGCATTCTATCAAAAGACAAATTAATTACTGACTAGAATAACTTCAGCATGAATATAAACATGAATATACTGAACTAACCTAACTAAAGAAAGTCTTACTAAAGAGTTACAGTTGCACTAAGCGGCCATTTGGCTGTCAGAAGACACTACCAGCAACAAATAGTGGAAACCAATCAGCCGTATGATCGGTAAGGGTCAGCAAGAGCGGAATTCAAATTCAAGGCCAGCCCGTCACTGATATCTGTTCGAGTGATTAAACGTAAACAGAGGGAGCTACCTAACTGATTTAGCAACTTTACACATCTACATAACTAATAAATGCACGTTGTAAGATATTGTCATGGTCAACCGTTGAACGAGACCCAGTGAATATCAGCATAGCGATGAACAGTCACCTAAATGCATTAACTATATATCAGATCCAATGAAAACACACTCTGACGGTCCTTCAGAATAATAAATTAAATATGACGGCGAATTTGTACGATTCAATTGGTAAGTGTGAGAATAACAGGCAAGATTAAAGGAATTTGTTGAATCAATCAATCTGCATTCAAATCACTGCAGCAGGTAGATTAGTTGTTTCTTAGCAAACATTAGCAGTCAGTAAATGCTGCATGGCTGCATATATTTTAAATTAACATAGCACAGCATTCACACAGAGGTTTCCATAAGACACTACAGTTCACTTAGAGTACTTCAGTATTATAAGTACTACAGATATATAAGTATCTTAGTATTATAAGTACTTCAGTATTTTAAGTACTTAAGTACTATAATTACTGGCCTTAAGTACTATAATTAATGGCCTTTGGCAGTAGAAAAGAACTATTAACAAAAAGTCTAAAGAAAGACACAAAGATAAGGATATTGAAAACTTTGGTTTGGACAACGCTATTGTATGGATGTGAAACATGGACCTTAAGGAAGTAAGATATTAGGAAACTGGAGGCATCGGAAATGTAGATTTGGAGAAGAATGGAGAGGATTAGCTGGACTTAAAAGGTTACAAATGAGGAAGTCCTGGAGAGAGTTGGCACAGATAGACAGTTGATAAATGTATTAAGAAATAGGAAGAAGAGATGGATAGGACACATTCTAAGGGGGGAAGGTCTATTAAAAGAGGTCATAGAAGGTAGAATGGAAGGAAAAAGAGGCAGGGGCAGGCCGAGATTAGGTATGTTAGATGATTTAAAGACCCACTCATATGTGGAAATGAAGAGGAAGGCGGAAGACAGAGAAGAGTGGAGGCGTTATGTACCATGGACCTGCCAGTAGGCAGTGCACTAAGAGAAGTACTATAAGTACCTCGGTATTATAAGTACATCAGTATTATAAGTACTTAAGTACTATAAGTACATAGATAACCCATATGTTCATCACACGATATGCTATATCAGTCTACAACATATCAAGTCTACCGCCACTCTTCAGATAAAAGCAAAAATCTCAAGAACATAGAGACTCACAACAGAATAACGAACTACAGATAATTGATAATATCTAAAATGTCATAATAAATATTAAAATAAATAACAAAACAAAATCCAGCTATCGTTATTCCATATTACAATTTTGGCACGCATTTCGTCCAAATGACACTAACTCCAAATTAAATAAATGTTGTAATTACATAATAATTTCTAGTTTTATTCAACTTATTTTAACCTTTAAGCAATAACCATAAGAAAAATTAAATTATCTTCTTGTGTTGTATCTGCTAAGACATGCATTTTGATGTTAATCTCAATAGCTAGAGAGTAATTACAAATAAATATATATATATATATATATATATATATATATATATATATATATATATATATATATATATATATATATATATACTTTAAAAATACATCATCGTATCGACCATTCTTATTACGTCACTACAATATGACTAATCCCTGTTAATTCGCCTTCACATATCTTATATGTTCACTACACCAAACAGGAATGGAAGATTAAGTTTCGATCAAATGTTTCTGTAAACAATATTACGTCTACTACTACTTGCATGTGTCTTAATTTATTTCTACTAATAATGTGTTCGCTTGCAAATTGTTAAACACACATAAAACTGACGTAAACAAAAGGGCAACAAAACAATCAAATGCAAAGAGACGGCAACAGCAAAAACAGTTGATATTTACAAGAAATCTGAACACGATCGCAACACAATTATAACAGCGAACCAATTGAAAAATCGTCAGTCCATGATGTTCTATTTCATAGAACAAATTACACAGGAAAACTAATTATTTCACATCTACAGTACAAAAGCAATAAGCTAGAAAAACACACAGAGTTCAATGACAGACGCACAGAGTTCACACAGCTGGATGGTCCGTTAGAAGCCAAAAAATGAACAAATCTTACGTTAAAGAAACAATCAATTAATCAAATCAGCCGAATCACAAGAGCTTTCAACTCTTCAACAACATCAATTAATTACAGAATCTATAAATAAGTTTCGTTTTCACTGTTTCTCAAAGACTAACTTTTAACAAGTTTTAAAATAGATTCAATTTAGTCGCAAACCTGCACAATACTCCAAGGTAGAACAACCGGTTGCCAGTTTCATTCTAAAAGAAAAATCCTTCACTACAGAGAAAACGAGTGAATCAGATAATGTTCCTTTTTTAAATTGCTACTAAACAACAATTCTGATTATCCTACAGATCATTAATCATATAAGATTACCTGCAACAGTATCAACCAACGTTATACAGTATCAACAACGTTTAAGTCATATATTCCATGTATACAATTACATGTCCAAGTGCAATGCGCCTAAACACCAACAATCAGCAGATCTAGATATCAGAGAGATCCTAATACTTTCCCCACCCTCTCTCTGTATCTCTCTCTGTATCTGTCTCTCTCTCTGTCTCTCTGTCTCTGTCTCTCTCTCTCTCTCTCTTTCTCTCTAGTGATGTTATGCAGTAAATCTAAGACACAGTTCGCTCACAATATGTTTCCTTTCTCCTCTTCACTAAAAAGCACTCGATCGACCACAAATTAATTCTACCATTAAATTCTGGTAAAAACCTTTATCAAATCTGAGCGTATAATATGTCCAATATATTCAACTAAGCAACGTCAAAACACAGTGCAAATGCTTATTAGCCCGGACACAAGACGGCAAGATATTACAGCACTAGAATTATGATATTTATTAGTGTTATAAGCATGCATACCTACATGCATGCTGTACTACGACATGTATCTACACAACTCATACAATATGTACTAAACTCAGAGAGAATAGCTGAACTGTAGCAGAGGTTTGATAATATTAAGATTTGATCTCAACAAGTTAAATAGTAATTGATACATTGGCAACAGAGAACAGCAAATAAAAAAACATAAGACAATCTCGAATAGATCAATTTAAATGTCATGCCAATTATTTTTTTGCTAAATATTTCTATTTATGATTCTTCATGTCACAGACAAGACAAGTATTTTAAGTTTATAGCAGGTCAGTAAAAATAGAATAAAATTAAGAATTAATAAATGTAAACATTAAGCAAATGGCAGACTTTATCAGTCGTATAGAGAGCAATGACTTAACACGTAATTTAGAATTATTGCGTTTTTTTAACAATTTTGCGTCCCAGGTTGTATAAATCCTGAGTTAAAAATGAGACAACAGGTTTAAAAATATAAGCAGAAATATCTAGAGGTTTGGAAGGAGTACGCAGCTCAAATAAGATAAGAGAGATTATCATTAGGTGTCAGATCGAGGTGGTAGCTGAATGTATCGTAGCCTACAATAAAATAACTCATTACAGCAGTATCAACAGATATATTACCTGTCACTATATCTATTCAAAAAAAATCATTTCAAGCCGCTACATACAATCAAATCCCTAGAACTGTGTCGAGTAGAAACCATACTAAGCTAACGGTACCGAAGCTAAAACACTGGCTATCTATAATTATTGAAATTTCATTGGGATCTATTTCGATTGAGCTCCATTTCTCTACTAAACTTGACCTGTCTAATTTATACTGTTATGTAACTAGAACAGGATGACGATCATGCATCTTTTAGTAAAACCTCCAGACTCTTCAAATGCACGCAGAAATGCAAGTAAAATGCAAGTCATTCACGATAACATAATTCAACTGAAGAGCAAGCATTAGCAATGTAAGCAATGCGCTTCTTTCAATAAAAACTAAGTCAAGCATACAGTGACCTGGTAACAGTTTTAAATGAGCTAATGAAATAGTCATAAAGCAGTAATGTAGACAGTACCACCTACCTAATCGATCAGCCTACTTGTATATGACGTAGTACACAACACGTTCAACTAAGCCAAGTTAAAATCTAACATCCTGACAAACTAGTTCATTATTATTGCACTTTCATAGAGAAATTGTGTTATACAGTGAATATAAGTCCATTAGAATAATTGTACTGGTCCACCACACTACAACACAATTGATAGACAGATCACTAGATGGTAGCTAGAGTAGTCCCATGATCAGTGATACATTCAGAGATACTCGCAATACTAATACAAGAAAACAGTGAAGATTACAAGAATTGAAGTAAGGTGCAATAGAGTATTCACTTAGCTTTGTAAGAATCACATGTGCTCTCTAAAATGGCTTTCAAAATAATTTATTATATTATAATTATTAGCAATTCACTTGACAAAGTAATTTTTAAAAATTACGTTCTAATTTTATATAAAATAATTGCAACAAATGCAGGTAAAAAACTGGCAAAAGTGTAATTGTAAATTACATAAAATTACATTAATTACTATATTACACAATTAAGTAGTTGAAACAGGAAAGTACGGCTATATGACACTTGCAGGAAGCTTGTCGAACATTTCATTGCTCGCTCCCCCTCCCCCCTGGGGTAGCTGGGGCTGCAGTGGGGGGTTGCTGATTCTGCGACGAGGGAGGGTGGGGTTCTCAGGGCAGCCCTGGGCCTTCAACAGCTCAGCACACTCCATAGAGCCCGCCCCACGGGCGTAGAACAGGGCGTTGTGTCCCTCGTGATCTACCACTCTACAGTTAGCTCCGTACTGCAATACGTACAATACAATACATACAATACAATACATACAATACAATACATACAATACAATACAGAGCGTTGTGCCCCTCGTGATCCACTACCCTACAGTTAGCTCTGTACTACAATACATACAATACCATGTACAAAGTGACGCGCCGAGGCAGAAGCAGAGGTGTAAGGCTGAGCATTATGGCTCTTGAGGACTATGACCCTGTCGGTCTGCTATGATTTCATACTACAAATAATCTTTATGTAACTGTGCACGCATATACACATATTTAGAAATATTAACAAAATTAAGTTATAGAGAAGCAAAATGATGAACTATAAAGCCAAGTTCAGCATCGCAGGGATAAAGGTCAGAGACTGAGCATCAAGAGTGAGCATCAAGAGTGAGCATCAAGAGTGAGCATCAAGAGTGAGCATCAAGAGTGTGAGCATCAAGAGTGAGCAGCAAGAGTGAGCAGCAAGAGTGAGCAGCAAAGAGTGAGCAGCAAGAGTGAGCATCAAGAGTGAACATCAAGAGTGAGCAGTAAGAGTGAGCAGCAAGAGTGAGCATCAAGAGTAAGCAGCAAGAGTGAGCAGCAAGAGTGAGCAGCAAGAGTCAGCATCAAGAGTGAGTAGCAAGAGTGAGCATCAAGAGTGAGCATCAAGAGTGAGCATCAAGAGTGAACATCAAGAGTGAGCAGTAGGAGTGAGCAGCATGAGTGAGCAGCAAGAGTGATCAGCAAGAGTGAGCAGCATGACTGAGCAGCAAGAGTGATCAGCAAGAGTGAGCAGCATGACTGAGCAGCAAGAGTGAGCAGCAAGAGTGAGTATCAAGAGTGAGCATTAAAATTGAGCAGAGCAGCAAGAATGATGATGATGATGATGATGATGAGCATCAAACTCACACCTTCTCTTTCTTATTGGTCAAGTGTTCCATCATTTCATTCACACGTTACTGCTAATTTTCTAAAGCAATAGAACGCGCTTATCGAATTCTAGACTACACATTTGAACCTATATTTAGACATACACGCAGGCTAAACATAAGTGCTGTACTCATTTGATGACAGAACAGACGTTAAACTCTACATGGACAGCTAGAGGTGTTGCACACCCAGACGAGCAGCTGAACAAGGACAAGGTTGCCCAGCGCTGCCGCTATGTGCAGAGCTGTGCGCGTGTCAGTGCGGCTGTACGGCGTGTTGACGTGCTCGTGCCTGCAGTAAGCCAGCACCAGTATAGTGTTGTGTACGTCCTGCCGTGCCACTGCGTCTATCAACTGCTGCTCCAATCAATCAATCATTCAATAAATCAATCAATCAATCAACCAATCCATCAATCAAACAACTTACTGATCAGCAAGAGAAAACCAAAGTGATCATACCACAATCACTAAATCAATCATTGATCAGTAGTCAATCAAACAATCAGTTAATCAATAAATCAATTGATATGAAACTTCAGGTCATCCAATAAGAGCTTTGTAACAGCTCATGTTATTGCCAAATTGTTTGACTTTTAGAAGCTGTATGATACTATTATTGATGCATCAATTATTCATTTGATGAACTCATACGGTTCTTCACGTAAAGGTAAAGCAAGTCGACCCTGACATCAACCTCAGTTGAGAAACCAGACGTTAAATCTTCATTGTATTGTAATACTGTACTTTATAGCAATAGACGTCTAGAGTAAGTCAATTCATTTAATCAATTCAATTAATTTACAAAATGAAACACATTTGTACAATTAGCCTCTGATTATGAGGTAGGCCAGAGATTAACTGCAGCTAAGTTCAAATTACAAGTTTAACAGAAGTTGCTAGGCCATGAAGTTCACGTTCAATTTAGACTTCTACTTAGACAAGCACCAATAAAATTAAATATACCAACCAATTAATTAATTACATGGCATTCACTTAGTATAACATATAAATTAAGACTTAAACACTAAATCAATTATCATATTTAGTTCATATCATTTAGCCACAGAATCCAATTTATTTAATTTAAGAAGAATTTCAGCAAACCAATCAATCAATAAATTAATCATTCGTTTAGTCTCCCCTTCATTTAGAAAAGCAGACCATTAGTACTAAACAATCTTTCGGTACCTATGAAACATTCGATTGATCTAGCGAGCTCGCTACTGGCTACTATTTGACAAACAATTTTGTATGTACCGGAGTCATAGAGTAATCAGAAGTATCATTTGTAGAAACCATTGTGAATGACTAAATACCACAATTATATATAAATTATGATTATATATAAATGAGCAACAACGCCGTTAAATAGTAGACAGATAGGACGTAGAACCTGTGGAAGTGGTACATCCATGTATGGAGGCGCTGGAAGAAACTCTTTCTCTTCATACTTTGATCTAATCCACTTCTCCTTCTCTTCTCTAATCATATCAACACATACAGCACTCATCAATCCTCAGCTCTGCAGTCATTGATTTAACACTGCTCTCACTCAGTCATAGATCCCCCTATTATACATCTCTAATAATCACAGTATTTAAAGTGATCATACATGATGTGACACTGTATGATACTAACATGAACACTGTATGCCACTGAATGTCACTGACGTGACACTACATGACGTGAGACTAAAAGACGTGACACTGTATAACGCTAAACAATATTAAGTGACACTTTGTGACTTGATACTGCGACGTAACACTGTATGACGTGACACTACATTCAGTAACACTATACGACGCGACACTACATGATGCGACACTATAAGACGTGGCACTATAAGACGTGGCATTATTTGATGTGACACTATAAGATGTGACACTACATGATAAGACACCATAAGATGTGATACTATATCACGTGACACTATAAAACGTGACACAATATGACGTGAAACTATATGACGAAACACTATAAGACGTGACAGTACATGACGTAACACTATAAGACGTGACACTATACGATGAGATACTATACGACGTGACATTACACAACGTGACACTATACGACGTGACACTATACGACGTGACACTACACAAAGTGACACTACACAAAGTGACACTACACGACGGGATATTATATGCAGTGTCACTGCAGTCATGAATGCTACGACTCAGTCATCACGTGACACGACGACTGTAGATTATAGGCATAGAGTTGAAAGAAGCAGCCTAACATCCTCTCCAAGCCTGACTCATCTCTCTTGCACATTAAGCCGCCGAATGCCAACGAAAGAGAATTGACAGTCGTTACTGGATGAAATCTTTACTCTTCATGTACAGAAACAAGAGAATACTAAGAGTTCATTTTAAGTGAATGCTACTTATTTAAGCCAAGCGATTTGAACCAGTCGTGACTGGATGGTGGCAGTATAATGAAGCTACGGAAGGGTTGTTCGATATGGAAAAAAACTGTGGAAGTTTAAAAAAAATTAACATTGCACGAGTAAGGTGTAAAAAATAGATAGAAAGAGGGAACGGAACATCGAAAGAAAAGCCAATGAAAAGTTGCACAAGTAATGGTGTCCAAGTTTGCTTGTTAGACTACTGGCTCCAGGCATGATATTCGACCGCGGATCAGTGTGTGTGGGTTTAAATTCTAGGCTCACCCGTAACTGATATCGCCTTCGAGAGATGAAACTGACGTTAAAATTGGCTTTATGGCTCTTTAAAATTAATATTAGCCATACGATTTGAAGCACATTTATGGAGAGAGAGAGAGAGAGAGAGAGAGAGTGAGAAAGAGAAAGCGAGAGAGAGAGAGCGAGAGAGAGAGAGCGAGCGAGAGAGAGAGAGAGAGAGGTTAAGATCTACAGCCTGTTATTACCTGGAGGAGTTGGGTGAGGGCTTTGTGCGCCCCTTGACATTCGCCTCCCATATGCTGTTAGCCAACTGATTACCAGTACACGTCATCACATAGACGAGCTCTGGGCTGCATGCACATCAATCAACTTACAATCAACAACAGCAAGATTTAACAATATCATTCGAAAGTGATGTCGTGCACATTTCACGAGTGATACATTTCAGCAAACAGCTTAGTATCAGCACATAACATACACATCAGCAAACAGCTTAGTATCAGCACATAACATGCACATCAGCAAACAGCTTAGTATCAGCACATAACATACACATCAGTAAACAGCTTAGTATCAGCACATAGCATACACATCAGCAAACAGCTTAGTATCAGCACATAACATACACATCAGTAAACAGCTTAGTATCAGCACATAACATACACATCAGTAAACAGCTTAGTATCAGCACATAACATACACATCAGTAAACAGCCTAGTATCAGCACATAACATACACACCAGCAAACAGCTTAGTATCAGTACATAACATACACATCAGTAAACAGCTTAGTATCAGCACATAACATACACTTCAGCAAACAGCTTAGTATCAGCACATAACATACACATCAGCAAACAGCTTAGTATCGGCACATAACATACACACCAGCAAACAGCTTAGTATCAGCACATAACATACACATCAGCAAACAGCTTAGTATCAGCACATAACATACACATCAGTAAACAGCTTAGTATCAGCACATCACATACACATCAGTAAACAGCTTAGTATCAGCACATAACATACACATCAGTAAACAACTTAGTATCAGCACAACTCATACACATCAGTAAACAGCTTAGTATTAGCACATCATATACACATCAGTAAACAACTTAGTATTAGCACATCATATACACATCAGTAAACAACTTAGTATCAGCACATAACATACACATCAGTAAACAACTTAGTATATTAGCACATCATATACACATCAGTAAACAGCTTAGTATCAGCACATAACATACACATCAGTAAACAACTTAGTGTCAGCACAACTCATACACATCAGTAAACAACTTAGTATTAGCACATAACATACACATCAGTAAACAACTTAGTGTCAGCACAACTCATACACATCAGTAAACAACTTAGTATCAGCACATAACATACACATCAGTAAACAACTTAGTATTAGCACATCATATACACATCAGTAAACAACTTAGTATTAGCACATAACATACACATCAGTAAACAACTTAGTGTCAGCACAACTCATACACATCAGTAAACAACTTAGTATCAGCACATAACATACACATCAGTAAACAACTTAGTATTAGCACATCATATACACATCAGTAAACAGCTTAGTATCAGCACATAAGGTTAACGTCAGTTTCCTCACTCGAAAGCAATGTCAGTGACGGGCGAGCCCAGGATTTTAACCCGCACAAACTGCATAACTGCATGGTATTTGATACTTTATTAGATCTGATACAGTATTATCAGATCAAATAAAGATCAGCAAATAATTCAGTATCAAAAGATCAAATAAACATCAGCAAATAGTTCAGTAACATCACATCGAAGTTACATTACTACTCTCTCTCAAGAGTAGTAATGTAACTGCGAGTTGACCCGGTAATGTGTCGATAAGTTGGCGGACGGCAGATTAGCAGGTGCAGAGTTCAAATTCAGTGTGTGCTCCAGTACTGGCATGCCTTCTACACACGTTACTAACGTTAAACTAGGCTTAGCATTTCCAAATACACACAAAGAAATTAGATTATAAACAGGAAAGAACGTGAGATACAATATTAGAAATAGAAGATGAGAGACAGAGAGATAAAGAGGTGGAGAGAGATATCAAGTCCGAGAGAGAGAGAGTAGAATTTTAAAGAGAAAGAAAATGAAAGAGAGAGAGAGATAGTGAGAGAGTGAGAAAAGGTAGCAAAGAAAGAGAGTTATACTCACGGCCAGTCGTCCAGATCTAAAGATCTAACTCTAGTTATATGTGATCCAATGTTACGATGTATACCAGAACATTCTATACATATCACCACTCCTAGATTCAAGCTAGCCCAGTCTGGATCTATACAATCAATTCACAAAATCAATGAATCAAATGAAATATTACATGTACATTATACAATATACAGTGTGATAATATAACGAATCAATGAAGAAATTGGACTAATTTGCATTTAGACAGCTTAGTACTGTCCTACTATCGACAGGTCATGTGATTGAGTACATCATAGCACAAGCTAGTCACATTACAGCCCATTAGGGTTGAGCACATCATAGCACATGCCAGTCACATTACAGCACATTAAGGTTGATCACATCATAGCACATGCCAGACACATAACGGATGAGCACAGCATAGCACAAGCTAGTCACATAAGAGCACATCAAGGAAGAGCACATCATAGCACAAGCTAGTCACATTACAGCACATTAAGGTTGATCACATCATAGCACATGCCAGACACATAACGGCACATTAAGGATGAGCACAGCACAGCATAAGCTAGTCACATAACAGCACATTAGGATGAGCACATCATAGCACAAGCTGGTCACATAACGGCACATTAAGGATGAGCACATCATAGCACAAGCTAGTCACATAACGGCACATTAATAAACACATACGAGACAGAAACAGAAAATGAAAACTCTGCACTGCTATGATCATCACACAAAATGGGAATAGAGCTAAAACGTTAGCGAGCCACGAGTATGAAGAGATGTAAAATAAAACAGTATAATATAGAGAAGATGTATGGTACAGACGTACACTTAAGACTACTGATCAGCGGCCGCATATCTTACCGACATCGCCACTGGATGTCGTATAGAGACAGATACTAAGATATATATAGTATGAGAGTCACAGAGAGAGATGGTAAGACACATTTTAGAGAGAGGTATAGAGGAGAGACAGTTAGCTATACGTACTGGGTAATTCACAGTCTGCGCACACGTTGTTTCCCCTCACAGATCTGATAGTCTGACCTGCTGCTTTATTATCTGCCACAGCGGCTCGACCCTACATATATATATATACATACACATACACGTACACACACACACGTACATACAAGCACACACAGGTACACACACACACACATACACATCTACAGATCTGATTGTCTGACCCACTACTTTATTATCTGCCACAGCGGCTCGACCCTACACATACATACATACACTTACACACACACACACGTACATACAAACACACATACACATCTACAGATCTGATTGTCTGACCCGCTGCTTTATTATCTGCAATAGCTAGCAGAAGGCACGTCAATCAATCTAACAATTAATTAATCAACTGTCAGTCAATCAAGCGCTTATTCACTAACATTCCTCGAGTCATATTGATCATAAAGATATCATATTCTCTCTCTCTCTTAGTGCACTGCCCACTGGCAAGTCCATGGTACATAACGCCTCCAACCTTCTCTGTCTTCCGCCTTCCTCTTCATTTCCACATATGAGTGGGTCTTTAAATCATCTAACATACCTAATCTCGGCCTGCCCCTGCCTCTTTTTCCATCCATTCTACCTTCTATGACCTCTTTTAATAGACCTTCCCCCCTTATAATGTGTCCTATCCATCTCTTCTTCCTATTTCTTAATACATTTATCAACTGACTATCTGTGCCAACTCTCTCCAGAACTTCCTCATTTGTAACCTTTTGAGTCCAGCTAATCCTCTCCATTCTTCTCCAAATCCACATTTCCAAGGCCTCCAGTTTCCTAATAACTTCCTTCCTTATGGTTCATGTTTCACATCCTTGCAATAGCGTGGTCCAAACTAAAGTTTTCACTATCTTTATCTTTGTGTCTTTCTTTAGACTTTTTGTTAATAGTTCTTTTCTACTACCAAAGGACGCTTTTGCTTGTGCAATCCTACTGCATATTTCTCTCCCACATTTCCCATCATCGGTTATAGTCTGACCCAAATAATTGAAACTCCTTACCTGTTCCAATTTCGTAAGGAGTTTCAAATATTTGGGTCATACTATAACCGATGATGGAAAATGTGAGACAGAAATATGCAGTAGGATTGCACAAGCAAAAGCGTCCTTTGGTAGTAGGAAAGAACTATTAACATTGCTATTTAGTGATATTAATTTGTTGCATTTTTTCAAAAGTATAACGTATGAGGGAACTGACGTTAAGCCTTTATTATTATTATCATTATTGTTATTATTATTATTATTATAAATTATTATTATTATTTTTTATCTTTGCAAATATTTGAAACTTCAATTTCGTTCCATTTATTGTGATATTAACTTCACCTTTATTATTGGACACTCTCATAACCTTGATCTTTTTTATATTAATCTTCATGCCATATCTTAAAGCCGTATTATTCAACCTATCCATTATCTTCTGCAGTCCAATCTCGCTGCCCGCTACCATTCCTTGGTCACCTGCAAATAGTACATCTTTTAACAATTTCCCTCCTATTTTTATTCCTTCTTCCATGTCTTCCATGATATCATATTATCCAATGCATAATATGAATAATTGTTCCTAAAGACTTCATTGTAAATAGAGAAGCTTTGCACATTAGCACAATTGATAATACCTTTTGTTGTAAAGATTGCTAAGGTCTACAATGTACACAGCTCAGTTTAGCCACGAATGATACTTAAAATAAAGAAATATTCAGATGTTTGATTTATGATTAACTGGCAGTCAACACACAATCAGACGAACCTTAGATTTCTCACTCATGTTCAGCTGCAGACTGGACAGAATCTGCTGCTCAATGGCCGTCACCCACGCATCTCTCTCCTATCAATCAATTAATCAATAAATAAATAAATAAATAAATAAATAAAGGTTTAACGTCCGTTTCCTCATACAGGGATGATGTCAGGGACGTCCCCAACAGCACACATCACTACAGATCAATTCACCCAGACCAATCTGCGAAAGAAATGTGCTGAGGAGAAGTAAGGTCATAAACGAAAGCCAGTCCGGTCATCCAAAAATGGTCAAGGTAGATTGATTATGTCAATCAATCAATCAATCCATCAATCAATCAATCAATTAATCCATCAATCAGTCAATCATTCGATCAGTCCAACTTTATTGCTACTTTATTTTTATTTAACTATTCTATTTTTATTTTCATCTATACCCTTGATTATTTGATTGCACATGTATGCCTGTTAATTAATTATCATTCCTTCAATTAATCATAATTTTTCACTTTTTCACCACAATTTACATTTAGTTTGTGTTTTACTGTTGCATGTGCAAGATTGTCGGTGTTGTCCGTGAACTGTACAGGGTTGTATGACCATTTATGCTGTTCTTACAAATTAAATAAAATTAAACTAAATAAAATAAATCAATCAATCAGTCAATCCATCACTCATTCACCTAATTCATCAATCAATCACTTAATTCATCAACAGTCAATAAATCAATCGATCAGTAACTCAACCATTCAATCAGTTAATCAGGCATTTTGTCAGTCAAACAATCAATCCAGTGTCAGGCAATCAATTGCTTATCCATCAATCAGTTAATATAGTTTAAACCACTAAACTACAGAATACTCATACTCAGATTAGAACATCACCACACAAAATAAAATAACTCACTGACCACTAAATAAATAAATTAAATGCAAGCATGAATATCATTAACTGGTATAAGAAGAGTAAGAAGTTACTGCTATGAGAGATTAAAACAATGTACCAACATTACAACACAAGCAGGCTAATCGTTTATATATGCAAGTTAAACACTATTAAAGAGTCTTTGTGAAGTGGTAAACTTAAATATCGACAAAGCGCTCAGTAGTAATCATGTAGGCACAACTTAATTGTAGACAGATTCTTTAGTAGTCATTTGACATCGCCACTGGCTTGCATGATGTGAGTAAGGTATTCGACCGAGGATCGGTATGTGCGGGGTATGTTCAAATCTTGGGCTCGCCCGTCACTTACACCGCGTTTGAGTGAGGAAACATTTGCACTAACATTTGACGTCCCTGACATTGCCTTATGGCGAGGAACCGGACGTTAAATTCTTATTGATTGATTGATTAACATTAACATTAGCTTTTCCAGCTCTTTAGCATCATGTAAGAACAGCTTAATTGACGACAGGTTACTTCAAAATCGTAAAAGAACGAAACAATCCATTTCTCTACTCTTATAAAGAACAGCCCTGGGCAACTTAACAAAGCAAGTTAAGAATTAGTTATCATCTTGAATAGATAATATCCATTAGTACATATATTAGAGATTGATAAGCCTTTATTTGCAGTTTCAACATTCATCTTATAACCGAGTCAACACAGTCCTGTCAATCCTGACTTACCTCCAGACTAGAAGCATCGAAGTGCCATACTGTATTGTCCAGCGATACAATCATGAACTCAAATGCATCGGTATCTACGCAAAATAATATAAATCTGTATTACCACATTCTATTTTATTACACTTACATCTGTATCTACAAAACCCAACAAATCAAATACACACCTGTTTTATACAATACAAAAATCTTTAGCACTTGAATATTCATTCATTTCTATATAATACAACAAAAAAAACAAGCCCTAGGGATTTACAATATAAATCTCCATCAGACAACTACCGCTTAGCACTACGCTAATATGAAGTGTAGGGAACCATCAAGAAAAGAGTTTTGGGTCCAGCCAAAGTAATTTGAAATGAAGGCAACGTAAATACAAACTAATGCAAATGAAGGTGTCAAAACTTTATGTTCAGTATTTAAAAATTATTGAAAACTCCATCTATTTCATTATCATCAAATTCTTTCAATTAATTACATCAAGTAAATTAGGAGATCATGGTACACCACTAAAATAGCAGCTGAAAACTCTGTCAGAACAGCAGTCTACATAGGCTCTAAGTTGTTTTCTTTAAAATTAACTTACTCCAACAACAAGTGACACTACAAAAACACAGTATCTAACCACTTAGCACTATTTGAACCTGCTACTTCAGTACACAATATTTGATACCAAGAATTAATTAATGTTAGATTTTTAAATTTACACTATTAGCGTACGAAAGGTTTGCGATGACTTAACGAATTAGTTTAATATGCAGAACGTCGTTGTTAGCTAAATAAGCTGGATTCTAACACAACAATAGAGAACTGAGCGAAAATTTAAACAAAACTAAACATGAAACTTAGACACCTGTCTTATAATTTGAGTTTTGTCAAACAAATTGCAGAAATTTGATAGCAGTTACAATAGAAAGAAACAACAAAGACATTAGCAATGTTCTAACCATCACCCACATCACCCTTATTAGCTCCACCCTTGCCACCACCTCCCCTCTTCTGCTTCTTCTTGACGCTGGGAGGCTCGGCAGGCTTAGCTGAGCCGCTGCTGACGACGGCTGCTGGGGGCGTCTGACTGCCTACAGCTCCTCCAGCTGCTGAGTCGAGCCCGTTGTGAAAACCTATAAGAGAAATCAATCAGTAAAATAACCACTGAGAACCGTATGTTCAGTTAACAAGTCAATTAATAAATAATACAACGAGTAAGACGTTAACACAGTCAATCAACTATTATAAGAAGAAACCTACAGCAAAATCCATCAATCAGTTCAAAGACGTCTCCAGTCCAAGATATGCCACGTTGCAATAAACTTGGCTGAAACGTTTTACGACAATAAAATGAAACACTAAAACATTTATTTAAGTTTATTACTGTAGCTAAAGAATACACAAATTAAATAAATTAATCGAATGATTAATTGCTTGATGCTCCTTTGTAATGAATTTAAATAAACAAAGTTAATTAGAAAGTTATAAAAATCAAAAATACAATAGAATATTTTTGATTTTTATAACTTTCTAATTAACTTTGTTTATTTAAACTCGTTACGAACGAGCATCAAGCAAAACAGTTTTATAATTACATGAAGACTTGAAAGCTAAATTTTAAAATATATTTTAAAATTACAATATAATATTACAATTTGTCCAAAAATCCACGAAACTACCATTTATGACAGAGATCTACATCTAGAGAGAAGCAGGTTAGACTATCTATGAGAAAGATCTATGTCTAGAGAGAATCATGTAGACTATCTATGTGAAAGATCTACATCTAGAGAGAAGCATGTTAGACTATCTATGAGAAAGATCTATGTCTAGAGAGAATCATGTAGACTATCTATGAGAAAGATCTACATCTAGAGAGAATCATGTAGACTATCTATGAGAAAGATCTACATCTAGAGAGAATCGTGTAAACAGATTAAACAGATTCTATTCTAAATTACTACTACACACGTCGTAGTCTGCAAGTGCTTAACTACAAAGCATGCATGCTAGCTTTGTTTTATTATTATTCCTAAATGCAAATAAAATAAAAAGCGCAGAAGTCATGCACAACTAAAGTCATGCCTTAATCTAAAGCAGTTTTCTATAGATGAGAATACTATAGGTACCTTACTACATTACACTTATACATATATTGATATTACAAAAATTACAAGTACCAGATTAATTTACACACACGTATATCAATTCATCTTACACCTTAGTATTTTCATCACAGTTGAGTACCGGTTCAGTGCAGAAATTACTACACATTCAGTTAATTTATCTTAGTATTATTACAAAATACATCATTGATCAACCAAAAACAATTCAACCAAAACGACTTTAACACTAAACATTTAGTCGTCAATAAAAGAAGCAGATGAGAAGAATGCTAGCAGAAAATTGAAGCATTTAAAAAAAAATTTATCAGTCGAGGAGTGCCAACCAGTGATAAAATACTACGATACACACTTCAAAGAGCATGACTGTATATATATTTATTGTACATGAGACACTACATATTACGCCAGTCAGAGCGTGTAAGAGGTAACTCAGTAATAACTGGACTAGGACGTGAGAATGCATCAGAGAATTAATGCTTGTATACGGGTATACAGGATTGTTTTCTCAGGGAATGAAGCCCCTGCCTAGTAAATGTTAGTCGAAGCTGAGGAAGGCATAAGGGCCCCACCTCATCATATGCAGAATCCACCAAGAATAATGGCATATCAAAAGGAATGGTATATATAAATAAATTAAAGATCCACTCGTGTGTGGACATTAAGAGAAAGACGGAAGATAGATATGAGTAGAGGTGTTATATATCATGGACCTGCCAGTAGGCAGTGCGCTAAGGAGAGAATGCTAATGCTACGTTGTAATTATGCAAAGCGAACAGTGCTCCGTTCAGACTGTGAAAGCAATCGGCAAGAATATGTATTTTGGATCTGCTTAATGACAGAGTGAGATAGAGGGATTCCTATATAACAGGACTACACATCAACAAAAACTAAAGCAAATATCATTAAGCTTTACAAAACAATGCAGAAGAAAACTATTCTATCATGCATAAGATATCTTAGAATCAATACAACACAATCAAGCCACAGTG